>CM031376.1:54011414-54228512 GCA_018208015.1 Medicago ruthenica
AACATCTACCAACATAAGGTGATCTTTGTCGGCTTACCCGAATACTTGTGTAAGAAACCCATCAACAGAAAACATAGAATTCCTTAACATTAACCATAGCTTTAACTGTAACTTGTACGTTAGTGACGATCTTCCTGCTTAATCCTCGAAACCGGTCTGCTATAATCCGTCTGCATAAGATTCAATCTTTACTTCATACCCTTACCGGGGGTTTCCTTCACTTATCGCTAAGCTTGCGTTCCTCATACAAAGCATCTTAATGACCCACAATAAAGGAAGGTGATCTGTCTCATCTGTCCAAGTGCGCAAGTCCTTCCATCCTTACACACTATATCCTTACTGGAAGTCCAGAGCTTCCAATAATTAACTGGTCATTCCTTATTTCAAGTCACTGGGTTTGGTACCGTAATTCTTCACTTCTGCACCCGGAGTTAAACTCCATTCTACAATTCACTTTAACTTTCAAATTACGGTTCCCGTTAAGGTTCCAAATCATTCCTTAAAGTATTCCATAATTCTTTACTCTACACATCTCCTCGGAGAAGGCATCCCTCAAAGATGCGTCCAACTGGTTAAGGTACTTGACCTTACTCTTAAATACCTCTTACATCCCTGAGACCTTGCGATTAACAGGCTCAGTTACTTCACTGTTAGAGGACCAACCCTTGGCATTATATACCTTGCCAATTTTTTGTCTTAAAATCTAACGTCTTAACCTTCACCCTTCGTACACTTCTTTCCTCCTTGGTCACATTCAGCTCTCGGATATCTGTCCTAACTGTCATATACTAGATTGAGTTGATCAGGCTCAACTAGATGTGACCTTTAGAACAATAACCGGAACCCAATGATTCCACTACTTTCTATTGAATCTTTTAATGACCCATGGCACGGTCTGAATCGACCTGCTCTGATACCAATTGTAACACCTATACTAACTTTAACTAGTATATTAGCATGTGTGTTAAACTGATACTGGATACATTTAAAATTTTCAATAATAATATTACATCATATCTGAATGAATACAAGTTTACTCGTTTGTACAAATAATCCATTACTATTATAATACTTATACAATCGTCCAATAAGCTCCCGAGCTGGTACACAACGAGCAACTGTACACCATCCAGTATCCCTCTGAAGAACTCCATCACGAACCTCTGACTTACCTGTAAACCTGCACCAGAAGGAAAGGGATGAGACATAATGTCTCAGTGAGCTCCAGCCCAACCAACTATTGGCAACCATAGGGAACCTAGGGTCGCCATGCCTACCTTGGCAATCTTGGGGATTTCCTATGATCGCCAAGTCTTTTCTTTATCCATAAAGGATATAAATCTGCCTATGACTGTAAAACTGCCTGTAACTTGCATCTTTATGCTGCCTTTAAGTGCAACTATGATCTACCTATAACTATAACTGTAACCTGCCTGTATCTATAACTCAGTGATCGAGGGGAAACCTAGGACCACTTTCTGATAACTGTCTATAACTATAAATGTAATCTTCCTGTAACTATAACTTTGACTATAACTATGAAACATAATACAAATAAAGATGTTTTATGTTAGCTGTTAGCGTTGAACAAACATTATTATCTGAGTTCATTTTACGGAGTGCGGCCCGGGTGGAGTAACCCCGAGGTACATCTCCCTATGACCCGGTGAAATTCCTATCATATCAGGCTAACACCGAACTCCACTATGAATTGCATGTGGACAACCCTCTCGGTGAAGTCCCATCCGGCGTATCCCGGAGTCTGCTGAACATGCCTATGACTGTGAAACGTGTAAACACGCCTTTAACTTTGATATATAATTCTTTAACTTTAATCATATAATAATAATCATATAACATTCAACCTATAACTTATGATTCTTGGCTTATCGTTCTCATAAGCCACCTATTAAATTGTTGGAGAACCAACACTATAAGCTTAACTGAAACTTCAAATGCCGAAGCATTCCTATTACTCTTGTACTCTAACCCGAATACATCTATAATCTTGACCCTCATACTCTTTAAATCTTGTTTTCCTATTATAGTATTCGACATATTGTTCTCGCATTTCCCATGCCTTGCGCATTCCTTGCTCCTATAATTTCTCAACCATTGGAAGCCTTTAGGATGAGTTAAAATGGTGGATAATGTTTCTAAAATGTTTCAGGAGAAAACGGAAGTGAAAAACCTTGCCTACGCGCATCAGAACCCCCCAGAACAGCTCACTGTCATGAACTGTTCTGGTTTGGTCGCTACAAGCGACAGCCTGGTCGCTACAAGCGACGGCAGTCAGAATAAAAATGTGTTTGGTCACTGCAGCGACGAACTGGTCGCTGTAGTGACCATGACAGAACAGGAAATGTTCAAAATCATGTTTTTCCACCATTTTTGCTCAATCAAAGGTACCCAAGCTTCCCAAACATGTTAGAAATGATTTTCTATTACAAAATGATAGTTTTAATCATGTATGAGCAAGGAATTAGCAAGCATAGAGAATTAGGGTAAAAACCATAAAACTTGCATATGAAGAAATTCTCAATAAATCTCACAAAGAGGGGTTCTAAAACCCCTAGGGAGCTCACCTCAAACTTGATTTGGTGCTGGTTAAGCTTACTTGCCCTTTTTCCCTCAAAACCCTAGCTCATATCCTTTCCTTTCTTCTTGCTTCCTCAACTTCTTTTCTTGCTTTAAATCTCCCCTAGCTAGCTTGTTGCTTGTGTTCCAAGAGAAGTGGAAGAAAATTGATGGATGATGGCAAAGGAGAGGGAGGCGTGTGCCTAGAGAGAGAGGGAGAGGAGTTTATGAACTTAGAGAGAGAATGGAAGAAGAAAGTGAGGAAAAATATCTTGCCTCCCTATTAAATAATTCTTCCTTCCCAATAATTACAACATCGCCATTGCGTTCGTTTTAAATCTCTATTACTGTTAAAAGTCATGCCTGAGCGGGATACTACAATTCATATAAAAGTCTTGTATGTTCTCATCCTCCAACATCTTCAAATTTTAAAATTTTGTGGTGAGTAGTTGAAGTCTGGACAGCTTAACCTTTGAAGTGCCTTCATGAGTGGTCTTGAGTATCTCCTAGGCATCCTTTGCTATAGTGCACTGCTTGATCAGTCTGAACATATTCTTGTCCACTCCATTGAATAGTGCATTCAAGGCTTTGAAGTTTCCAAGAGCCAATTCATCTTCATCCTTTGACCATTATTTCTCTGGTTTCAACACATCAGTCTTCTTTCCATCTTTGTCCAGAACAACTGGATGTTCCCAACCCTTCAGCACAGCTTTCCAGGTCCTGCTGTCTATGGATTTTAGGAAAGCACACATACGAGACTTCCAGTACTCATAGTTGGAACCATCCAACAGAGGTGGTCTATTAACAAATCCTCCTTCCTTGTCCATTCTTGCCAGAAAAACCTTCTCTAGATCTCACCCAATAACAGGCAGGGTGCCTGCTCTGATTCCAATTGAAATTCTGGCAAGTACAGAATCAGAACCGTAAAACAGAGTACTGAAAACGTAAAACAGAGTACTTAAACACAGGTTCAGAAGCAGCAAAATAAAGGACAGAAAGTAAAGAACACATGATATTTGTTAACCCAGTTCGGTGATAAACAACACCTACGTCTGGAGGATACCAATCCAGGAAGGAAATGCACTAAGTAGAATTAATTCTAAGACTCAAGACACAGCCCGTGCTCCCAGCCTTATCACTTAATCTCCACCTGTATAGACTTCTACCTAGGAACTCCTAGATATAAGAATCTACTTAATTCCTAATCAGGTAATCACAACCCAGTGATTATCAGACTCTTCAAACAACTCAATTACGAAGTCACACTTCAAAACATCAAAGACATCACTTGTGCTTAAAAGCTTTAAGTGAATTACAACTCAAAACACACTAAACCAACTCTAACAGATGAGTGGTGTACAAAACAAAGCCTAAAGCTTACAGACTCAAAAACACAAAGACTCTTTTAATGTTAACTTCTAGTTTTTCAGTCCAGTCTTCAAATGCATCGTCCTCCTTAAATAGTCTTCAGCTGCACACATAATTCTGAACAATATAATCCTCAAAGATATAATTCTGAAATTCTTTAGAAGCTCATAGAAGGAAATATATTTTGCAAAGATTCCTTTGAAAATATATTCATAAATAAAAGAAACTAATCTTCAACAAGATCTTCACGTAAAATTAATCAACCTTCTAGAACCATTAGCCTTCAAACAAATCTTCAAAAGATACAGAAAGAATTAACAGAAAGAACGCAGAAATTCAGCTTCTGAAATGCAGCTTCTGAAGGTCAACAGAAGTCAACGTCTGAAGGCAGCTTCTGAAGGTCAACAGAAGTCAATGTCTGAACAGTGCGTCTGATGACCAGTTCTGTGTCTGATGAACAGTACCAGCGTCTGAAGACCAGTTCTGCGTCTGATGAACAGTACCAGCTTTTGAAATCCAATATCCAGCTTCTGAAGACACAAATAAGCTTCTGGAGACGCATTGCTTGCACACTTTGATTTTACCAAACATGTAGCCAACCTTCAAATATCCAACACTAGGGTTTAGAACTGTTTAAGTGATGGCATGAGAGTGCTCTTACGTGGGTATTTATAGCCTTATTTGGGCTAGGTTTCCCGTAACTTGGGCCCAAAGCCACGTTTAGAGTGTTCTAGAGACTTCTATAAGCTCTTTAAGGCGGTGCCCCCTAGGGGGCTCGCCTAAGGTCTTTCTGGTCCTTCTGGAGGGCGCTGAGCCCTTCTGGAGGGCGTCGTGCCCTCCTAGAGGGCTTTGTGCCCTTAATGATAATATTGATAGTCCAAATTACATACCTTAAAAATTCAAAATAATTATTTATGCATTTCGAGTAACTTGATAGTGTGATAGTAAACCATAGTGAAATAGAGAAAATGGTAGACTACAAAGTAATTTTATTTAAAAGTCAAAAAATATTTTAGCAATTTCTTCTATAAAAAAAGTTTAATTTTTTTGGTGGGTTGGGTCGTGGCGCACCAAAGTCCTAATGTGGCTCAGGCACTATTAATAAGTGTCTTAGATGTACTCTTTAAAAGTTTAAAATAATAAGATTTTATGAAAAGGTGCCTATTCAACTTATTGAAAATTAAAATGTTAAGTTTTTACATAAATACATTAAAGTAATTTTTTTTAAAAATTCTTAAAGAGTGTTTTAAAGGCACTCGTGAGTCGTTAACAAGACCATTATAGAAAGAAATAGTCAAAACTTAATGATACAAACAGCATTCTCCAATTTGTAAATTAAGCATGTGTTATTACTGTTATTAATGCCATACTGTTAAATCCAATGGAGTTCCCAATGACCTACCACTACATTCTAACTTGAGCTCAATATCACGACCACACTAGTTTCTACACGATTAGCAGTAAAAGGTTACATTGAATTGTGTATTGCAAACTTTGTTGCCGTCTCTTTGAGCCTTTGCATCAAACAAACCATCGCAGGATTGGTTTTGCCGCAGTTTGAACCACTGCCGGAGTCTCTAATTATAACCGCCGCAATTTCATGTTTACGTTTTTGTAGTTTCAAAACAATTACTCTTTCTGTCTCAGATTAAATGTCGCTTTAGATTGTGCATGATTCTTAAGAAAATAATTTGTTGAATTAATATCAAGGATAAACTTGGTATAATTTCCTAAATTACACATCTTTTATTGCAATTAATATACTAGTTCAATGGAAAAATAATAAATGTTGCATTGATATTTTAAACGTAAAAATTATTAAGATAGCGATAAATGTAAATGTGACACCGAGCGATTGAAATACAAATTAGTATTTACAGAAATCATATCAAAGTAATTAAATTAAATATTATCACTACAAGAAAATATTTTTTGCTACCATTATTTTACTACAAATTATGTTGCTAGCAAATTTGAATTAAAAACACCACTGAAAAACCACAAAAGCTTATTATTACTACTTTTTATTTTTTTGAACTTATATTACTTTTGATCAAAAAAAAATTCACTCAAAGTCCCAAACAAAAAAAGAAACACGTTCACGAGTCTCACCATTCTCTCACCGTCGAATCTCTCTCGGTCACCGTCTCCGATCACCGATTCACCATCTCCATCCACCGTCACCGTCATCTCTCACCGTCGAGCTTTACATCGTCAAGTTCCAAGCACACTCTCATCTCCATCCTCTTTTATTGAGCTTCATCATCGAACTGATTGATCTTCACCCGTCGCCGATTGAACTTCGCAGTCGCAAATTGAACTTTGCGATCCCTATTTCTCTTTTGCGCAAAGGTAAGCTTCTAAAATTCTTATTAGGTTTGCATTTTCGGTTTCTACTTCTAGATCTCATATCAGTTATCTTCGATCCATGTTTTTTCTCGGTTATGAATCACAATTTTGATCTATATGACTGATTTTCTGTCAATTTTGCGTTTCTCGGTTCCTCGTTTGTTTAATTTTAATTTTATTTTTAAATTTGTTTATATTTTCCTTTAGTGTTTCTGGAGAACCTAATATTCTCACCTTCTACGAGAGTTGATTTAATAATGGAATAAAATGAACCAAGCGAATTTGGGTTCCAAGTGTTATTTTCGTAGGTGATTATATGACTGTCTTGTTTTTGTCATATCTAGAGTTCTGAATGTCCGATTAGGTGATGAATGGGCTGATGTAAGAGAAGAAACAACACATTAAAAAAAGCACAATGGAGGTTAGATGGAGCTGAATTATGAAAGTGTAACGTCTTGAAACAATTCAGTCATGATGATTAAAGGAGAAAATGAACGTGTAACCTTTCCATACATTGATACAACCACCCACCTTAGAGAGTTATTTTGTAACCTTTTATTTTCATTAATCAGCCACCAAAACATTATTTCAATTAATGGTTGCATTTCCTTTCAATTAAGGGTTTTAGAATCAATATCATCATGGAATAAGCTCATATAAATAGAGCACGAAAATGATATGTGTGATTGATGAATTTTGATAAAGAAAATCACTTTATGTGAATAGGAAGCTTTACGTCTTTTTGGTTCTGGATTGAACCATTCCTTGATCTTATCAAGAGACCACATTTCTTGTGGCAATCCACTACCAAGCTAAACATCTTCCTTGGATTGGGAATTTTTCTGGTTACCATTTTTTTCCTATTTCCATCGTTCTAAAACCTTAATACCAAAATTTTTCTCCGTTATTCACAAATACATTAAAATCAAAATTACATCCCCTTTGCTCCTTCATTTAAAAGGGCAAGGTAAGTTGCTCCTTTAATCATCATGACTGAATAATTTCAAGACGTTACACTTTCATAATTCAGCTCCATCTAACCTCCATTGTGCTTTTTTAATGTGTTGTTTCTTCTCTTACATCAGCCCATTCATCAAAATCACGTCATCCACTTCACACGCATTTTACACCAAGCAATATGCTGAATCTGATCTGGAGTCTAACAAAAGAAAGTTAGTAATATTTCCAACGCATTAAAGATCACCTTAATTAGACATTCATAACTCTAGATATTACAAAAACAAGAAAGTCATATAATCACCAATGAAAATAACACTTGGAACCCAAGTTAATTCAGTCTTTGGAAGATTTGTTGAGGGCTTGTGTTTTAGAGCAAGGTGTAAGTTGGAATGAATGTTTTCCGTTTATTGACTTTACTTACAACAACAGTTTTCATTCGAGTATTAGTATGACACCTTTTGAAGTGTTGTACGGTAGGAGATGTAGAACATTGTTGTGTTGGTTTGAGTTACGTGTGCTTTGATTGGACCAGAAATAGTTCAACACACTACTGAGACAGTTAAGATGATTCAGGAGAAGATGAAGGCATCTCAGAGCAGGCAGAAGAGTTATGATGATAAAAGGAGGAAGGATATTGAGTTTCAAGCCGGAGATCATGTGTTTTTGAGAGCGAATCCAGTTACAGGAGTTGGGAGAGCTTTGAAGTTGAAGGAGTTGACGTCGCGTTTTGTTGTACCTTGTCAGATTGTGGAGAGAGTTGGAGTCGTAGCGTATCAGATTGCGTTACCGCTGTCGTTGACGAATCTTCACGATGTGTTTCATGTGTCTCAGTTGCGGAAGTATGTGTATGATCCATCGCATGTGATCCAAGTGAATGATTTGGAAGTAAGGGAGAATTTGACCGTTGAGACTATGCCGTTGAATATTGAAGGACGAGAGATTAAGCAGTTGCGTGGGAAAGAGATCGTTTTGGTGAAGGTGATTTGTGGAGGTCCTATGGGAGAGAGCTTAACTTGGGAATTGGAGAGTAAGATGAAGGAGTCGTATCCGGAATTGTTTTTTTCAGATAATTTTCAAGGACTAAAATTCTTTAAGGGGGTAGAGTTGTAACAGCCCGATTTTAGGATTTATTTATTTAATTGTTTATGTGTGTTTAATTGTTATTTTGGTGATTTATTTAATTTTGGGAGTTAAAGGGTATTTTGGTAACTTGAGAGGTAGTGGCATATTGTAATATGTTAGAAGTTTAGACAGAAGTACGTGATGGTTTGGTCGACATTTGGTTTAAACCAGAATGGAGGTAGAAGTCGGATGCTAATAGATGTAACAGAGCTGCCTTATCTGATGTAGTATTGCACACTAGAGGCTCTATATGCTTCATTGAACATAAAAAGAGGATGGTTAGTAATTAGCTTTATATTCTAATACATTTTACTTTCCTATTTTGGGTGTTTTAAATTAAATTTTTTCAAGTTAGTATATTCTAATAAATGTCAATTATAGGAGAATGAGTTGAAGCATGAAGTTTCTTATAGAGATGTTTATGATCGTATTCACAAGAACAAAGATGGAAAGTATATCTCTTGCCGCTTGAAAAAATTTATTGTAAGTTACTTTGAATTTGGATTTATGTATAATATCAATTCATTTCTCTTGTAACTAGCACTTAATCAATTCTTTTGTAGGAGCCATATGACACCGCAATGTTGGAAAAATATGGAGAGGATTCTTCAACTCATCCGAAGGTTGATTCAGAAGTGTGGGAAGAGGCATCAGGTCCCAATATGAAGAGACATACTTTATGGGGACACAACTTGGACATTAGTGGATCTACTTCATTTGCAGAGGGCATTGGTCCTTTCGGCATTCCGGCTACGACATAAGAAGCTATCCAGAAAGCGGTAAATAAAGCAATCACTTCTTTTGTCCAAACACAATTGGCTCCAATGTTGGAGCCAATCCTATCTATGCTTAGCTTCAGGCAGCAAGCACAAATGCAAGGTGGAGTAGCCGATGGTATTTGACGTAGGCATGTTGTATATTATTCTATGTTATTCAAAATTAGGTTTGTATAGCTGATACTTACTGATAATCTTCCCTTGAAACATTCTCACAAACTACTCCAGTCCTAGTGAGGTGAACCCACCCACCCACTTCCCCCCCCCCCCCCCCCCCCCCCCCCCCCCCCCACATTTAGAATATTTGTTCATAATTCATGAATCAAAAGTATATACAACTAATACAATAGTAGAAATCTATTCAAACACTATTTGTGACTCGAGTGCCATGATCAGGAGAGCATCCAAAAACCGAGTTTTACATTAGTACCATGTCTTGTGTATATAATTTCAATATCCTACAGAGTCACACTTCTACAAGGCCTTATCTTGTTCAGTACAAGAAGGATTTTCATTAGGTGTCTTCGTGGGAAGTTCCTTGAGGTTACCTGACATTACAAGAGGCATGGGATAAGTGTGATTCACCTCTTCACTTTCTATTGAGGATCTTTCAGATGCATCAGGAACAAGAATGATGACTCTCTGCATTTTAACTATAATCCAATCATCATCCTCTTGATGAAGTTTTTCTGGACGCTTTTTATTTGTTTTTGCCATTAGCAGAGAAGCTGGTTGCCCATATAGCGTTAAGTAGGGGTGTTCATGGTTCATGAACTGCACTGAACTAAACCATATATATGGTTTGGTTCAGTTCATAAAATCCATTTCAATAAAAACTGGTTAATTCTTAAAAACAGTTTCAATCCAGTTTAGAACCGGTTCAAAACCGGTTTATAGTTTTAAACCGGTTTACTTATTTTTAACCGGTTTTGAATCGGTTTTCGTATTGAACCGGATTTCTGCAGACTTGAACCATTTTTAAACCGGTTTATAGTTTGGTATGAGCACCTTAGCAAATTTATCATTGAAAAGGAATTTATTAATGGGAAAGTTGACAGAACCTTGTTCTGAACATAAAAGCAAGCACATTCTTTTAGTTCTAGTATTATGCTTAATCTTTCACCTCCAAAAGGGATTTATGAGAGTTTTCAATCTTGATGTTCATGAATGATTGTTGGTAATTGGCAAGATTGGAGAAAATCAAGGAGTTGATTTGTCCATTATCAAGGATTGTGCAAACTCAGTAAGGTCGGGATAATTGGGTTCAATAATCAAATTGGTGGTTTAACAAAGCAATTGATCAGCTTGAAGATTCTAGTGGATTATATTTCTTAGCTAAAGAAATTGACTCTTCGTTGTAACATTTCATCAAACAATTCACATACAATAAAGAAAGAAACTCCAATGTCTTTAACATTGAGAGTAGATTAACCGGATTACTTTTCCTCTTCTTTAGAGAGAGAAAATAAATCTCTCTCTTTTGTTTGTTGAGCTTCTTCTATGATGATGATGGAGAAAATAAAATCTCTCTCCATGGAGAGGCAGTTGTGCATTCGCTTGAAGATACATGGGAGAGGCACTTTTAATGGTGGCAGTAACAACAGTGAATAATTGGGTGAAGATGATTGAGATTTGTGAAAAAATCAATTCATATATATAAACCGTATGAAGTGGTTCAGTTTAAAGTGGTTCAGTTTAAAACTGTATGAAGTGGTTCAGTTAAAATATGGTTCAGTGCAGTTCAGTTAGTAGTTTGGTTCAGTTAACAGAATATTTTGCACACCCCTAGCGTTAAGTCACTAACAGCACTCAAGGCTTGATTTGATAAAAAAGACATGAAAATAATTATTGAATTGGAAATCAAACATAAAAACAACTCTATCTCAAACCTGCTTGAAAATAGTTACTTAATTTTGCCCAGCTTGAAATTAGAATTAAGATGAACAAAATAATTACGTATCAAGATGCAAGTAAACCAGGTTTATCTTGTTCAGATATCAACTTGTGCAATTAGTAGCAAATATCATCTAATAAACTACCAAGGTTTATAATTGGCTCAGGTTTATGTCAGCCATTGAATATACTTTGATGTTATATTGATACACCTTGATGATTTAGGTTTCCTTTATTGCATTTCTTAGGGACATAATTTCATGTTCTTTCCTTTTTTATTTTTAGGGAGATGCTGACAATGGACTTGATTGCTTGAGGCAGAAATTAAGCAATAGATGTCATGACCACATCTTTCTTTATTATGTGTTGCTACCTAGATAAATTTTATCTAGAGATATTGGATCATTTATGATCTATGTATTGCTACCTTTTTGGTACCTTTATAACTGGATTTCATTGGTTTCTCTCTTAATAATTGATAGAGTTACAAGTAGTCTTAAAAAGGCTTTATAAGCCTAAAGTATAACATTACTAGATCAATTGAGTTTCATCACAAACTAGATTATGGTTCTATTATGAAGAATTGTATAAGCTCAATTGTTGTTCTAATATTAAGAATATCTTGTAGAACCCCATACATGACTATTTGGTAATAAATTAGTTAAATTAATATTGTAATAAATTATACCATTATTATTTCTTAAAAAACCGCAAAAAAAATTGGACGAAAACTTCCAAATTGGTAGGATCTAGTCGCAAATTAGTTAAATTATAGCTGTAGATTTGTTGAGGAATTGCTACAATAAGTTTTAGTCATGTTGATGTGGATTTGTTTCAAATTTGCTATGACAAGTCTTAGTTATGTTGCTATGAATTTGTTGTGAATTTGCTACGATAAGTTCTAGTTATGTTGCTATAGATTTCTTGTGAAATTGCTACGATAAGTCCTAGTTATGTGTCTATGGTTTAGTTGCGAAATTGCTACGATATGTCATAGTGATGTTGCTACGGAAAATACATTTTCCATACTTATTTGCTATAGATTAACTAAATATTTTCTAGGATTTTATTTCTTTTAACTACGGATTTACTAAGAAATATTTCCCTAGCAAATTTGTCTGTCACTCCATGCTACGGCCAACTCAATAGGTATTATGTAGCATATCTCTAACTAAACTCGTTTGCTAGGAATTTGCTATGAATTAGCTACGAAAATAATCGTAGCAAATCACATATTTTTGTTGTAGTGTATTTGCAAAATAAGTTTTAAAATCAATATTTTTTTTACAATTTTAAAATTGATATTTCAGTCTAATATTTTGACTTTTATATGGTTTTATGATCTTATTATATTTGCATTCTATATAAAATAAATACTGAAGATGCTAGCTCATTGATAAAGTTTACTCTTGTAATCTCAAAGTAGAGAGTTTAAATATCTTCAAACAAGTTGTAAAATGACACGTTAATTAATAAAAAAAAAAAACTATCTAAAACTAGTCCTTCACATATTTTATATGCGACGAAAGAGAAATATTATACTATGAAGCAAAAATGGAACACAGGATTTTGTTTATAAGCATTTTTTTTTTATTAAAATAGAGCAAAGGGGTATTAATAGTTTTAAATTGTGTACGAGTCTTATTGATAAATTTAGTTTTTTGGTGTCAACCCTTCGATTTCAAGAGGCACGGGATTCAATTCTTTCAAAAAAAAAAGAGGCAAGGGATTCAAGTAATATGGAGTTCAGTCATGAGGTAAATATAGTTTGACAAAGAGTTGTTCCACCAAAAATTCGAACTCGGTTTCTCCCAAGCAATTTATCTTTTGGTGAAACTCGTTAACCATTTGAGTTCAATCACTTGATTATCACTTCTCCTTTTAATTTTTAGCAGCCGTTCATCATGATACATCAAAGACTTTGTTGTATCAATGATAGATATTCATTCATGGATGAGTCACAGCTAACAATATATGCTATGTTTCTAATTTAACAAATACTCAACAACGAGGGCAAGCTCAACTCATAAAACACAACTAAGGTCATTGATTTCATAGTGACTATTGTGCTCTAGCCTTACGTATAAAGATACCCCACGAATAGCATGAATTGGAGAACCTATTAAAAAATGTGATAGAATGTTCAATGGTCATTATCCAAGCAATTATTATAGAGAACACATGTTTAAAATGTGATAGAATCAATGTACATTAATCGAAGAATTTTTGTTTCCATCAAACAACAAGTAGATTGCACACACACACACACAAATTAAAAAAAAAAAAAACTTAGAGCACAGATGGCAACAACTTGTGGGATGGTCTTTTTCCTAAAACTGAGATTTGGCAATGCATATAAGGAACATTGATGTATATACTTATGGGCTCTTAATAGCCAAGATCATAACTCATCATAATTTGAGCACATGAAAAAAAGTTCCACTTTGCCCGACAAGCCCTTTTCCTGTACAAACTCCCTTCAGTGCGGACATTATCTTAAGAGTGGTAAGGCTTGGTCTTGGTGGTAGACCCTACATTTAAAGCATGGGCTTCAATCACAACATGTGCAATGGTTTTGAAAGAATTTGAATATCCACAATAGTTTTGGATTTTTTTACCTAAGTGGTATACATTTTCAAATTAATTATGTTAAAGAGTTACATTAAAAGTGATATGCCCCAAATGTTTGTAGATTTTCTAAATTTCTCTTTTATTGGAACCTGAATCTGGTGGGTGTAAAGGGCAATAGTACGTAAAGCACTTTTTAAATCGGGTGAATATGACTTTTTAAATCGGTTCTGGGTCCGATTTATAGGTGGCCGACTTAAAAAACCGTTCTGATTTTAAGTCTTCCCCCATACCCGATTTAAAATCTTTTTATTAAGTCGGTTCACCCTATTTAAAAGATACTAATTAAATCGGGTTAACCCATTTAAAAAAGGTTAAAAAGGATAAAAAAATAATCAGGTTTTTAAGTCTGGTCACTCATCCCATTTAATAAACAAAATTTAGATCAGTTCAACACATAATTATAGTACAAAGTTTAATAAATTAATCTAAAATATAATGTATACTGCCACTAATATGAAATATCATATGATCAAATTTCATATTAAACTTGTCATTGTTACAATATCAAACAAATTCAAAGTTCCGATATCATAAAACTAGACAAAAGCTAAACATTAATTGTCGTTTCAAAACATAACATAATTAAATTACTTCAAAGTCTTTCCAGAATCAAACTTGCACAGCGTTCTTGAACCTCTGTCATTTCATCATCAGTAAACGGAGTTTTGTCTCCGAAAATCTGGAAAAAAAGAAGTTAATATAACATATTAGAATATTAAATTAACTTTAAAAAAACATAAGAAACACAAATGGTTGAAATATTTAATTACACACCATATCCCATGAGTTAGTAATGCCAGCTGATACAATGTTCAACATATGTATCATTATATAGTAGCCACACTCATAATTGGTCGGTTGTCTTTGGCGCTACAATTGTCATAAATATGAAATTATATTGAGTAAATATCATATATACAAAACTTTTATAAAAGTATGGATTCTTCATGTATAATTTTTAACTTACTGTGGGAATCTCCCATGTTGGATTTCTCGGCTTTCTCAAACCACTCAACTTGTTATACCCAGCTATAGCACTACAGTAATAAAATACATTTATATAAATTGTCGTGTAAAACATCTTTATTAAATTACATCCAAGTTAAATACCTACGAATTAACAATGTGCTCAATATTTTTATCTGGCTTCCAACCCATCGAACATAGGAAAACAACAATTTTGTTTTTTTGGTTCAATAATGAGCAATTGCCAATGGCGACTACATTGGGAAAAAAAATTAAATTTGTTAACTTTAGGTCTTTCTAATATATATGATCAACTATATATAGAGAAATAATAGTATGGAGATCAAATACACTTACTTTTTCAGGTAAGGTGCAAAATAACAAACTTTGTTACCCTCGCAAATCTTTGCGGTTATATGAGCCTGTGGTATATCTTGGTCATTTTCAAAGTGAATGAAAAATGGATCAATGAAACCATACACATAACTATTTCCCAATTGAGTACAGAGGTGTTCGATATACCTAAAATATTCAAAAACAATTCTAAATCAGAATGTGATTACACACTAACATTTCATAGATACAAAGGCACAAACGGAGACATTTTCCTAAATGATCTATCTACTTTAAAGCACATACAGGGGCATAAATAAGGGTGAACATGTACTTACACCACCCATATTCGTAGAATCGTGAGGCATAGATCTTCTGTCTTCATACTAAACTCCATAATATCTCTCAATTGGAGGTAAAAAGAGTT
This sequence comes from Medicago ruthenica, assembly GCA_018208015.1. Lineage (NCBI taxonomy): Eukaryota > Viridiplantae > Streptophyta > Magnoliopsida > Fabales > Fabaceae > Medicago > Medicago ruthenica. The sequence continues at coordinate 54,026,817 of CM031376.1, forward strand.
ATTCTCATCCAAATCGAACTTCACAGGAACTTTTCGTGACATTATCCTTAACATCAACTTTTCAGTGTAAGAGTTTTCAGGTTCTGACCTTTTCGATGGAAGATCATCTTTTCCAATTCCTTTAACATCCTAAACAATTAAGATAAAATGTTAGTCAACATAATTAAATGGGCCCAAGTGCAAATAGATAAAGACATACACAATGAATACCTTATTAGAAACTAGACGCAAAAGTATTTTTGGCCATTGAATAAAAGTGTTGAGGGCCTCGCCAACCTTTGTCACCTCATCTGTGGGCATGGGGACTTGAGCATCCGAATCTAGCACTTTAGTTACTGCCACCCTCACCATATCATTTTCTAACAGCTGATTATGTATGGTTGGTCCCAACTTATATACATTTGCATATGCCACTATGTGATGTTTATTATCAACATATAATTCACACTCTTCTGGGATATCCTCATCATCATCCTCTGGTCTATGCGGCACTGCAGAACAACTACCTTTTGTGCTCACGGGTATATTGGTACTAGGAGAACATATTGGGAAATGTTGAGAGAAAGCCGGAATAGATGATATATCCCGCATCACTTGATCCCTGATCTCCTTAGTAAGATCTTCTTTTATGGTCTCTAGTTGTTTGCTATTCAAAACAATTGGGTAAGAGGCAGCATCATGAGAAAGTGGACCAAAATACTGTCGAATTCCCACACCTCCACCAACAGCACGAACACGTCCCGGGTGTTCAGGTCGTCCAGATACAAAGGCTCTTCTTTGTCACTAAACAAATTGTCATACACATGTGCTCGCTGAAAAGACTATTGACCAATATCACGAATCATGTCCTCTAGCCGATAATCATCCATATCAACATCGACTTCCTTTCTTTTTGACGCACTTGTATCGTTTACCGACTCACCATGCCATATCCATTTGCTATAATTTTGGCAAATCCCGTGACAAATAAGATGATCAATTATTACCTCAAAATGGAATGGGCCTCCGTTGAAACATTTAACACAAGGACAGTAAAACCTTCCACTATTCTCAGGAAGTTTTTCAAAAGCAAATTGTATAAACTCTTTCACTCCTTTCTTAAACTCTTCACTAACGCGGTTAGCACTCATCCAACTACGATCCATAACTACTACTGAAAAAACATACAGCCACAAAAACTATATTAAGGTGCTTAATTTTCACGAACTAATTTAGGCTATAAATATATTTAATATATTTAAAATAGCACGGAGGATAAAATTGGTAAGTCCAGAACTCAGGGCTAAGGATAAAATAGCGGAAGTAGTACTAATTTATTATAAAAATAATTTTTTAATTTTTTTGAAAAAAGTGTACTGATGTTAACTAAGTCCAGGACTAATAATCTAAAATTAAATCCTTCTCAGGTACTTGTCCTGTATCTACATATTACAAGTGAGCTCTACATGTTTCCTAGGTATATGATACGCAGATGAGTTGAATATGAGAGTTTCATATTCAGTATATGATAAAACTTGCGGTTCATTTTTTAAAATGATTTAGAGAGTGAAAAAGAATGTCATACAGCCACAAAAACTATATTTAATATATCTTATTAAATATATCAAAATAGATTGAGGCCAAATTAGAATCTATAATAGATCCATCGAAACCAGATGGATCTATTGATAAGTACAAAATGACGGGTTGAAAAAGGTTTCTTCAAAGAGTTGGTTTAGACTACTCTAAGTATTTTCACTTGTATTCACAATTGAAACAATAAGGTTGGTGATTGCTTTGACAAGTAGTTGATGTCAAATTTGTTTTCTTAAATAGGCCATTAGAAGATGAATTGTATATGAATGTGACCACCCTGATTTGAGGTTGATGGAAGCAAAGACATCGGTATATAGGCTGAAGATAGCTTTATATGGGCTAAAACAAGGACCAAAGACTTGGAACAAAAGGATAGACTCTTTCTTGTTCCAGCAAGGATTCTCCCACTGTGCAGTAGTTCATGGTGTTTATGTGAGGGTGCAGAACAAACCTAAGATGTTGATGACCTAATTGTACCTATAATTAATCTAGATGTAACCATGAATCTAGAATTCAATATGACATATTTGAGTATACTATCCTACTTTTTGGGAATGAAATTTGTTGTTACTAACAAGGGGACAATATTGCATCAGAACTGGTATAATGCAGATGTATTGAAAAGGTTAAAAAGTTCAATTGTAATCTAGTATACACCCTTGTACATCAAATGTGAAACTGGTGGAGGATTGTAAAAAAATTGTATGATCCTTTAGATACCTGTGCAATACTAAACCACATATTATTACATTTGGTGTTGAGTTGATTACGAGATTCATGGAGGTTCAGAGACAGTCACATATAGTAGTCACTAAAAGGAAGAGTGGATTTTAGTGAATATATGATTTCTAATGTCACTGACCTCCCATCTAGTTTTTCCATAGACAATAACATCCCCTCCAATTAACTCCGTTGAGAATCCGTTATGTTCAAGAAAAAAAGAAAGGAAAAAAAAAATTAACCGTAGCCATGTGGTTTCGTCTTTCCTGTTTAGTGTATGTATGCTTATTTCGACCTCCAGTACACAATCAAATTGAGTTTACTGAGTGACTAACAACTCCGTAAAAAAAAATTAACCGTAGCCCTGAGGTGAGACTCTGAATTATATGATATTCTGAATTCAGAAAATCTTATGATACTATGAATTATGTGATACTCTGAATTCAGAAAATCCACTTTTCTTCTAAGTTCAAAAGAAGGAAAGAATGAAGTAAAATCAAATGCTCTAAATCTTATCCTCTGAATTCAAAAGAGGGAAAAACCTAAATATGAGACAACACGAAATTGGGAGCAAAGGGTTTTTCAGATTGTCTTTCCATTTCAATGTACAAATCGACTTCCTAGTTTTCTTGTTTTTTCTCCAAATTAGGTATTATAATAAGAGGATTAGATAATAATGATTAAGCCAACGAGAAAGGAAGTAAAGTTCGGAGACTTACCCAAAAATTTCCAGAGAGTAAAGCTTGAAGATGAACGCACACAAAGCTTGAAGATGCCCTTTTGTTTCAGAAACCCTTTCTTCTGTTTCTAGGGTTCAATCGATTTGGCTTTTAGGTTTGCGAGTGAACGATGGAAGACAAGACAAAACCATATGTTTCCGAGTGAATGATGGAAGAAGGCTTTTAGGTTCTGAATGAGTTCAGTTGAGCGAAATGTTTGTTTTATTTTATTTTTAATATAAAATTGTTTTTAAATGGAGTTACCCGACTTAATATCTATTGACCTCAAAATCCTTTCCTCCGCATGAGTTTTTAAGTCAGGTGGATCACAACCCACTTAAAATGTCTGTGTTAATTAATGTTTTTTGTGCTAGTGGGGTGAAAATAATGAGCCGTTACCTTCTGTTATCCGATGTTTTGTTGAATTCTTGTATTCCATGTGTATTATGGATTCTAGTGAAATTGGTAAGCCAACTAATTATTGTTTATCATATAGTAATTTTAGCCTGATTTAGGAGTTAGTTTTAAGTCCTTTTAGGAAGTTTATGATGGTTTCAGTCTGAGTTTTTCGTAAAAGAATCAATGAAATAACAAAGGAGAGCAAAAAGGAAAAAAACCTTGAAACATATTGAAATCACCTCAATTTCGGTTTCAGGCTATACTTTTCTACAAGAATATCAAAGTGATTACCATGCCTTCAGTTGAAGTAGCAATAAACATCGCAAGAAAGTTGGGGTCTGAATTGTGACCTGTTTTCAATTTTAATTCTGAAAAACAACAGATATGTATACTCAAGATAATTCTTGGTAAGGGTTAGACAAATAATATTAAGGTGTCTTAGTATTTTAAACAATAGTTTTATCAAGGACCAGATTGTATTGGATTAAGAAGTTTTAATGAGGACTAGAATGTTCTGGATAATATTTATATAATTGAAATAAATAATAGAGCAATATGAATAGTTAGTAAAGGACCAGAGAACTCTAGAAGAATATAAATGTTAAGCAGTTGTAATTAATTAGGACCAGAATATTTTGGATAACAATTATATAGCTAAGTTATAAGTTGAATAATAAACCAATCTTAATAGTTAGTTGAAGGACCAGAGAACTTTGCATATGAGCAATTATATTTGATTAGGACCAAAATGCTTTGGAGAAATTGTTAATAAGATTAATAAATGTGATAGTGTGTGTTTAGTGTTCAAACAAATAACAAAGAGATAAGGGAAGAAAGATCACACAAGATATTTATCTTGGTTCACCAAAAGTCGGCTACTTCTAGTCCCCACACTTCGTGTAAGATTATCCACTATAGTATCCTGCTATCAGAAACTTCCGAATAACATTGTATATGAAGATGAGAAAAACACAAGAAGGGGGGTTGAACTGTATTAGCTTTTTCTGGTTTCTTTTTCTTGGTGTTCAAAGTTGTTCAGAATCTGACGTATACAAGTTATTCTGATACAGAGTCTGAGTGCAGCGGATAAGTACAGAAACACAAACATTGGACCGTAGATCTCATCATTTAGGCCTTGAGATCCTAAAGACAAGGGTTTGAACCCTTAGAGTAAGGCTGGGCGCCCTCCAAGAGGGCGCAGGGCCCACTTGACAGTCATAAATAACCTTTGGTGACCTCCCTAGAGGACACCCTCTGGGGGCGCCCTCAGCAGCTTACGAGGGCGCCCTAGTCATGATTTTGGCCCTTTACGATTTGGGCCCAAAACCATGGCCAGATAGGGCCAAGTCAAGGCTACAAATAGTAACCTTGGGATCATTCCCAAGGCATGACTCTGAAACCCTAGTTTTCATACATTGTACTCACAACTAGTACAGTTGGCGCCCACCGTGGGGCTATGGTAAAACTAACCTAGCCACCATCTCTGAAAGAAAGGCAGTCGATCCACGGCCTCTGAAAATCACCAGAACACCGTGAATCCACCGTGTTTCTTAGGAGCAACCCTGGAACTTCCGAATCCGCCGCGATTCAACCCTAAATCTACCCCCTAACCCTAATCAAACATTCAACCCGTTCTTTGTTCAAAACATCAATCCTCCCCCTGAGATTCACGATCCTAACCAATAATCTTAAACCACAAGCCTTAATCTTCATAACCGACCCAAACGATCGTCATTGTCGCCATTGATGGCGGACCCGGCGGTCTTGGAAGCCCTACAACACCAAATCCAGTAGCTTCGCGACCACAACGAAGCTTTACAAGCGACGATGGAGACAATCCAGAAACAACAACAAGCTGAGGGGAACGGATCCCAGCAAGACGAATCAATAGATCCAGATCCACAACCACTTTCCGCCGAAGTTTGGAACGCGCCGGTCCCGGAAAACTTCAAGCCACCCTCTCTTTCGTCTTTCGACGGAAAGAGCGATCCAGTGGAGCACGTAACAGCTTTCAACACCCAGATGGCCATCATCGGCGCTCCTGACTGCCTTAAATGTAAGTTGTTGGCAGGGACCTTCAAAGACGCCGCCCTCAGGTGGTACATGAACTTGCCCCGTTTCTTAGTCGTCAGTTACCAAGACATGACGCTCAAATTAACACACCAGTTTTCGGCTAGTCGCCACCGCAAGGTGTCTTCTACCAGCCTCTTCAACGTCCGCCAAGGGTCGAATGAGACCCTCCGTGAATATCTTGCAAGATACAACGACGCCACAATCAAAGTCATGAACCCGAACCAGGAGCTGTTCGTGGGAGCTTTCCAAAACGGCCTCCGCGTCGGACAGTTCAACGAATCGCTGGCGCAAAAATCGGCCGATTCCATGGAGGAGATCATGTCCAGGGCGGAATGTTACATAAAGGGAGAAGAGAGCAACGCTGAGAAGAAAGCAAGGGATTCCAGGGAGCGTGCCCCCAGCAACTACGACCATCGCCGCAACTATTATCCACCCGCCCACAGAGACAGAGCGCCATACAGACGTCACGTCCAAGATAGGGGCGCACCCCTGCCGGAATCCTTCACTGCCCTCAACACTCGCCGTTAGCAGATCAGGAGAGATGTGTATCATTCTAGACTCATCCCTGAACCCCCACCGCCGAGAGTGAACATCATGGGAAACGACAAGGAAGCATGGTGTAAGTATCACCGCATAAAAGGACATACCACAGATGATTGCATCCACCTATAAAGAGAGATTGAGAAGCTGATTCAGAATGGTAGGCTAAGAGGATACGTGAAGGAAAGCAGAGAAGGAGACAGGTGTTCCCCCGAAGATCCCCAAAAGGATAAAGATGTGGCAAAGGATGGTGAGCGCCACACTTTGAACACCATATCTGGCGGCTTCGCTGGAGGAGGCGAGTCCAGCACCTCTCGAAAAAGATATGTAAGGCAGGTAATGCTGGTCGATGACCACGCCAAGACGGAGCGCCAGACAGATATCACCTTCTCAAGCGAAGACCACAAAGGAGTGATCCCCCACGATGACGACCCCATGGTCATTACTGTACAAATCTTCAATTGGGATGTCAAGAGGGTGTTGATTGATCCTGGAAGCTCCGCAAACATCCTTTATTACTCTGCTTTTGAAAGAATGGGATTGGACGAGGACCAGTTGCAACCCTTCAAGGGAATCCTAGCTGGCTTCACAGGGGAGCAGGTACACGTTCGAGGATACATCACCTTGAAAACAACCTTCGGCACTGGTAACAGCACCAAAACAATCAGGATTAAATATTTAGTGGTAAACTCGCCCTGTTCATACAACATCCTAATAGGCCGCCCGACTTTCAACGTCCTTGACGCTTATCTTTCCACTAAGTTCCTCGTCTTGAAATACCCGCTGGACAATGGACGGGTCGGCACCATCAGAGCAGATCAGAAAATTGCACGAGAATGTTATCATAATAGCTTGAAGCTGCAGAGAGAAAAGAAAGGAACCAACAACCCAAAAGCACACCAAGTGAACATCGTTAGCACAAGTCCAGAAGAAGAATTTCAACAGGAACGCATAGAAGCAGCGAAAGGTCCAAAGGAAAGTCTGACGGATAAAGAGCTGAGCATAACAAAGCCCCTAAAGACAAATCTGAATCTTACCGCTCGTCAGCCGACAGATATGCTTAGCGTTCACCCCGCTGAAGTGTGTCGTCGCCCCGCTCTTTATCCAATCCAGCAGACAGATGTACTCGAGCCAGTCAGCACGCCTGTCGGGCGTACCGGAAGTTTCACAGAGAAAGCTAGCAAGACAGACCTACCAAAGGCAACAAGAATTATTCTGGGATTTCACAAACCTAAGCACGTCCGCGATTCAGCTACAAAGCAGAGAGAAGCTCGCCACATCAATTCAAAGGCGAACTAGAGGGTCAACAAAACCATTTTAATTTTTACTTTGTCTTTTATCTTATGTATTGCAATATTTCTGTACAGCCTTAAAGAAAAAGGGGCACTCTTTTCCCCCGAAGTAGTGGGGGGTTTTTAATGAGGCCCCGCTTTTTTATTATTATTATTATTATATATATATATATATATCACTTGTTTTATATTACCCTCATGGCCTGTAACAGATCAACAACGCCAAGTCTTAAATGAGATCGCCATCTGATTTATGAACCTCAGCGAGGGTTGCCACCTAATTCCTTAACCCCAATGAGGGCTCTAAGACGTCGTGAGCTTGAAAAGAAATCGCCACCTAATTCCTTAACCCCAAAGAGGGCTCTAAGACGTCGTGAGCCGAAAATGAAACCGCCACCTAATTCCTTAACCCCAAAGAGGGCTCTAAGACGTCGTGAGCCGAAAATGAAATCGCCACCTAATTCCTTAACCCCAAAGAGGGCTCTAAGACGTCGTGAGCCGAAAATCAAATTGCCACCTAATTCCTTAACGCCAAAGAGGGCTCTAAGACATCGTGAGCCGAAAAAGAAATCGCCACCTAATTCCTTAACCCCAAAGAGGGCTCCAAGACGTCGTGAGCCGAAAATGAAACAACTCGACAATTCTCAACATTGTTATGAAACGAACACAAGTAATGACCACCGCCAAGGAGGTGCTTTCTAAAATGAATAAATTTGAAGATAAAAGGAACATACGAGAAGCTTAAGGAAAACGATGCATCATTACAAATTGAAAGAAGAGTACTAAGTTCGAAATAAATTAAAAATTACAACAAGTGAAATTATGGTTCGTCCACTAGGTCGCCATCTACAATAACTTTAAAGGAATCAAGGGCGGAAAGATCAACGCCAGGGTGCAGAAGGGCGACTTGAGCCTTAGCCCTTTCAAAGCCAGCATCGAAATTCAGAGCCAGCTCGCCCTTCGCTTCGGAAACCTCAGCCTTAAGCTGATCCTCCCTTTCCGCTCCAGCAGCGACATCATTTTGCAGCTTAGCAATAACCCCTTCCTTCCCAGCAAGATCTGCTGCATAACCAATTTTCTGATCGGAGATGAGCTTATCACACTCAAGCTTCACCGTCTCTCTGGCTTCCTTCACTTCTCTCTCCCTCACGTCCTTGGCCACCATCACCCCTTTCTCCAATACCCTCACCGTAGCTTGAAGAGCCTCCTCATTCTGCACCAATTCTTCATACTTCCGATCCACCGCATCCAAGAGCATTATAGACCGCAAGGAATGAACTCCCACATCCCTCGTCATAAAGGGAACATCACCCTGGTTCCCCGCCTCCGCGTCTTCTGGACTAAAAACCAACCTCTCTTTGACATAGGCACCATAGTCAAAACCTTTATCCCAGAAAGATTGCACCGATCCACTGGTCTAGATGGCGCTAATCGAGGAAGGAGAAGGCGTTGTCTTACCTTTTTTCTCAGTTACTGCCTTCCTTCTCTCATCTTTCCCGGGCGACGCCTTATCATGCGTGGCCGCCGTGAGGAACTCAGCCGGAGACTCGGGCAGATGATCAGCCTTCCTCTTCGGCTTGCGTGTAATGAGTCCAGTAGGATCAATGGCTGCCATCTCCTTAGCAGCCTTCTTGGCCTTCATTTCCTCGAGATATTTCTTCCTCTCCGCCGCAGTCATGGGCGCCATGTCCTCTACAGAAAATGAAAACAGAAAAGTTAAGAGGACAAGAAAATAGAAAAGCACAGTATAGGCACAAATAAATAAATTCGACTCACGTAACTACGCGTCTAAGCTATTCACATCCCCTTCCCTTTCAACAACTCCTGGATGTTCGTGGGCAGCATTTTATCCAAAAAATAGACGACACCTTGGTCGTATGCGTCCAGCTTCTCGTAGTCAAATCCCATGATAGACGCCAGAGCACTCGTCCAACATATGGGAAACCTCAACTTACCATCAACCCACACGGTAGCTGCCTCACAATCCTTTCGTCCCCAGGTCCTGAGGAACGTCTGTCTCCAATTCTTATAATGAGAGGCGTAGGGCGGGAACAACCTCTTCCCAGGATGCGCACTGATGGACACCCAAGACATCTTATCCACCCCCTTCGTGCCATAGAACTTGAAGAAGGATCCAACTAAGGGCTGGAAACCCAGCCCCTCGCATACAATCTCAAAAGCACGTATAAACGCCCAACTGTTTGGCTGCAGCTGAGAAGGCGCCACATTCAAACAATTAAGTATGTCAACCTCAAAGGGCGTGAAGGGATACTTCACACCCAGATCCTCAAAAACAGCTGTATACATGTGAAACATCTCACTCTTTACTCCCTTTGGCCTTTGTACGCACACTTTCTCACCTGGGCGACAGTGTTCCAAGACCACATCCTCTTCAAATCCCGTAGAGGACACGTGCAGCTTACTCCGAAAAAACACCACTCGCTGGGGGTCCATGTACACGGACTCTAAACGAAGCACCTCGTCGGCGACCCTCTCCGACAAAACGGACCTGGGCGAATAGAATGAAAAACACAGTCAAACGAATTCCCACTACTACTCCCTCCTTCACCCTCGTCTGAATCGCTCGAAAACTCTGTTAAAAGGGAGTGGTCGTAGTAGGCCTTATCGAACACCACCCAATCAGTGGTTCCATCTGACCGCTTCGCATGCCTAACACTTTCCCTCCACAACCTACACCTCTCCCCTGAATTCGCTGGGGATAACTCCCTACCCGCCTCATCGCACTCCCTAATTATCACCATACTACTGATTTAACTTAAAAAGAGCAAGATCGAATAGGGTTACCTGGATTTAGACAAGCGAAGGATTGAGAACGAACAGGGCTCCGAACGATCCACAAATGGTAGGCGCAGCGATCCACAGAGACTGTAACAGTTTGAACGGCAAAAAAATGAATTGGGAGAGAAAAACAGAGGTAAGGGAAGTGAAAAGGTAGAGGAAAGACATGAAGTGGAGAAAAGTAGATCCGAAATCAGTTTAAAGTACAAAAGCCTGGGAAAACACGCAGATGACGTCACCTAAGTTGGCACGATTTCCAAGAACGTTGCGATGTGAACACGTCAACCGTCGGATTCCACTAAGGCACGTCCTCAACCTAAACCTTCAAAAGGCATCACGCCCATATTAAGCTAGTTCCGGCGCGGCGATCTATTCTACTCAAAGGAGCCATTTTGACACACGGTTTAATCACTTTGCCTTGTCCCAATACTCGTTCTTGTTGGGCCATGAATACTCTCGTTGGGCTAGAACCCACTAAGGCCCCCAAAATAGAAACATGGAGCTAGTACCCATGTTGGGCTAGTATCCGTGTTGGGCTAACACCCATGTTAGGTTAAACACCCATGTTGGGCTAGCACCCATCGTGAGCTAGTGACCATGATCGGGCTAGTACCCATGTTGGGCTAGTATCCGTGTTGGGCTAGCACCCATGTTGGGTTAAACACCCATGTTGGGCTACCACCCATCGTGGGCTAGCGCCTATTGTAACGACCCTATTTTCGTATGTTATATTTTTATATATTTTATTTTATGGATTTGCATTTAAAAATATTTTCGCGTAATCTAGAAATAATTATTTGGCGCGAGGATAAGTTCGTAATCGAGTTTTTTAAGGTTTTGGGCCAAGAGGATGAATAGTATTGGGCTTTTGGGTTTATGAGTAGTAATGATCAAGTGGATATGATAGTAGTGAGCTTAGATTGGATTGAAAGGCTAGGATTGGTCCTTGAGAGTTAGTAAGAAATGGATGGACAAGATTGTTTTGCTTGGATTATAAGAGATTATCACAAAGACTTGTGAATCACTATTCATTGCTTTGTGAGAAGAAGAAAAACGTGGAAGAGGAGAAGAAAAGCAAGAGAAAAGCTAGGGCAAGTGAACAAGGGAGAAAGCTTGAGTTTAGAATCACCAATTCCTGGTAAGAGAGTTAGTATTACTTGATCACAAGTGATTATGAGAAGGGGAGAATGTCTATTTCTCCATCCCAAACTTCTCCTTCACTTTGTCTAGGTTTTGATAGAAAGTTTTTATGATTTAAGTTGTTGATGATTATGTTTTGCTTACTTGAATGCTAAGTGATATTGCTGGTATGATTTAGTTGATGTTGCTAGTGTTTTGAATTCATTGGAAAGGTTATGGAAAGTTAGAGGTTTAACCCTAATTTCTTTGCTAGATGTAATCCTTGTTTGTGATTGTTTTTAAATGATGTTTTATGATGGAAAAACGTTTTTAACAAGTCCTGGAACTTTGGGTAACCTTGAATGGGCTAAAATGGTGGAAAATCACATTTTTACATGACTGTGTACTGATATGGTCGCTGTAGCGACGGACCGTCGCTTGTAGCGACCAGGCAGGATAATTCCCTGCCTATCCGCGCTTGTAGCGACCACACTGGCGCTTGTAGCGACCAGGCTCGCTTGTAGCGACCAAGGGCTCGCTTGTAGCGACCAACCCTGTACAGCCCAACTTCGTTGAGTTGTTCTGGAGGTCCTGGTACGCGCGGGGATGGCTTTTGCTACTGCATTCTCTTAATATGTTTTGGAAACCTTGCCCACCATTTTAATTCATTCTTAATGCTTCCTAAAGATTATTTGTTCAAGAAAAGTTTGAGTAAAACCTTAACATGGTGGTTTTTGTGTGCGTAAGTGATGAATATGTTTGAATTGGATAAGTTATCCAAGTGTGTGGGTTTTCCTTTGAAACCCTTATGTGTTTGAGATGTTGGTATGATTGTTTAGTTTAATTGAGATTGTTGAACATGGTTGAGTATATACATGTTGTGTATTATGATATGGCCATGAGCGCCTAGTGGTTGTGTTTGTTGTTGTTGTTATTGTTGTGATAATTATCAGAGTGCTGATAATTAGTTGTGTTAGTAAATATCATATATTTGCTAAGTGAATCATCATGCATTTCATGATTGTATGATATCCGGAGCGGATATGAAATCCAATTATTATTGGTCATATGCACGACCGTCCTTTTATGGCGAATGAGAGGTGCAGTCGATGAAAGAATGAAATCCAATTATTATTGGTCAAGTGTACGACCGTCCTTTTATGGCAAATGAGAGGTACACAAGGGATATAAGTTTATCCAACAGTCCGCCATGACTCTAAAGCTGAGCAAGAATTGGTACCACATGCATTAGAGAATGCATTTGAGGCATGCATCCTTTGTGACATTAGTGTTCATTTAGGAATTATGTGTGCATAATGGTTGTTATGTGATAATTGTCATTGATGAGTGTTGTGCTTTGTCAATTACGTGTTGTGTTTTGGTTATGTATAATAATGTGTTATTTATACATGTTTATTGGTGGTGATACTAACACTCTCTGTTATGTGTTATTTGCTGGATCTTTGGGGATCCAGAATATCAGGTTGGCGAGGCTATCGTTGAGGAATAGCCCTTTGCGGTTTAGGAGCCTGCATAGTGGTGAGGGCATAGCTTAGCTATCCTTACATTTTTGGTACTAGGTGTTGTATCCTAGTTAGAGTCTAGGGCTCTGATATTTGTAACACTATTTTGGGGTATCTGAACGTTTATGTATAGATTTGGCAATGGTCTCTGTTGTAGAATTGCCTCTTTTGAAAATCTTATGTATATATTTTTGTGTAATATATATATATGCATGCTTGGTTATAAGCTGTTTGTTATTTTTCCGCTGCTGTGTTTGTGAATCAAATATATTTTGATTTTCTGTTGATGTTTATGAAAATGAGTTTTCATCATGTTGTAACTTCCTATGTCCTTAACGTTTTTTTTCTTTATTAAAGTTAATAATCGGCGGTTAAAGGTTAGGGTGTTACAATAGTTGGTATCAGAGCAGGTCGATCCATTGGATCAATTAAGTTTAGTATACCCTTTGTGTAACATGTGTTTCCTTAAACACTGTGTTCTCACTTGTGTTATGTGGTGATTGGTAGTGTGTGTAGATATGACGCAACGAGCACTTGCGGACGCGATGGAGCGGATGGCGGATGCCATGACTCAGGATGCTGCTAGTAGGACCGCGGATAGAGCCGCACAACAAGCTAGAGGAGGCGGGGAAGATGAGCTGAGGCTCGAGAGGTTTATGAACAACAAACCGCCTATCTTCAAGGGAGGATACGATCCAGATGGAGCTCAGACTTGGTTTGAAGGGATTGAGAGAATTTTCGGGGCTATGCGTTGTCTGGACGCGCATAAGGTATTGCTTGGAGCGTATGTTCTCCATGATGAGGCCGATCATTGGTGGGGAAACGCTAGTCAGAGGTTGGGAGCTGGTGGAGCTTTAGTTACTTGGGCTCGATTCCGGAGAGAGTTTTTAACCAAGTATTTTCCGGCAGACGAGAGGAACCGTAAGGTGATTGAGTTCATGGAGCTCAAGCAGAGGAGTTTATCTGTTTCTGAGTATGCGGCCAAATTTGAAGACTTGTGTCGTTTTGCTCCTCATTACAACACGATGGAAGCTGAGGAAGACAAGTGTGTAAAGTTTGAAAATGGGCTGAGGCCAGATATCAAGCAGTTGATTGGGTTTAGCGAGATCAGGAATTTTCCGATGTTGGTGAATAAGAGCCGAATATGTGATAAGGACGGTAAAGCTAAAGCTAATTACTACAAAGCCGCGAATGAGAAGAGGGGAAAGGACATGGCTAGAGGTAAACCGTATGGCAGAGGTGGAAAGAAACCTGATGAAGGTGGGAGTAGTGGTGGTAAGTTTGGAGGTAATAGGAATTGCTTTAAGTGTGGACAACCGGGACATCGTTTCTTTGAATGCCCGAAGTATGATGGGAAATGTTTCAAGTGTGGTGATCCTAACCACAAAGCTGATCAGTGCAAGAAGGGTATTGTGTGCTTCAACTGCAAAGAAGCGGGTCATAAGAGCAATGTGTGTAAGAAGCCTAGAGCGACTGGAGGAAAAGTGTTTGCTTTAGATGGTGGTGATGCGAAGGCGGACAACTTGATCAGAGGTACATGCTTTATCAATAATACTCCTTTGTCTGCTATTATTGATACGGGTGCTACCCACTCGTTTATTTCCGTGGATTGCGTTGAGAGGTTGGGTCTTAAAGTAGAAAATATGATGGGATGCATGGTTATAGAAACGCCTGCAAGTGGTTCGGTATCGACTACTCTAGTCTGTGTTGATTGTCCAGTCACTATGTATGGTCGACACTTTGGTATGGATTTAATCTGCATTCCGTTGAGCGGAATAGACGTTATCTTTGGTATGAACTGGTTAGAATTTAATCGGGTTCATATCAACTGTGGTAAGAAGACGGTTATGTTCCCAAGACTGGAGCCAGAGTTGTGTTCGAAGCTCATGTGTTGTCGAGAAGTGGTAAGATCAGTGAAGGCTCAAGAGGACGTGTTTGCTATGTTTGCTTCGTTGAGAGTGGAAGAGAAGATGGAGGTTGATGCGTTGCCGGTGGTGCGTGATTTCACAGATGTTTTTCCAGATGACATTTTGGATTTACCACCCGAGAGAGAGGTTGAATTCGCAATTGACATAGTACCTGGCACTAGTCCAATATCAATGGCGCCGTATCGTATGTCAGCTGCTGAGCTAGAGAAGTTGAAGGAACAATTGGAAGAATTGTTAGAGAAAAAGTTTGTAAGACCGAGTGTATCGCCGTGGGGTGCACCGGTTCTGTTGGTAAAGAAGAAAGATGGTAGTATGCGTTTGTGCATCGATTATCGTCAGTTGAATAAAGCAACTATCAAGAACAAGTATCCACTTCCGAGGATAGATGATTTGATGGATCAGTTAGTGGGAGCCTGTGTGTTCAGCAAGATTGATTTGAGATCGGGATATCACCAGATAAGAGTTAAGGCGGAGGATATACCGAAGACTGCTTTCAGAACAAGGTATGGTCACTACGAGTACGCTGTTATGCCTTTTGGAGTTACTAATGCACCTGGAGTGTTTATGGAATATATGAATCGTATATTTCATTCCTTTTTGGATCGATTCGTGGTAGTCTTCATAGACGATTTTGGTATACTCGAAGACGGAAGAGGAACATGCCGAGCATTTGAGGATTGTGTTGGAGGTGTTGCGTGAGAAGAAGCTTTATGCAAAATTTTCTAAGTGTGAATTTTGGTTGCATAAAGTTAGCTTTTTGGGTCATGTCATTTCAAGTGGTGGTATAGCAGTGGATCCTGCTAAGGTAGAGGCAGTGCAAGATTGGGGAACGCCGGAGTCTGTTACTGAGATCCGAAGTTTTCTTGGTTTGGCCGGTTACTATCGGAGGTTCATCGAAGGATTTTCAAAGTTGGCGTTGCCGTTGACACAGTTGACTAGGAAGGGTCAAGCTTTCATTTGGGATGACAAGTGTGAGCAGAGTTTCCAAGAGCTGAAGAGGAGGTTGACATCTGCACCTGTGCTAATTCTGCCAAATCCGAAGGAACCGTTCGTGGTTTATTGTGATGCGTCGAAGATGGGTCTAGGTGGTGTGTTGATGCAGAAGGGACAAGTCGTTGCTTATGCATCGAGACAGCTGAAGATTCATGAGAGGAACTATCCTACGCATGATTTGGAGCTAGCTGCTGTCGTGTTTGTTCTCAAGATTTGGAGGCATTACTTGTATGGGTCAAGATTCGAGGTTTTCAGCGATCACAAGAGTCTGAAATACTTGTTTGATCAGAAGGAGCTCAATATGAGGCAAAGAAGATGGTTAGAGTTTCTTAAGGATTATGATTTCGAGTTGAGTTATCACCCGGGTAAGGCTAATGTGGTAGCCGATGCGTTGAGTAGGAAGTCTTTGCATATGTCGTCTTTGATGGCGAAGGAACTAAGATTGATTGAAGAGTTTAGAGACCTCAGTTTGGTTTGTGAAAGGACAACCAGAAGCGTGAAGCTAGGAATGTTGAGGTTGACGAATGATTTTCTTGAAGAGGTTGTGGAAAAGCAAAAGTCTGATGTGAAATTGATGAAGCTTAAGACGCTCATCGAGCAAGGGAAAAAGGTAAACGTTGAGATCGATGAGAAAGGCGTGATGAGGTGTCAGGGAAGGTTATGTGTACCTGATGTGCCTGAGTTGAAGCGGATGATCTTGGAGGAAGGTCACAGAAGCAACTTAAGTATTCATCCTGGTGTTACTAAGATGTATCAAGATCTGAGGAAAATGTTTTGGTGGCAAGGGATGAAGAAAGAGATCGCCGAGTTTGTTTTCGCGTGTTTGACTTGTCAGAAGTCCAAGGTGGAGCATCAGAAGCCGTCGGGGCTATTGCAACCTATGTTTATTCCAGAGTGGAAATGGGATAGTATTGCGATGGATTTTGTAAGCGGTTTGCCGAAGACGTCGAAAGGTAACAATATGATTTGGGTAGTTGTCGACAGATTAACAAAGTCTGCTCATTTCATAGCTATCAAGACCGGTATGCTAGTACCGAAGTTGGCTGAGATTTATGTTGAGCAAATCGTGAGATTGCATGGAATTCCGTCGAGTATCGTATCAGATCGAGATCCCCGTTTTACTTCAAGGTTTTGGGAGAGTTTGCAAGAGGCGTTGGGGACTAAGTTGCGGATGAGTTCTGCTTATCACCCGCAGACGGATGGTCAGTCAGAGAGGACGATTCAATCATTGGAAGATTTATTAAGATCGTGTATTTTGGAACAAGGAGTGAGTTGGGAAGCTTGCTTACCATTGATTGAGTTTACGTATAACAACAGTTTTCATTCGAGCATTGGTATGGCACCTTTTGAAGCGTTGTATGGGAGAAGATGTAGAACACCTTTGTGTTGGTTTGAATCGGGAGAAAGTGTGGTGCTTGGACCTGAGATTGTGCAACAAACGACCGAGAAGATCAAGATGATCCAAGAAAAGATGAGAGCGTCGCAAAGTCGCCAGAAAAGCTACGCCGACAAGAGAAGAAAGGATATAGAATTTCAAGAAGGAGATCATGTGTTTCTAAGAGTTACATCGACTACGGGTATTGGACGGGCTTTGAAATCGAAGAAGTTGGCATCGAGGTTTATTGGTCCGTATCAGATTTTGAAGAGGATTGGGAAGGTGGCGTATAGGATTGCGTTACCGCCGTCGTTGTCAAATCTGCATGATGTTTTTCACGTGTCTCAATTAAGGAAATACGTATCGGATCCGTCACATGTGATTAAGTCGGACGAGATACAAGTGAGAGAGAATTTAACGGTTACAACGGTACCCTTAAGGATTGAAGGACAAGAGATGAAGAGGCTCAGGAACAAAGAGATTTCATCGGTGAAAGTCGTTTGGGGAGGCCCAGCCGGTGAATATGCGACGTGGGAGCTCGAAAGCAAGATGCGGGACTCCTATCCAGAGTTGTTTTCAGGTATTTTCGAGGGCGAAAATTCTTTTAGGGGGGTAGAGTTGTAACGACCCTATTTTCGTATGTTATATTTTTATATATTTTATTTTATGGATTTGCATTTAAAAATATTTTCGCGTAATCTAGAAATAATTATTTGGCGCGAGGATAAGTTCGTAATCGAGTTTTTTAAGGTTTTGGGCCAAGAGGATGAATAGTATTGGGCTTTTGGGTTTATGAGTAGTAATGATCAAGTGGATATGATAGTAGTGAGCTTAGATTGGATTGAAAGGCTAGGATTGGTCCTTGAGAGTTAGTAAGAAATGGATGGACAAGATTGTTTTGCTTGGATTATAAGAGATTATCACAAAGACTTGTGAATCACTATTCATTGCTTTGTGAGAAGAAGAAAAACGTGGAAGAGGAGAAGAAAAGCAAGAGAAAAGCTAGGGCAAGTGAACAAGGGAGAAAGCTTGAGTTTAGAATCACCAATTCCTGGTAAGAGAGTTAGTATTACTTGATCACAAGTGATTATGAGAAGGGGAGAATGTCTATTTCTCCATCCCAAACTTCTCCTTCACTTTGTCTAGGTTTTGATAGAAAGTTTTTATGATTTAAGTTGTTGATGATTATGTTTTGCTTACTTGAATGCTAAGTGATATTGCTGGTATGATTTAGTTGATGTTGCTAGTGTTTTGAATTCATTGGAAAGGTTATGGAAAGTTAGAGGTTTAACCCTAATTTCTTTGCTAGATGTAATCCTTGTTTGTGATTGTTTTTAAATGATGTTTTATGATGGAAAAACGTTTTTAACAAGTCCTGGAACTTTGGGTAACCTTGAATGGGCTAAAATGGTGGAAAATCACATTTTTACATGACTGTGTACTGATATGGTCGCTGTAGCGACGGACCGTCGCTTGTAGCGACCAGGCAGGATAATTCCCTGCCTATCCGCGCTTGTAGCGACCACACTGGCGCTTGTAGCGACCAGGCTCGCTTGTAGCGACCAAGGGCTCGCTTGTAGCGACCAACCCTGTACAGCCCAACTTCGTTGAGTTGTTCTGGAGGTCCTGGTACGCGCGGGGATGGCTTTTGCTACTGCATTCTCTTAATATGTTTTGGAAACCTTGCCCACCATTTTAATTCATTCTTAATGCTTCCTAAAGATTATTTGTTCAAGAAAAGTTTGAGTAAAACCTTAACATGGTGGTTTTTGTGTGCGTAAGTGATGAATATGTTTGAATTGGATAAGTTATCCAAGTGTGTGGGTTTTCCTTTGAAACCCTTATGTGTTTGAGATGTTGGTATGATTGTTTAGTTTAATTGAGATTGTTGAACATGGTTGAGTATATACATGTTGTGTATTATGATATGGCCATGAGCGCCTAGTGGTTGTGTTTGTTGTTGTTGTTATTGTTGTGATAATTATCAGAGTGCTGATAATTAGTTGTGTTAGTAAATATCATATATTTGCTAAGTGAATCATCATGCATTTCATGATTGTATGATATCCGGAGCGGATATGAAATCCAATTATTATTGGTCATATGCACGACCGTCCTTTTATGGCGAATGAGAGGTGCAGTCGATGAAAGAATGAAATCCAATTATTATTGGTCAAGTGTACGACCGTCCTTTTATGGCAAATGAGAGGTACACAAGGGATATAAGTTTATCCAACAGTCCGCCATGACTCTAAAGCTGAGCAAGAATTGGTACCACATGCATTAGAGAATGCATTTGAGGCATGCATCCTTTGTGACATTAGTGTTCATTTAGGAATTATGTGTGCATAATGGTTGTTATGTGATAATTGTCATTGATGAGTGTTGTGCTTTGTCAATTACGTGTTGTGTTTTGGTTATGTATAATAATGTGTTATTTATACATGTTTATTGGTTGTGATACTAACACTCTCTGTTATGTGTTATTTGCTGGATCTTTGGGGATCCAGAATATCAGGTTGGCGAGGCTATCGTTGAGGAATAGCCCTTTGCGGTTTAGGAGCCTGCATAGTGGTGAGGGCATAGCTTAGCTATCCTTACATTTTTGGTACTAGGTGTTGTATCCTAGTTAGAGTCTAGGGCTCTGATATTTGTAACACTATTTTGGGGTATCTGAACGTTTATGTATAGATTTGGCAATGGTCTCTGTTGTAGAATTGCCTCTTTTGAAAATCTTATGTATATATTTTTGTGTAATATATATATATGCATGCTTGGTTATAAGCTGTTTGTTATTTTTCCGCTGCTGTGTTTGTGAATCAAATATATTTTGATTTTCTGTTGATGTTTATGAAAATGAGTTTTCATCATGTTGTAACTTCCTATGTCCTTAACGTTTTTTTTCTTTATTAAAGTTAATAATCGGCGGTTAAAGGTTAGGGTGTTACAATAGTTGGTATCAGAGCAGGTCGATCCATTGGATCAATTAAGTTTAGTATACCCTTTGTGTAACATGTGTTTCCTTAAACACTGTGTTCTCACTTGTGTTATGTGGTGATTGGTAGTGTGTGTAGATATGACGCAACGAGCACTTGCGGACGCGATGGAGCGGATGGCGGATGCCATGACTCAGGATGCTGCTAGTAGGACCGCGGATAGAGCCGCACAACAAGCTAGAGGAGGCGGGGAAGATGAGCTGAGGCTCGAGAGGTTTATGAACAACAAACCGCCTATCTTCAAGGGAGGATACGATCCAGATGGAGCTCAGACTTGGTTGGAAGGGATTGAGAGAATTTTCGGGGCTATGCGTTGTCTGGACGCGCATAAGGTATTGCTTGGAGCGTATGTTCTCCATGATGAGGCCGATCATTTGTGGGGAAATGCTAGTCAGAGGTTGGGAGCTGGTGGAGCTTTAGTTACTTGGGCTCGATTCCGGAGAGAGTTTTTAACCAAGTATTTTCCGGCAGACGAGAGGAACCGTAAGGTGATTGAGTTCATGGAGCTCAAGCAGGGGAGTTTATCTGTTTCTGAGTATGCGGCCAAATTTGAAGACTTGTGTCGTTTTGCTCCTCATTACAACACGATGGAAGCTGAGGAAGACAAGTGTGTAAAGTTTGAAAATGGGCTGAGGCCAGATATCAAGCAGTTGATTGGGTTTAGCGAGATCAGGAATTTTCCGATGTTGGTGAATAAGAGCCGAATATGTGATAAGGACGGTAAAGCTAAAGCTAATTACTACAAAGCCGCGAATGAGAAGAGGGGAAAGGACATGGCTAGAGGTAAACCGTATGGCAGAGGTGGAAAGAAACCTGATGAAGGTGGGAGTAGTGGTGGTAAGTTTGGAGGTAATAGGAATTGCTTTAAGTGTGGACAACCGGGACATCGTTTCTTTGAATGCCCGAAGTATGATGGGAAATGTTTCAAGTGTGGTGATCCTAACCACAAAGCTGATCAGTGCAAGAAGGGTATTGTGTGCTTCAACTGCAAAGAAGCGGGTCATAAGAGCAATGTGTGTAAGAAGCCTAGAGCGGCTGGAGGAAAAGTGTTTGCTTTAGATGGTGGTGATGCGAAGGCGGACAACTTGATCAGAGGTACATGCTTTATCAATAATACTCCTTTGTCTGCTATTATTGATACGGGTGCTACCCACTCGTTTATTTCCGTGGATTGCGTTGAGAGGTTGGGTCTTAAAGTAGAAAATATGATGGGATGCATGGTTATAGAAACGCCTGCAAGTGGTTCGGTATCGACTACTCTAGTCTGTGTTGATTGTCCAGTCACTATGTATGGTCGACACTTTGGTATGGATTTAATCTGCATTCCGTTGAGCGGAATAGACGTTATCTTTGGTATGAACTGGTTAGAATTTAATCGGGTTCATATCAACTGTGGTAAGAAGACGGTTATGTTCCCAAGACTGGAGCCAGAGTTGTGTTCGAAGCTCATGTGTTGTCGAGAAGTGGTAAGATCAGTGAAGGCTCAAGAGGACGTGTTTGCTTCGTTGAGAGTGGAAGAGAAGATGGAGGTTGATGCGTTGCCGGTGGTGCGTGATTTCACAGATGTTTTTCCAGATGACATTTTGGATTTACCACCCGAGAGAGAGGTTGAATTCGCAATTGACATAGTACCTGGCACTAGTCCAATATCAATGGCGCCGTATCGTATGTCAGCTGCTGAGCTAGAGAAGTTGAAGGAACAATTGGAAGAATTGTTAGAGAAAAAGTTTGTAAGACCGAGTGTATCGCCGTGGGGTGCACCGGTTCTGTTGGTAAAGAAGAAAGATGGTAGTATGCGTTTGTGCATCGATTATCGTCAGTTGAATAAAGCAACTATCAAGAACAAGTATCCACTTCCGAGGATAGATGATTTGATGGATCAGTTAGTGGGAGCCTGTGTGTTCAGCAAGATTGATTTGAGATCGGGATATCACCAGATAAGAGTTAAGGCGGAGGATATACCGAAGACTGCTTTCAGAACAAGGTATGGTCACTACGAGTACGCTGTTATGCCTTTTGGAGTTACTAATGCACCTGGAGTGTTTATGGAATATATGAATCGTATATTTCATTCCTTTTTGGATCGATTCGTGGTAGTCTTCATAGACGATTTTGGTATACTCGAAGACGGAAGAGGAACATGCCGAGCATTTGAGGATTGTGTTGGAGGTGTTGCGTGAGAAGAAGCTTTATGCAAAATTTTCTAAGTGTGAATTTTGGTTGCATAAAGTTAGCTTTTTGGGTCATGTCATTTCAAGTGGTGGTATAGCAGTGGATCCTGCTAAGGTAGAGGCAGTGCAAGATTGGGGAACGCCGGAGTCTGTTACTGAGATCCGAAGTTTTCTTGGTTTGGCCGGTTACTATCGGAGGTTCATCGAAGGATTTTCAAAGTTGGCGTTGCCGTTGACACAGTTGACTAGGAAGGGTCAAGCTTTCATTTGGGATGACAAGTGTGAGCAGAGTTTCCAAGAGCTGAAGAGGAGGTTGACATCTGCACCTGTGCTAATTCTGCCAAATCCGAAGGAACCGTTCGTGGTTTATTGTGATGCGTCGAAGATGGGTCTAGGTGGTGTGTTGATGCAGAAGGGACAAGTCGTTGCTTATGCATCGAGACAGCTGAAGATTCATGAGAGGAACTATCCTACGCATGATTTGGAGCTAGCTGCTGTCGTGTTTGTTCTCAAGATTTGGAGGCATTACTTGTATGGGTCAAGATTCGAGGTTTTCAGTGATCACAAGAGTCTGAAATACTTGTTTGATCAGAAGGAGCTCAATATGAGGCAAAGAAGATGGTTAGAGTTTCTTAAGGATTATGATTTCGAGTTGAGTTATCACCCGGGTAAGGCTAATGTGGTAGCCGATGCGTTGAGTAGGAAGTCTTTGCATATGTCGTCTTTGATGGCGAAGGAACTAAGATTGATTGAAGAGTTTAGAGACCTCAGTTTGGTTTGTGAAAGGACAACCAGAAGCGTGAAGCTAGGAATGTTGAGGTTGACGAATGATTTTCTTGAAGAGGTTGTGGAAAAGCAAAAGTCTGATGTGAAATTGATGAAGCTTAAGACGCTCATCGAGCAAGGGAAAAAGGTAAACGTTGAGATCGATGAGAAAGGCGTGATGAGGTGTCAGGGAAGGTTATGTGTACCTGATGTGCCTGAGTTGAAGCGGATGATCTTGGAGGAAGGTCACAGAAGCAACTTAAGTATTCATCCTGGTGTTACTAAGATGTATCAAGATCTGAGGAAAATGTTTTGGTGGCAAGGGATGAAGAAAGAGATCGCCGAGTTTGTTTTCGCGTGTTTGACTTGTCAGAAGTCCAAGGTGGAGCATCAGAAGCCGTCGGGGCTATTGCAACCTATGTTTATTCCAGAGTGGAAATGGGATAGTATTGCGATGGATTTTGTAAGCGGTTTGCCGAAGACGTCGAAAGGTAACAATATGATTTGGGTAGTTGTCGACAGATTAACAAAGTCTGCTCATTTCATAGCTATCAAGACCGGTATGCTAGTACCGAAGTTGGCTGAGATTTATGTTGAGCAAATCGTGAGATTGCATGGAATTCCGTCGAGTATCGTATCAGATCGAGATCCCCGTTTTACTTCAAGGTTTTGGGAGAGTTTGCAAGAGGCGTTGGGGACTAAGTTGCGGATGAGTTCTGCTTATCACCCGCAGACGGATGGTCAGTCAGAGAGGACGATTCAATCATTGGAAGATTTATTAAGATCGTGTATTTTGGAACAAGGAGTGAGTTGGGAAGCTTGCTTACCATTGATTGAGTTTACGTATAACAACAGTTTTCATTCGAGCATTGGTATGGCACCTTTTGAAGCGTTGTATGGGAGAAGATGTAGAACACCTTTGTGTTGGTTTGAATCGGGAGAAAGTGTGGTGCTTGGACCTGAGATTGTGCAACAAACGACCGAGAAGATCAAGATGATCCAAGAAAAGATGAGAGCGTCGCAAAGTCGCCAGAAAAGCTACGCCGACAAGAGAAGAAAGGATATAGAATTTCAAGAAGGAGATCATGTGTTTCTAAGAGTTACATCGACTACGGGTATTGGACGGGCTTTGAAATCGAAGAAGTTGGCATCGAGGTTTATTGGTCCGTATCAGATTTTGAAGAGGATTGGGAAGGTGGCGTATAGGATTGCGTTACCGCCGTCGTTGTCAAATCTGCATGATGTTTTTCACGTGTCTCAATTAAGGAAATACGTATCGGATCCGTCACATGTGATTAAGTCGGACGAGATACAAGTGAGAGAGAATTTAACGGTTACAACGGTACCCTTAAGGATTGAAGGACAAGAGATGAAGAGGCTCAGGAACAAAGAGATTTCATCGGTGAAAGTCGTTTGGGGAGGCCCAGCCGGTGAATATGCGACGTGGGAGCTCGAAAGCAAGATGCGGGACTCCTATCCAGAGTTGTTTTCAGGTATTTTCGAGGGCGAAAATTCTTTTAGGGGGGTAGAGTTGTAACGACCCTATTTTCGTATGTTATATTTTTATATATTTTATTTTATGGATTTGCATTTAAAAATATTTTCGCGTAATCTAGAAATAATTATTTGGCGCGAGGATAAGTTCGTAATCGAGTTTTTTAAGGTTTTGGGCCAAGAGGATGAATAGTATTGGGCTTTTGGGTTTATGAGTAGTAATGATCAAGTGGATATGATAGTAGTGAGCTTAGATTGGATTGAAAGGCTAGGATTGGTCCTTGAGAGTTAGTAAGAAATGGATGGACAAGATTGTTTTGCTTGGATTATAAGAGATTATCACAAAGACTTGTGAATCACTATTCATTGCTTTGTGAGAAGAAGAAAACGTGGAAGAGGAGAAGAAAAGCAAGAGAAAAGCTAGGGCAAGTGAACAAGGGAGAAAGCTTGAGTTTAGAATCACCAATTCCTGGTAAGAGAGTTAGTATTACTTGATCACAAGTGATTATGAGAAGGGGAGAATGTCTATTTCTCCATCCCAAACTTCTCCTTCACTTTGTCTAGGTTTTGATAGAAAGTTTTTATGATTTAAGTTGTTGATGATTATGTTTTGCTTACTTGAATGCTAAGTGATATTGCTGGTATGATTTAGTTGATGTTGCTAGTGTTTTGAATTCATTGGAAAGGTTATGGAAAGTTAGAGGTTTAACCCTAATTTCTTTGCTAGATGTAATCCTTGTTTGTGATTGTTTTTAAATGATGTTTTATGATGGAAAAACGTTTTTAACAAGTCCTGGAACTTTGGGTAACCTTGAATGGGCTAAAATGGTGGAAAATCACATTTTTACATGACTGTGTACTGATATGGTCGCTGTAGCGACGGACCGTCGCTTGTAGCGACCAGGCAGGATAATTCCCTGCCTATCCGCGCTTGTAGCGACCAACCCTGTACAGCCCAACTTCGTTGAGTTGTTCTGGAGGTCCTGGTACGCGCGGGGATGGCTTTTGCTACTGCATTCTCTTAATATGTTTTGGAAACCTTGCCCACCATTTTAATTCATTCTTAATGCTTCCTAAAGATTATTTGTTCAAGAAAAGTTTGAGTAAAACCTTAACATGGTGGTTTTTGTGTGCGTAAGTGATGAATATGTTTGAATTGGATAAGTTATCCAAGTGTGTGGGTTTTCCTTTGAAACCCTTATGTGTTTGAGATGTTGGTATGATTGTTTAGTTTAATTGAGATTGTTGAACATGGTTGAGTATATACATGTTGTGTATTATGATATGGCCATGAGCGCCTAGTGGTTGTGTTTGTTGTTGTTGTTATTGTTGTGATAATTATCAGAGTGCTGATAATTAGTTGTGTTAGTAAATATCATATATTTGCTAAGTGAATCATCATGCATTTCATGATTGTATGATATCCGGAGCGGATATGAAATCCAATTATTATTGGTCATATGCACGACCGTCCTTTTATGGCGAATGAGAGGTGCAGTCGATGAAAGAATGAAATCCAATTATTATTGGTCAAGTGTACGACCGTCCTTTTATGGCAAATGAGAGGTACACAAGGGATATAAGTTTATCCAACAGTCCGCCATGACTCTAAAGCTGAGCAAGAATTGGTACCACATGCATTAGAGAATGCATTTGAGGCATGCATCCTTTGTGACATTAGTGTTCATTTAGGAATTATGTGTGCATAATGGTTGTTATGTGATAATTGTCATTGATGAGTGTTGTGCTTTGTCAATTACGTGTTGTGTTTTGGTTATGTATAATAATGTGTTATTTATACATGTTTATTGGTTGTGATACTAACACTCTCTGTTATGTGTTATTTGCTAGATCTTTGGGGATCCAGAATATCAGGTTGGCGAGGCTATCGTTGAGGAATAGCCCTTTGCGGTTTAGGAGCCTGCATAGTGGTGAGGGCATAGCTTAGCTATCCTTACATTTTTGGTACTAGGTGTTGTATCCTAGTTAGAGTCTAGGGCTCTGATATTTGTAACACTATTTTGGGGTATCTGAACGTTTATGTATAGATTTGGCAATGGTCTCTGTTGTAGAATTGCCTCTTTTGAAAATCTTATGTATATATTTTTGTGTAATATATATATATGCATGCTTGGTTATAAGCTGTTTGTTATTTTTCCGCTGCTGTGTTTGTGAATCAAATATATTTTGATTTTCTGTTGATGTTTATGAAAATGAGTTTTCATCATGTTGTAACTTCCTATGTCCTTAACGTTTTTTTTCTTTATTAAAGTTAATAATCGGCGGTTAAAGGTTAGGGTGTTACACCTATGATCGGGCTAGTATCCATGTTGGGCTAGTACTCATAAATTTTTTTCATATAGCTTGGTGATCAGTAAGCCCCACTTGCTGGGCAAAAGGTCATAGGCAAATCCCCCCGTTAACAGTTTAATCACTTCGCCTTGTCCCAAGACTCGTGCTTGTTGGGCTGTGGACCGTAGATCTCACCATTTAGGCCTTGAGATCATAAAGACAAGGGTTTGAACCCTTGGAGTAAGGATGGGCGCCCTCCAAGAGGGCGCAGGGCCCACTTGACAGTCATAAATAACCTTAGGTGACCTCCCTAGAAGACACCCTCTGGGGGTGCCCTCAACAGCTTACGAGGGCGACCTAGTCATGGTTTTGGCCCTTTACGATTTGGGCCCAAAACCATGGCCAGATAGGCCCAAGTCAAGGCTACAAATAGTAACCTTGGGATCATTCCCAAGGCATGACCTAAACAGACTCTGAAACCCTAGTTTTCATACATTGTACTCACAGCTAGTACAAACATAAAGATAGATAGATAGATAGATAGATAGATAGATAGAGAGACAGATAGAGAGAGAGAGAGAGAGAGAGAGAGAGAGAGAGAGAGAGAGAGAGAGAGAGAGAGAGAAAGAGAGAAAGCAGACACAAAGCAATTTTATACGGGTTCCTCCTACAACCCAGGAGTAGTCCAGTCCCCTTGCACTTCCAAGGGATTTCACTATAATCACACAGGATTAAAAATTGCTTAAGGACACTTCCAAGAGACTTTACTTTGCTTAAGCACAACTACTCAAGACTTCCTACTCTAGGACTCTTCCTAAAGACTTCCTTGCTTAAGCAAACCTGCTTAAGACTTCCTGCTCTAGGACTCTCCTAAAGACTTCCTTGCTCAAGGACAACTCCAAGAGACTTACAAGTGCTCAAGCACACATGCAAGAGACTTCCAATGCTATAAGGACACAACTAAGAGACTTCTTATGCTTAAGGTTTCACAAAGAGACATATACATTTTAGCTTCACAAGCTAAAGACTTCTAATTTGTTCTACACTTGATTGAACAATATTTAGTGTATATGAACAAATGAACAAACTCTCTACAACTCTACGATTTCTAAGATATAAACAAAAATCCTAAGTGTTGCGCTATATGATTTTGACAGAGTAATGACACAGTTGAAGAGTAGAGTCTTGTTGATCTTCTTCATGGTCTTCAGCTCCTTTTATAGGTAGGGATTCGAGAGACGTTATAGAAGAGTGCCAACACAAATAGAGTCGTTGAGAAGCTTTGATCAAGAACGTTGGCCCTTTGCCTGATATGGATAATCCCGTTGGATGGTCTTTGAATTTTCTTTTGCTGAAAGAAGAATTATCTGTTGCATTCACTTTGCTCTTGATGTCCTTTGTCTGATTGTGCACGTAGATAGAAAGAGACAAAAGAACTGCACCAATCAGAACCTTGATAGTGACAGTTCACAGAATAGGACAAAACCTATGTGGATTGTGGTTCCCTCATGGCTTACTCAAGTATGAGGGTAATCCAAGTCTGTGATGTCTGCTTCTGAGTCTAATCACCATCAGAGTCTGTTGAGTTACCTCACCATAATCTGTATGGTGCCCGTCTTCTTAGGACATTGACTTCGGGTTAACCTTCTTTTAGGTCTTCTACCATAGTCTTCTTAGCTTCTCTTGGTCCTTCTGATGCTCTTCATATGTTCATCCTTGATAGATAGATTCTTCCTTGATTCTCTACACTTGAACATATGCTAGTATTCCAATTGTTCTTCAATACTTTGTTATCATCAAAACCTTAGAGGAATTGTCCAAGACTCTTCTTGTTCCAACAATCTCCCTCTTTTTGATGATGACAAACACAAATATTTTCAACAATTGTTGTTAATTTAATTAACAGTTAGACTTCAGGGTATGAGGTTTGCAAGCTCCCACTGAGTCTGACAGTCTTAGGTTCTGAGGTTTGCAAGCTCCCCCTTATCTGTGATAGTCCATTAAGGTGAGGTTTGCAAGCTCCCCCTAAGTCCTATTCCCAGTTAATTAAATTTATTCTTAATCACTCTTGAGTGCATAAGAACAAATAATCAATAAAGCATATTAGAACATCAACAAGATATCAGATTGATCACACAGGGGTTTGTAAGCTCCGATTAAGTCCAATATGATACCTCTCAAGACATCATACATTTGATCACACAGAGGTTTGCAAGCTCCAATTAAGCAGTCTGATATCGCATCAGTTCTGATAAGATTAACATTAAGCGCAATATTTTTTCATTTTTAATTTTATAACATTAAACAAAAAACAAAAAGATTTCCTTAGCTTCTGATAAGGCTCAATGTTCAAATACTTCTATTCTACTCCCTCTTTCGTCATCAAACAAAAAATTATGCAAGTGATTTAACAGATTAAGCAAGTTAATGAGAAAAACATGCATAAAACACGAAATTAAACAATAAAGTGCAGAATTAGAAGTGCAAAATTAAGAGTACATCACAAATATTTTAAGGAAAGTGAAAAACATAAACTAAAATCCTAATCATGGTTCTTTGGCAGCCAACATCTGAATCAACTTCTTAACAATTCTCTTTTGTTTCTTCTGAAGCTGCTTCCACCTTCATCTGAGCTCTAGTCAGATTCTCCATTTTTGTGTTCGTCCCTCCTGCGTTTCCTTCAGAGGTGCCATTTTGCCCAATATATTCTCTTCCCTTTCTTCTAGTCTTGCCAGCCTTTCCTCACCAGTTAGATGTCTTCTGTCACTCACAACTTGAATCTCCAAACCAGGTTGTTGAATCTCCATAACAGATTGCAGAGTTTGAGTTGTTGTGAGAGGGAGTTCAATAGTCATTTCTGTGTGTTCTTCTTCAGGTGCAGCTTCCAGCTGTCTATTCACATTTATTATGTGGTCCACAACCTCCATTTCATTCCTAACAACTTCCAACCACTTCAGCTGATTCCTTGTTAGGTCGTTATCCAGTTGATGCTTCAAGTGGCCAGTACTTGCATGAAATAGTCACACAGAAGCTCCCAATGTTAATTGAGCAATCCAGAATATACATTTTC
This sequence comes from Medicago ruthenica, assembly GCA_018208015.1. Classification (NCBI taxonomy): domain Eukaryota; kingdom Viridiplantae; phylum Streptophyta; class Magnoliopsida; order Fabales; family Fabaceae; genus Medicago; species Medicago ruthenica. The sequence continues at coordinate 54,056,660 of CM031376.1, forward strand.
TAGGCTTCTGGAAAATATCCTTATGGCCATTTCACAGATTCTCTTGAATATATCTTGAATGTCTTTGGTGGAGGTAGGGAAAAGTATTGGGATGGGATACTCACTTTGTCCAGAATTTATGGAACATTGTCATGCACACAGAGTGGTACCAGGAATTGATCATTTTTAAATGCTTCTGGTAGGGCATCTGTTTCAGCTTGAGATAGCTGGATGTTTCTGTTTGGCTCAATGGTGTCAATCACAATATGACTAGGCTATCTGAGATGACATAAGCATCCTCAAACAGAGTTGTTGATGCTCACTGCATATGCTGCCCAGGCATCAGGGTAGGAGAGGGTTGAGTTTGGATTTGGTGGTGATAAGGGTAGACAAATTTGTGGGGTTTCTTGAGAAATTTATGTGGCTTTTTGATTGGTTTGAGATGAGGATGGTTTGAGAGAGTTGAACAGATCACCATCAGTATGTCTAATCAGATTGTCTAGGACATCTGAGTCAGTCTCCTAATGGGTGGATTTGGGTGAGCATGGGGTAAGAATGGTGGAGAATTTTAATGAAGAAGCATCCAAATAATCTGTGTTCAGAGAATTTTTGATACTATATAGATTCCAACTGCCTTTTGCCTTGTCTGTAAATGGAGGTCCTTGGTTATCAGCTTCTGGGACTTGCCTATTGACTTCTTTTGCTTGTTCAGTTTCCTTCACTAGTTCAGTAGCTTTCTTTGTAGTATCTGATGATTTGATCTTGTAGACAGATGACAGAGCCAGAATATCAAATTCAGCTTCTGATTCTTTCTCAGATTTTCTGGTTTTCTTTGATGCTTGAGAATCTGTTTCAGTACTTTTCCTCTTTCCTGCAATAGTGGTAGACATCTTTTCCTCCTTTTGGACTTCAATATTCTTCTTCTTCATGGCAGATGATGCTGTTGTAGATTTGTCAGAAGCCTTTCTCTTATTTTTCTTTCCATCTACAGCTTCTGGAGCATCATGAATATCTTCCAGGTTAATCAATGTCCTCAGATCCTTCTTGGTCTGTGATGCTAAATCTGCCAGCTCCTTGGTGCTCAAACTCTTGATGATTGAACGAAAGTCTTTAATGAAAGGTCTGAAGCTTCCACTGACTGAGAATCCAGCTTATTTCACTACAGATTTTAGATCTATGATCTTCATATTTCCCAGAAGATCAGCTGTCATGACTTGAGTCATTTCTGTCCCAAGATCAATATACACCAGACTTTGTATCTTCTGTACTATTCTGCTCTAATGAAACAGTTCTGAGAGAAGTCTTGGATAAACAATCATCTTTGATTTCTTCCTCCAGGAATTGTCAATAGTTGTGTAGAGGTGATGAAATATGTATCCAGCCAAGTTCAACCCTACACTCCTGTTTAGTTGTAGAAGCATCAACTTATGAATCAGACTTGGTTGATTTGTTCCCCCTGTTATGTGAATTAGGCATTGAATGATGAATTTGAGCATGATCCTTTCCTTGTCATGCATGTTGGTGGCTCTTTCTCTCATGTTCTTCTTATTCTCCTTGTCTTCTTCCTCTTTTCTTCTGCAGCCTTTTCTTCTTCTAATATCTCCTTTAAGAGAGTCTTCTTGATGTCTTTCCCAAACTTTGAAGTTATGTCTTCCTTTTTTTTTGTTGGTGAAAATAATCTTCCCCTTATCTCAAATCTTCACTTCACTAAGCTCCTACTCTATCTACAATCTAATAAGGACCAACAAAACATGGAGTTAACTTCTTCGACTTCAAAGCTCGTCCAACACCGGTAACTGAATTAACTCTCAAAAACACATGATCACCAACTTGAAATTCTAACTCCTTCCTCCTCTAATTCTAACATATTCACAAAATTGGCCTTCACCCGCAAATGACCAAAATACCCTCAATTACTAAAAATCCACTAATCCACTAATTCCCAATAAAATAAGCAATCAATAAATATAATAAACAAATAATAATAAATAAATAAATCTAATACTAAAAATCGGGATGTTACAACTCTCCCTCTTTAAAGAACTTTCGCCCTCGAAAATTACCTGAAGGAAACAACTCCGGGTACGACTCCTTCATCTTACTTTCCAACTCCCAAGTTATCCTCTCTCTCGTAGGACCTCCCTAAATCACCTGCACCAAGACGATCTCTTTCCCGCGCAACCGCTTAACTTCTCGTCCTTCAATTGTCAACGACAACGTCTCAATAGTCAAATCATCCATTACTTCCAAATCATCCACTTGAATAACATGTGATGAGTCATACACATACTTTCTCAACTGAGACACACGAAACACACTATGCAGATTCCACAACGACGGTTGTCATACCCCAATTTTCCCCTAACCAAAACTTTCTTTTCTTTCTTCTTATTTCCTAAAATTTTTGTTTTTTTTTCAAAAAAGGTCAATGTTGACCGAAGTCAACTGTTGACCAAAAGTCAATGTTTCTTTTCAAATTTGTGTTTCACACCAAACATTCCAATTTTATTTCCTTTCAGTCCTATTACATTTCTAATCACAATTTCACATCATTTTTGTTTTATTATGTTCAAAATCATCAAGATTCAAAATTTAAAAAAAAAAAAAAACACTAACTTTGACAAATTCACCCAAAATGCACATTTCACTCCTATTCCATTTTTTTCCCCACAATTTGTGCACCTAGAATCATCCTCACACATAACATCTCATCATTATCCAACACATCATCACTCACCACCAAAAATCATCAAAAAAAGTACCAAAAAACTCATTTTTTGCAAAAATTCCAAACTACCCTTTCTTACTCTCCACTTAACCTAATTTTGCACTCTTGCTGACCAAGTTTCTCCCTCTATAAGTACCCAACAATATCAGAGAGGAAGGAGGCCGAAATTTGAGAGAGAAAAATCACCATTTTCATCAAAAATTCCAAAATCTTCATTTCTTCAAAAAAAAACTCCACCATTCTTCGATCAAAAGTTCATAAACACTTCCAACAAACCAAAAACACTCAAAACCTCAAAAAAAAAACCATCCAAAATCGTGAAATTAAAACCACAATTTTTCAAGAAAAAGTGCTAGTGAGTTGGACCATTTTCAAAGCTTAAACAAGGTAGATTCCTGTTGATTTATGTTCCTGGAAGTGTGGTGAAGCTTTTCCAATGTTTAAATTTGCCTAGAATTGCTTAATTTGTGTTTTGTTATTTTTGAATTTGAAGCTGTTGTTTACGTTTTTCTTACACAAACCTCTACTGTGAAATCTAAGCATAGATTCATGATCGTGCGAAAAATCGAGCAAGATGGTATATTCATTTGTGATTTTTGAGGTCCGATTGAGTTTTGAAGTTTTTTGAATTTTAATGGTTTCTTACCATGGTGGTGGCCGAATTTTGCATGGGGGAGGAAGAAGAAGTTGACTTTCTTCTTCCTTGACCGTGTGGGCCCAACTATTTTTTGCTTTTTACTGTTTTTTTTGTTGAAGGGGATGAATCTTGGGCCTTGGTACTAAATCTGTTAAGCTATTTGCTCACCCCTTTTCATATCTTAACCCCCTCTGTGACTTTTTTTAATTGCTTTTTAGTTTATCCAAATAAGTGATTATTTGAACAATAGCTTATTTAAGCTTATTGAGTCAAATTTTTACACTAACATAGTGATTGTCGCGGTGATTTTTGGATATCAAGCTATTAATTAGCGTTGACTCGCAATTTTAAGATTCACCACTAATCTTTTATTTTTCCGAGGAAAAGGGAGAAAGTTCGAAAAACCCTATTTTTTAGAGAGATCAAGGTTCGGGGGTTGGTTACGCAAAGGGAATGTATTAGCACCCTAAACGTCTATAGTACTCTATAGGAACCTCTTGTTTTTAATTATCTTTAAGCTAAAATTGATTCTTTGTTTGTAAATAAATGCCTAAGTGTAAAAGGACTAAAGTGATGAGATTAAAAGAAAAGGAAAATGTTTTTGTTATTTTGTTGATTTGGAAAGACAAAGTCTTTTGCCTACATACCCGAATGGGATCAAAATCATGTAGTTCGGGGTAAAAAGCCGAGTGATTGGTTTTGATTGATTTTAAAGTTTGATAAAAAGTTTGAGAAAGATAAGAGGCCGAAAAGGCATTGAAGAAATAAAATGTGAGTTTGGTTGATTTTAATTGAAGAAAAAGTTTGATTGATTAATGTCGCGGTGATTTTTGGATATCAAGCTATTAATTAGCGTTGACTCGCAATTTTTAGATTCACCACTGATCTTTTATTTTTCCGAGGAAAAGGGAGAAAGTTCGAAAAAACTTTATTTTTTGAGAGATCAAGGTCCGGGGGTTGGTTATGCAAAGGGAAGGTATTAGCACCCTAAACGTCTATAGTACTCTATATGAACCTCTTGTTTTTATTTATCTTTATGATAAATTGATTATTTGTTTGTAAATAAATGCTTAAGTGTGAAAAAGACTAGAGTGATGAGATTAAAAGAAAAGGAAAATGTTTTTGTTATTTTTGTTGATTTGGAAAGACAAAGTCTTTTGCCTACATACCCGAATGAGATCAAAATCATGTAGTTCGGGGTAGAAAGCCGAGTGATTTGTTTTGGTTGATTTTAAAGTTTTGAAAATGTTTTGAGAAAGATAAGAGGCCGAAAAGGCATAGAAGAAATAAAATGTGAGTTGGATTGATTTTAATTGAAGAAAAAAAAAGTTTGATTGATTAAAGATTGATTAAAAATTTGATTAAGAAAAGGAAAGTTCAAAGTTTGACTTTTTTTGAGATTTTGATTATATGAAATGTTTTTGATTTTGACTATTTGACTTTTTTGAGAAAATTTTGATTAAGTCCTAAGGTCCAGAGACTAAGTTATGCTGAGATAGTCCAAATGCGCCGGATCCCTCAAAATGACGTTGGATCAAGTGAGGGTCCTTTTCCTCGGATACGGTCATTATTACATTATCGTCCTCGACATAAAACATAATAAATAAATGTGGTGTCGGTGCCATATTCTCATTTATATTTTTTACATTGGACCTAGATACATTCTAATGGAAATAACATAAAATAAATGACAGAAATAATAAAATAAAATTGCAAATGCATTAAAATAAATATGCTAAAAAGAAATAAAAAAGCATGAAATGCAAGACAATAAATAAATATGGTGCATAAAATAAATAAAGAAAATAAAAATGCAAGACATAAAATAAATATGGTGCATAAAATAAAGAAGATAAAAATGCAAGGCATAAAATAAATATGGTGCATAAAATAAAAAAAGAAAATAAAAATGCAAGACATAAAATAAATATGGTGCATAAAATAAAAAATAAAAATAAAAATGCAAGACGTAAAATAAATATGGTGCAGAAAATAAATAAAGAAAATAAAAATGCATGATGCAAGGCAAGAAAAATAAACATGGTGCATAAAATAAATAAAAAAAATAATAAAAATGCATGAAATGCAAGACATAAAATTAAATATGGTGCATAAAATAAATAAAGAAAATAAAAAAAGAAATGAAATAAAATGCAAAAAGGAAATAAGAGGAAAAAATAAAAGAAGAGGAATAGAAGAAGGGGGTAAGAGTAGAAACAGGGGGGAATGTAGAAAGTAACAGAAAAGAGGAGGAAGAAGAGGGATCGGGCTGAGTTAAGCCCACTGGGCTAAAGAAAGGAGGATTCGAACTGGTTCGGTTTGAGTGAACCGAACCGGTATACCTCGTTTATAAAAAGGCTTGACACCCGGTTTTTTCATTTAAATCATAAGTTTCTCTTTCTTCTCCTTCTTCCTTCTGCCACTCTCCAGTTTCAGTCCGGCCGAGAAAGTTTTCCGGCGCGGTGGTCGCCGGCCTAGATGGCGGCGCCACCGTGCCGGAACCAGAGAATCCTTTTTTTGAAAAAAAAATTATGTTTTCTTACATCCTTTTTCCTCTAGAACTCGAAAATCAACTTATTTTTTAAAGAAAACTTCACACGAAGCCTAGATCTAAACTTAAAGCTTCGAAAATCTACCTCTTTTGGTTTACTGGTGTTGGATATTTATGTGTTGGCTACATGTTTGGTAAAATCAAAGTGTGCAAGCAAAACGTCCTTAGAAGTTATTTTAAGTCTTCAGAAGCTGAAAACTGGTTTTACTGTTCATCAGAAGCAGAATTGGCCTTCAGACGCTGGTACTGTTCATCAGACGCAGAACCGAGCTTCAGACGCACTGTTCAGATGTTGACTGGTGTTGACCTTCAGAAGCTGCCTTCAGACGTTGACTGGCGTTGACCTTCAGAAGCTGACCTGCAGAAGCTGAACTTCAGAAGCTATTTTCAGAAGCTGGAATTCTGCATTCTTTGTGAATATTTCCTTGCGTATCTTTGGAAGATTTACTGAAGTTTTATCCAGGCATTTGTTTTCTAGAAGGCTGATTATTTTGGTGAAGATTGGCTTCGTGTTTATGAATGAATATATTTGCTGAAGGATCTTTGCATAATATGATTCAGAAATATATGTTTCCTTTTTGAGCTTCAAAGAATTTCAGAATTGTATTTTGAAGATTATATGATTCAAAATTATGTGTGCCTGCTGAAGACTATATAAAGGAAGACGTGCTGCTTATTGAAGTGGGATTGAGTCAAAACTGATATTATCATAAGAGTCTTTGTGTAAGCTTTAGGCTTTGTTTTGTACACCACTCATCTGTTTGAGTTGGTTTAGGTGTTTTGAGTTGTAAATCACTTAAAGCTTTTAAGCACAAGTGATGTTTTTGTTCTGTTGAAGAGTGTCTTCATCGTATTTGGTTTTATTGAAGAGTTTACAATCACTGGACTATGGTTGCTTGGTTAGGAAGTAAGAGGGGGTTCTTATACCTAGGAGTTCCTGGGTAGAAGTCTAGACGGGTAGTGATTAAGTGATAAGACTGAAAAACATAGGCTGTGTTTAGAGTCTTAGAATTAATACTACTTAGTGGATTTCCTTCCTGGATTGGTATCACCCAGAGTAGGTGAAGTTTGCACTGAACTGGGTTAACAAATTCATTGTGTTCCTTTACTTTCTGCACTTTAATTTTCTGCTTCTGAACTTTAGTTTTCATACTCTGTTTTACTGGTTAGAACCAGTCCTGCCAGAATTTTCAACTGGATTCGATTTGTGGCTGTTGGTTTGGTGATGATGGTCTTGTGTTGGACCGGATTCGGTTTGGCACTTGTTTTTGGTTATGATTGAATTTGGTTGTGATGTTGGAGTTGAGATGAGTTCTGTCTTGTTTGTGTGATGGGTTTGGTTAATGATTTTGATGAATTCGGTTTTGTTTGTGTGATGGGTTTGGTTAATGATTTGTGTTTGTTGTTGGTTGAATTCGAAAAAAGGGGAAAGGAAAGAAAAATTAGGACTTTTTTTGACTGTGTTGGTGGCCGGAAACTGGGTTTTGTTGGTGGTTCACGGTGGTTTAGGGTGGTGGTTGTACTGGTTGTTCTAACTGACTTTTTGACTATCTTGGTACTCACTCTGACACTGGGTGTACTATTCTCTGACTGGTGAACAGTAATCAATGCACTATTTATAGTGCAAAAAAAAAACTAGGGTTTGAAATATATGGACAAAAATGCCCCTCTGGACAGTTATTTAACTAAAATGACTAAAAAAAACTGAAAAAAAAACAGAAAAAAAGAGAAAATAAAAACGAAAATAAAAAAGGAAATAAAAATAAGTAAAATAAAAACTAATAAATAAGAAACAAATAATAATAAAAGAAAATAAAAATAAAATAATAAAATAAATAAAAAACGGTCCCCTTCGGAACAAAAATGAGGTATTTTAAAATACATCCCTGCCGAAATTTCGTTTGAAACGACGAAAATTTCCGGCTTAAAAAAGACGAGAAAAGCGAAATGAAAATGGGTCAAAAATGGGGTATGACAGATGCCCCTATTTAAGTTTCTTCGTTACGGTGATTTAAAAGTGAAATTTTAATTCGACGGGTCGAAGAGACTTAAATACAGAGTACACCACTTTTGACCAATTTCGACTGTAAAATGCTACGGATGCAATGTCATGTATGCGATGCTATGCATGTAATGTTGTGAATGTTCGCGATGCAAGTATGAATGCAAGACAGCGAAGATGGCTCGACTGGGGATAACAAAACAAAAGCATGCCCGAGTCTGTTTAAAGAACGGGGTCCGACTCCACTGGGGATAACATGGTTTCACTGGGGATAAATGTCAGCTGTTCGGGTTAATGCCGAACTGCCACGGACGACAAGAAAACAAAGATAAATGCCAGCTGTTCGGGTTAATGCCGAACTGCCACTGACGACAAGAAAACAAAGATACACGTCAGCTGTTCGGATTAATGCCGAACTGCCACTGACGACAAGAAAACAAAGATAAATGTCAGCTGTTCGGGTTAATGCCGAACTGCCACTAGCGACAAGAAACAAAGGTAAATGTCAGCTGTTCGGGTTAATGCCGAACTGCCACTGACGACAAGAAACAAAGGTAAATGTCAGCTGTTCGGGTTAATGTCGAACTGTCACTGACAACAAGAAAACAAAGATAAATGTCAGTTGTTCGGGTTAATGCCGAACTGCAACTAACGACCAGAAACAAAGATAAGTGTCAGCTGTTCGGGTTGACACGGAACTGCCACTGACGACAAGAAACCTAGGTAAATGTCAGCTGTTCGGGTTAATGCCGAACAGCCACTGACGATAAGAAATAAAGGTAAATGTCAGTTATTCGGGTTAATGCCGAACTGCCACTGACAACAAAAGACTGGATAAAAAAATGCACAAGCTGTTCGTTAAGGAACTGCCACTTGGCATAAAGAAGGTGACTTCTTTGGTCCCGACACACTGGGGATGACACTTGGGGAAAGAGAGGGTTACAATCATGATTGATTGATATGAAAAGATAGTTAAAGCAAGACTCGTGGTGGTTAATGCTAAAGGTGAGAAAAACACACAAGAAGGGGGGGTTGAATTGTGTGTGGGCAGTTTTTAATTCTTTTTCTTTCTCAAAACTTTGGTTAAGTTCAGAATCAGGTTCTGAACCTTTTTATGAGATTTTATGCAGCGGATTCAAAAGTAAAGAGAGAGGGAAAGAGAGACACACAAAATTTTTATACTAGTTCCTTCCACAAGTTGGAAGTAGTCTAGTCCCCTTGTTACTAACAAGAGAATTGAACTATAATCAAACTGATTACAATTTCTCAAACCACAAAGGTAAGAGACTTCCAATGCTCAAGCACTAAGCAAGAGACTTCTAGAGCTCAATACACAAAGTAAAGAGGCTTCACTACTCAAGACACACAGTCAAGGGACTTCTCTGCTCAAAGCACAAATCTAAGAGACTTCTAATTGCTCAATACACTAAGTAAAGAGACTTCTAGTTTGCTCAGTATACAGACTGAGACTTTGAGGTTTCAAACAGATTTTACAAATAGAGTTTGAGTTGAACACTTGATCAAATATCAGAGGTGTTCACTTAATACGACACAGGTTTAGACTCTATACTTAAGGAATTCTAAGATACACAAGTTTGAAAGAATTCCTAAGAGTTTTAGTGACTTTGTGAATGTTGACAGCAAAAATAGAGCACGATTCAGTCTTTAGTTTTTCAGAGTCTTGGCAATTTTCTTCTTCAAATCTTCACCCTTTTATAGAGCAAAAGATAGCTGTTGAGAATTGCCAGAAAATCCAGCAAAGAGCCATTGCAATTGGAAGCTAGGATTGCTGAAAATGTGTGCTCAAACTGAGCAGAACAGAGCACGCAAATTTTGAATCATTTCCTTAAAAGCTGGGGAATGTTTTGGCCAAGGAGACAACTGTTCCATTGGAGTTGTTCTGGCACTGCAGACATTAAATGCTGACTGAGACAGTTGCTTTTCCTTCCACGTCAGACTTCAGAAGCTTCTTCAGGAACATAGTACTTCAGAAGCTCACTTCAGAAGCAGGACTTCAGACGCACACTTCAGAAGCACTGTTCATCAGACGCTCCCTTCAGACGTTGACTTTTGTTGACCTTCAGAAGCAGACTTCAGACGTTGACTTTTGTTGACCTTCAGAAGCACTCTTCAGACGTTGACTTCTGTTGACCTTCAGACTCAGCCTTCAGACGCAGTCTTCAGACTCTGCCTTCATAAGCACCCTTCAGACGCAGTCTTCAGACTCTACCTTCAGAAGCTGCTTCAGACCCAATTTTGCTTCAGACTTGCAACAAAGCTTCTATGCTTTCCTTCTTGCTCTTAGCTTGTTCTTCCATAACCAATATTAATTATCAAACATTAAGAACATGGTTCTGCACAACTTAGAATAAAGCATTAGCAATACCAATTTTCTTTTTAACACTTTGTTATCATCAAAACCTCAAAGAGAGTTGTTCATACATTTTGTTTCAACAATCTCCCCTTATCCAAAAGAGAGTTGTTCATACATTTTGTTCTAACAATCTCCCCCTTTTTGATGATGACAAACATAAGTATTAATAGAAAATTGTTGCTAATTTAATTAACAAGTTGACTGCAGGGGGTGAGGTTTGCAAGCTCCCCTTGAGTCTGAACCAGGTTAATTAAATTCAGTTCAGATCAAAAAGATGAGAATTTCATAATTGTTGTTAAGTTTAATTAACAAGTTGACTTCAGGAGAGGTTTGCAAGCTCCCCCTAGGTCTGATAATCCTCAAGGTTAGGTTTGCAAGCTCCCCTTGATTCTTATCCATGTAAATTAAATTTAACTTAAAACAATAAGGTGAAATTTTCACTCAGAATTATAAATAACAAGCTGACTTCAGGTTATGAGGTTTGTAAACTCTCCCCCTAAGTCTGATAATCCACAGGATGAGTTTTGTAAGCTCCCTGAGTCTTATCCTTGTTATTTAAATTCATTTCAACTCACTAAGAGTAATTTATCATCTCACAAAAAATTAACTGACAGAAATTAACTTATGTTCTGAGCTTATCAGAGATTAAAAGCAGTTCTCATAAGTTAACTGACAGAAATTAACTTATGTTCTGAGCTCAGGCCTTAATACCTTTTACTCCCTCTCATAAGTTAATTAACTGACATAATTAACTTATATATTCTGAGCTCAGGAGCCTTAATACTTGTTTCCTTTTTCTCCCCCTTTTGTCATCAACAAAAATAAAATTTCAGAAAAGAAAAATTTCAGAATTTTAAGAGAGTTTGAAAACATGTGAGGTAATTATGCAATCATATATGTAATCAAGCAGCAAAGATGAACATCAGAGCAGACTTGATCATACATGAGTATATGACATTGCATTTTAAAAATAGAATGATGTTCAGAAGCATAAAAGGATTGTTCTGAGCATTCTGATCAGAGCATTCTTGTTCAGACACAATTGTTCAGTGTAATCTGTTCAGTATCACTGAACTATTTTAGACAAAATTGTTCAGATCATATACCAACTGAGGGTTTTAGCACTACTGAACTCATTTCAGAAAACTGAAAAAGTATAGCATTTGGTTCAGTGCTGCTGAATTCTTTCAGATAAAACTGTTACCAATTTTTAAATAAGTTCTGAAAGACTGAACATGTCTGAAACTAATTTAAGCATTTAAAAAAAATGTGTCTGTGTATGTTAAACATTTCAGAATTGAAAACAGAAAAACACATTTTCATATTGATGACTTTGGGAGGGACAAAGTATAACTTTCAAAGCTTTAAATCATCATTGCCCAGGGTTATACTTATCAGATTCTGACAAAAAATTAGATAACTATACAGATTCAGAGGTCAGAAATCCAGATTCTGAAGCCAAGACTCTGAAGTTTTTCAGAAACTTAACTTTCTTCAGACTCTCAAAATGAGTGACTCATAAGTCTTAGCTTCTGATAAACTCAGGATCTCAGTTTTCATTCAGATTCGAGCATATTTTCAAGAGATGAAATGCATGTTCAGATTCTTTTTAATAAAATTGAATCTTTCTTCTGTGAGGGATTTTGTGAATATATCAGCCCATTGATGATCAGTATCAATGAACTGAATATCCAGAACACCCTTCTGAACATAATCTCTTATAAAATGATGTTTAATTTCTATATGCTTGGCTCTAGAATGCAGAATTGGATTTTTAGACAGACATATTGCAGCAGTATTATCACAATAAAAAGGAATGCTATCTGCATGAATCTGATGGTCTTCCAACTGATGTTTCATCCAGAGCAGTTGTGTGCTACAACTTGCAGCTGAGATGTATTCTGCTTCTGCTGTTGACAAAGCAATAGTTGCTTGTCTTTTGCTGGCCCAGGATATCAGATTTTCACCCAGAAACTGACAGTTTCCACTGGTGGATTTTCTTTCAATCCTGTCCCAAGCATAGTCAGCATCACATAATCCAACTAGCTTATAATCTAAGGATTTCTTATACAGAAATCCCAGATTAGTTGTTCCCTTCAGATACCTGAAGATTCTCTTGACAACAGTCATATGAGATTCTCTAGGATCTGACTGGAATCTAGCACACAGACAGACACTAAACAAAATATCTGGCCTAGAAGCAGTTAAGTATAACAGAGAACCTATCATACCTCTGTAGAGCTTCTGATCTACTTTTGAGCCATTGTCCTCTTTGCTTAAGGTGCAGGTTGGATGCATAGGTGTTGTCATCAGCTTACAGTCATCAAGCTGGAACTTCTTCAGAAGGTCCTTTGTATATTTGGACTGATGAACACTCCATCTTTGCATTGGTTGATTTGAATTCCAAGAAAGAATTTCAACTCTCCCATCATGCTCATTTCAAATTCATCCTGCATTAACTTGGAAAATTCTTTGCAAAAAGAGGCATTAGTAGAACCAAATATGATATCATCAACATATATTTGCACAATTAAGATGTCTTTCTTAAGAGTTTTTCTAAAGAGTGTATTGTCAACTTGACCTCTTACAAAATCATTTTTAAGTAAGAAATTGCTTAATCTTTCATACCAAGCTCTAGGAGCTTGTTTCAGACCATACAAGGATTTCTTAAGTTTAAAAACAAAATCTGTGATTATTTGCTGTTTAGCTTATTCAAATAAGTGATTATTTGAACAATAGCTTATTTAAGCTTAGTGAGTCAAATTTTTACACTAACATAGTGATCTTTTCAGTTCTTCTATTCTATTTTGTTGGCTTATTTTTATAAATCAATTTCTTTATTTTAATCGCTTTTTAGCTTATCCAAATAAGTGATTATTTGAACAATAGCTTATTTAAGCTTATTGAGTCAAATTTTCTTCTTTTTTTTCTTTATTTACTTGCTGTTTTTTTTATTTAGTATTATTATTTCATTTGCTTTTCCTTTTTCTTTTTTTTACTGTCTAATCATTTGCTTTATTTTAGTTTATTAGTATCACATCTTGCATTTTATATGCCTTAGAATTTATTTAGGAACAAATGTAATTATAAACGAGAATATTGCATTGAATACATATTTACATCATTTCATGCATTTGATATTTATTATGCTTTAGAATGTATTTTAGGAACCAATGTACGTAAATATAAATGAGAAAATTGCATTGCATGCATATTTATTTATTCCGCTTTATGTCAAAAATCAAAATCGAAATAAGTGATTAGTATAATCCAAGGAAAAGGGGACTTTCATTTTGATCCAACGTCATTATGAAATCTCTTGCGCTTAATCTACTTTTTTTTTATCACGCTTAATCTTTTAGACTCCAAGTAGAAAAACCAAAAAAATCAAAAACATTCAAATATTTAAAACCTCATCAAAAATATCTTTTATTAACAAACTTTGGTTTTCAAACCAAGTGATTCCTCATTTTCCCTAAAATCAACTTTTAATCAATTTTAATCATATTAGATTTTATTTTTCTACAATTAAAATCAATCAATTTCACTCTTTCGCCACTTAGGCTCATGTTACCTTTAAAAAACATTTTCAAACTTTAAAATCAATCAAACAAATCACTCGGCTTTTTACCCCGAACTATATGATTTTGATTCCTATCGGGTATGTAGGCAAAAGACTTTGTCTTTCCAAATCAACAAAATAACAAAAACATATTTCTCTCCTTTCACTCATCACTTTAGTCCTTTTTACACTTAGACATTTCTTTATAAACAAATAATCAATTTAGCACAAGATAAGTAAAAACAAGAGGTTCCTATAGAATACTATAGACGCTTAGGGTGCTAATACCTTCCCTTTGCGTAACCAACCCCCGAACCTTTGATCTCTAAAAAATAGGGTTTTTTTTTTGAACTTTCCTCTTTTCCCTTGGAAAAATAAAAGCTCAGTGGTGGACTTAAAATTGCGAGTCAACGCTAACTAATAGCTTGATATCCAAAAATCACCGCGACAACGGTGGTAACGCAATCCGATACGCTACAACTTCAACTCTCTCCACAATCTGATAAGCACCAACAAAATGCAGCGTCAACTTCTTATACTTGAAAGCTCTCCCAACACCCGTGACTGGATTCACATTCAAAAACACATGATCTCCGGCTTGAAACTCAATATCCTTCCTCCTTTTATCATGATATGACACAACATCTATTTGAAGGTTGCTAGTTATAGGCTTGTAGTTTGTTTTTATGACGTCTAGGTTATATCTTTATGTTGGTTAATCATTTATAGCTACCAATTTGTTAAAGCACCTAGCATCTATGTCCTTCCTGATTCCGTTGATTCCTAGGAGCCTAGCATGCCTTGTGTTTGAAGTTACCCTCTTTAGTTTTGCTATTTTTTGATTTTAATCCTTTTTGATTCGAATCACTGTGTTTTGAATCGTATCATGCTAATTCTGAATCGTATCATGAAAAGGTTCTGGTCATGGTTTGATTCATGATTCCTTGAATCATATCAATTTGATTCGAATAATAAGTTTTGTTGAATCGAATCATGCTTAGTGATATTAATCACTTGATGTGTGAATCATATCAACCTTCCTTTTGGGTAACTTGATTCGATTCAAACCTTGTATGAATCGTATCAATCTTCATAGTTTTCTTGCTTGTCTTTTAGCTGTCTGATTCGAATCACCCATTTAGTGAATTGAATCAGAATGTTGTTTTTGGCCAAAATATTGCACTTGCCACACTCTTCTACATATACTTATATCATCCAATGCCCCAACTCACTAATTCAATTACATCTAGTCTCTCTAGGGTCCTCATAGCTCATTGTTCATCTTGTTCTTTAGAATAAACACTTTTCTAAGAATCATTGCTTTTCGTTGAGTCATAGATTGCTAGAGTGCTACAGGGATTTCATTCCACCTCCAAGGGTTGGGGGTTCTTTCTAATTGTTCTTGTGTTCAAGGGGATCCACTCACCAGATGGAGCATCAAAGAGTTTGAGTGAAGTGCTTGAAGGGTTGCACGGGTGTTTGAGGATTCGAAGATACAAGAAGCACCAATTTCAAGGATGATACTCCACAATAAGCTTCTTACCTTGCAAGGACATTAAGGGTAAAAGTGTGTTGAAGGCGTATTCGAGGATGCTAAGTACTTAACCTCTCCATTGGCCTTATCACGTTGGGTAATCACGAGTGACCTCTCCTACATCATCATTCTTGGAGCACTCTTCAGGGGAGTAAGTTGGTTAGGTAAAGTGTTTTCTCTAGAAAGTCAAACACGTTTGATTTTCCTTTGAAAACTATCTCTCTTGCCTTTATGTTTGTATAATGTTTTGTTATTACTATGACACTATTGAGTTGTTGTTCATGTGTGTGAATTACTGTTTGTTCCGATTTGTGTATCCCTTTTTGCATGCTATATTTTCAGTACAAGAAAAAAGGCATTTTGTGACTTTTAAAATGATGGATTGCGACTGTTAGAAGGGTCACAGATGTCTCTTTGCGACTGTTCCCCAACATGCGCAGAAATTGGGGTCGCAAGTGCCTTTTGCGACTGTTCATGGAACGGTCACACCAATTGTCGCAGATGCTATTGCGACAGTTCGTAACAGTCGCAAAGGAAGAGTGTTTGCAAGATTTTGAAGGGGCTTGCGACAGTTCCTAACAGTCGCAGAGGAAGAGTGTTTGCAAGATTTTGAAGGGGCTTGCGACAGTTCCTAACAGTCGCAAAGGAAGAGTGTTTGCATGATTTTGAAGGGACTTGCGACAGTTCATAACAGTCGCAAATAACTAATTTAAAATTTCGAATTTATTATTCAGCGACTTTTTGAACAGTCGCAATTATTTATTTATATTTGAAATTGAGAGGGCCTGATTTAAATTGAGATGGTCTGATTTTTTTTTTTTTAGATCTTATTTGAAGACAATCTCAAATAAATAAATATATGATTAAAGACTTAAAATGCAAAAATATATAGCTATACATAAGTAAATCTCATTCATATAATAATTCAAGAGTAACAAATTCGATCCATGCATCAACTTAACTAAAACAATAGATAAAGTACGTAAAATTTTCCCTAGTGATGTTGCTTCAATGATCCTCAAGGCGGTAGTTAGACTCAGATGAATGTCTACCATCGCTTGCTGATTCTAAATTTGTTGGCTGGAAAGAAGAAGAAATATAAATAAGACAATGATTAGCAATATCTAAGTAATTTAATAGGTGGGAAGATCAATCTCTGACTTGGAAGAGGAGGTAGAATTTCATGCTCCTTGTAGTAGAAACCTAACTTTCCACCTGTTAACAAAAAAAGCATTGTGAGATCACAGACGAGAGAGTGTTTAATATAGCGTAAATTTTATGATACGCACCATTCAAAGGTTGTGTTTGCTGCAGAAATTTATTGAAAGTATCCCAAGATTTTTTTGCATAACTGTTACGCACATCTGACAATTGAGATCAAACGCATAATTAGAAACTACCAGAATCATTTTAAGTGGGATGCATATGCAAACAAGGAAAAATCAAAATAGACAACAATGTTACCTTCTCGGTAAGGGACCCATTTTTGTAAACTAACATTACCATGTAACCTTCTGCGTCGACCGGACTAGGGAAAATATGTCCCTCTAATCCTGGATTAGGAACTTTAGTGATCATAAATACCTGAGACAAGATAGAATGTATTATAACTAAAAGCTGGAAACTAACATTGCTTAAAGGGTTGTGAATCAGTTCCACATCATTACTATATAACATTTTGTTCAAACTTGTTGTAGACAGTTTGCAAACAAATAACTATGTACCATGTAGGCCTATCATTGAAAAAATGGCCAAAATGCAGAATATCCACAATCCAGAGTAAGTTGCCAGTTATTGTAATTATATGAGTGTAAATATTTAATTAACAAAATGTATCCATGGTTTATTTAAATTTCAAATGTTCCACTGTGGAATTTCTCATTGTACAATTAAACATCAACTCCAGTAGATAAACACTAGCAACAGACTTAACAGTCGAAGATCAAAAAACATGAGGGAAAACAGACTTACATAAACAACAGCAGACTTAAAAAACCAATAGCACAAATTGAGAAAAGCTTCGTTCTTTCTTTCACTGAGGCCAAACAACATCTGTGTGAATTAAACAAAACTGAATATATATATTTTTTTAAACAACAAATTTATTAGGCAGAGTTGTCGCAAGATGCAAATAAAAACTCGCAAAAGAGAAAACAACAAAGGGCACCGAATATAAGCGGAGACCCAAAAGAAAAAACCCCAAAAAAGCTCCCCCAAGAAACTGATACCACACCAGCCCCCTAAACACCAGCCAAAGCAGTATCCCAGGACTGCAAACAGCGCTGAAAAATGATGAAGCCAAGCCACACAGTAGCACAAAATCCGCATAGTAGCACCACAAAATCCAAACAACAAAGCAGCAAAGGCCAACCAGCACTGAAACACGGCACAGCAGAAACCAAACAACACAACAGCAGGAGCTGAAAAACAGAAACTGCCCAAAAATGACAGCAAAACTGCAGACTAAAAAACCTCCCCACAACACCTACCACATCACCCACAAAACTTCCTAGCAATAGGCCATACTCACTCTCTAAACAAAACCGAATTATTCATCCAAAACTTTAAGAAAACTCATTAATCAACATACTCAAGAGATTAAGACTTTAAGTTCAATTTGAGTTGCTATCTCAAGCTATGGCTTATATAGTTATACATACATAGCAGCCAAGCACACATATTAGTGTTCAAAATCAGATTAATTGTTGTAGTAGACTTTAAGATTCTGTAATAAAACAAAGGTACAAGAAAGAAAAATTAAGAAATGATAAATATCTTTGTTCATTTTTGTAAACTTTGACAAATTTCAGATTTGGATTAATCAATGATCTGAAATTCACATGAATCACATCAGTCATCACATTCCTATTACTTTTAACCAAACACTTTGCCTAGTGTCTATGCAAATATGTCAGGATTGTGTAAAAGTATTAGGCTTTTTTAAGCTAAAACAACCTAAATCAAAAGTATGTCAATTAGGTTTATTGCATAGTTCAAAACCATTACTAAAATTTGATTCCATTAGGCACCAAAGAAAACTGAATAAACAAATTAAATAGATTTATTAATAGTCAAACAATAGGAAACTTATAGTATTCCTAGAATGAACTTACTTGGTAATGCCATTGATATCGAGTTCTTCTTTTGTTCTCGGCAGTCTCTTGTTTATTTGCTGCAACGTAGCATTGCTAAATAGAAACAACAACTTATCAGATGCTTTTATCAAGATAAGAAGATAAATTGATACTTGTATAAAGAAAAAGGGACACTCTTTAACAGAATTATCAAGAACTAACTAATTCCATGAGGCACAAATACAAGGTGCTGCTATTTGCAGCAGAGAACTCCTGAGATTACAACACAAATACTCAAACAGACATGAATTACAACAATTCTTATTGCTTATTATTCTGGATTACTTTGAAGGTCTCCTGGTGCCTAAAAACATTTTAAAACATGCAGTAAAACATATGAAAAATCTAGCCAACTTTACAACTTACATCCTCTAATATTGAGTTCAAATCATGAATCTTTCTAACTCATCCACCTCAACACATGTCTTATTTTTTTCAACAGCTAAACAAGAATTTATTAATAATGTCTGTTGGGTTTTTGTAGATTGGCTACATTTTGCAAAAACATCTACTAACCAGATGCTGGGACAGATGCTGTAGCATATGGAACAACATTATGTGACTTGTGTTTTTCGCGCCAGCTAGCGCTTTATTTTTTTGTACGCAATCTTCCAAAGATTTGCTTGAAGTTTATTTTCCTCTAGCTTGCTGATCAAGGCGCGTGTATCTGATTGAAGATTTGCTTGAAGTTTTATTTGCCTTGCTATTTTTCCACAAGATATCTTTCTATATTTGGAAGTTTTTTTATTGTCTCTAGAAGTTTTTTCAGCTGGACCGGACAATGTCCACGCTCTATTTTGAAGCCCAAACCCGTGCTATCTCAGTGTTATATATTTGTGAAGACAAACCCTAGTTGGGCAACTAAAAACCGTGTGTGTTAGCAAAGCGTGTGTTTAAGGTTTTTAGGGTTTCTTTTGTTAATTGTGAGCCTTGCTTGTATCTCCCTGATTCAAGCTAAGGACTGAGTTTGTTTGAGTTGTAATTGTAAGCTGCTCCTAAGCTTTTAAGTACAGAGTGAGTATGTGTTATTAGAGTGTGTTTCTCTTGGTGTGTTTTGCGTAGTTGAAAACAATATTGATTGTGCTGTTGGTAGGAATTGAGACGGGGTCTCATATCTAGGAGTTCCTAGATAGAGTTGACACTGGTAGGGTCTTGGTGCAAAGTCAAGTAGTGTGTCTGCGTTGGTCTTTTCACTAGAACTATAATAGTGGATTCATTCCTGGATTGGTATCCCCCAGAGTAGGAGAGTTGCTCCGAACTGGGTTAACAAACTCACTGTGTACTTTATTTTTCCGCTGTGTTCCTTTTAATTTGTGCTTAGTTACGCTGCGTTGTTTTAATTGTAGTTCTGAGTAGACAGGTGCTCGGACAGTTGTGCCAACATTTTGCACAGCATCTGTCAGTCAGGTTGCCAGGAATTTCAATTGGCATCAGAGCGGGCACCCTGTTCTGTGTGGGTGAGCTCCAGGGAAAGAATTTTCTGGCTTAATGGATAAAGAAGGAGGACTGGTGAACAGACCACCCCTGTTGGATGGGTCAAACTATGACATTTGGAAATCACGCATGACAGCATTCTTGAAATCTCTAGACAGCAGAGCTTGGAAGGCTGTGATCAAGGCATGGGTCCCTCCTAAAATAAAAGATGCTAATAATGTTGATACTGATGAGTTAAAACCAGAAGAGGAGTGGTCTACAGCAGAAGACACTGCAGCTATTGGAAACTCTAAAGCCCTGAATGCTTTGTTTAATGGTGTAGACAAGAACATGTTCAGGTTGATTAAACAATGTACTATTGCTAAGGAAGCTTGGGATATCCTAAGAACAGCTCATGAAGGTACTCAAAAGGTCAAGAAGTCAAGGCTACAACTACTAACAACACAGTTTGAGAATCTGAGAATGAAGGAAGGAGAGAGTGTTCATGACTTTCACATGAATGTGCTAGAATATGCTAACACATTTGAATCCTTGGGGGAAAAGATGTCTGATGAAAAACTGGTAAGCAAAATCCTCAGGTCCCTGCCTAAGAAATTTGATATGAAAGTATGTGCTATTGAGGAGGCCCAAGATATTGGAAATATGAAAGTTGATGAGTTGATTGGATCTCTTCAAACTTTTGAATTGAAGGCTAATGAAAGATCTGAAAAGAAAGACAAGAACATTGATTTCATCTCCAACACTGATGAAGATGATGTGGAGAGTAATTTAGATACTGATGAGAGCATCTCTGAAGCTATTGTGTTGTTGGGCAAACAATTTAATAAAGTTGTGAAGAGGATGGACAGACGCTCTAGGACAAATGCTCCGGACAACAGTCGCAGCATCTATAAAAATGTCAACAATTAGAGGAAACCTAGAACTGATGACAAAATCAATCAAAGCAAAGGGGTGCAATGTCATGAATGCGAAGGATTTGGTCACATCAGAACTGAGTGTGCAACTTATCTGAAGAAACAAAAGAAGGTGATGACTGTGTCTTGGTCTGATGAGGATGAATCAGAAGAAGAACCTGAAACTGCAAAACATGTGAATGCCTTGACTGGAGTGTGCATATCTGACAATGAATCTAGTGATGAAGAGGTAACATATGATGAATTGGCTGATTCTTACAAGGAGCTATGTTTCAAAAGTGAGGAAGTTTGTAGAACTTTAGAAAAACAAAAGAGGACCATTGCTCTCTTGCAAGCTGAGAAAGACAAACTTCTGAAAATAAACTCAGATCTCAATTATGAGGTTATCTTACTTACTTCCAAGATTGACAATATGAACAAGCAACTGCGGATGATGAACAAAGGTACGGATGCTTTAGACGAAATTCTGGAAATAGGACAGAAACCTGGAGATTCTAAAGGTATTGGGTTTGACTACAGATCCTTGCCTCAGCAGAAACAACTACCAGTGAGACAGTTTGTGCCATCTGTTAGTACTTATGATCATACTATGTCAAGACAGATGCCCCAGCATCAGGTGAGACTACATGCATCTGGATATAGGCCCAAATCAAAAGGAAGGTATTATGGTTGGGTATGTCACTACTGTGGAAGAAAAGGACATATCAGACCTTTCTGTTTCAAATTATATGGTTACCCCGACAGGACCTATTCACCAAGACCTGATCCCACAGTAAAGATCACCAAGAAGCAGTGGAAGCAAAAAAATGATAATTTCAGAAGCAACACTGTGGATCCTAGAAGAATAGAACCAGAAGCTGATGAGATTGCTGAAATTGCTCATACATCTCTGAGAGTGTCATCCAGAAATGATTGGTACTTTGACAGTGGATGTTCCAGACATATGACTGGTGATAAAAATTACTTAACTGATGTTAAGCCTTATGCTACAAGTTTTGTGACTTTTGGGGATGGAGCCAAAGGAGAAATAAAGGGTGTAGGAAATCTTGTGGAAGAGGGTCTACCCAAACTTGATAAGGTGCTTCTTGTGAAAGGATTAACTGCTAACTTAATTAGTATTAGTCAACTGTGCGATCAAGGAATGAAGGTCAACTTTACAAAGAGTGAATGCTTAGTTGCTAACAATGAAGGGGACATCCTGATGAAAGGTGTTAGATCAAAGGACAATTGCTACTTGTGGGTCTCTCAAGATAAAGCAAAGTTCACTACTACAGAAATGACTTTTTACATCAGTCGAAAATGACTTTTTACATCAGTTGCCAACCGATGTAAGGTGGCTTGATGTAGTATGTGCACTACTTTTTACATCGGGTACGAACTGATGTGAAAACCTATTTTCTACATCAGTTCTATTTTCCACTGTTGTAATAGATGCACTTTAAAATTTGACAACGGGGTTTTCACATCAGGTATAAGTTAAGGACTGATGTAAAATATGTGTTTTTCACATCAGGTATAGGTTAAGGACTGATGCGAAATCTATATTTTTTTTTTTAAATTGCTTAATAAATAAGCTTAACACTTGCTCTTTTCTTTTATATTAAAAATATAAAAACAAATATGGATAATTTTAATGCCAAAAAGGAAGTTATATTATCTAATTTGATATTACATAATCAATCCGCAACTTTCCACATCCAAAATATATTAAAAAAAATACATATCAATACAATATAGCTAGGAAGTTATATTAAAGCATGCAATAAGAAAAGATAACCAAGATGCTTTCACAGGAGACGGTTGTCACCTTATAAAAAGATAACCAATCTTTTACTGATAAAATACAATTGATAATATATGAGTTGCTAATCATACATGAGAAACAGTTCCCTCTTATGGTTTTATTTATTTTCATATTAAAATGCACAATATCCGTATAAACATATCTTGCATGAAGGTGAGGAAAGTGCAATCTCCTTCTCAAACGTGACCTCCATTTGTCTGTGGCTGATAGGTGCGACGCCTAAGCTGAGAATCAGCATTTGGTTGCTGCAGAAATATTCTTGTTGGATCATTAGGATCAACGTACCTGCATAATTATATCAACTATAAATCCTCGGTTTCTGGATTATAAACAATACAATCCATACCCTAACAGACTTAACAGAAAAAATTACAAGTTTAACTTTCACTTACGCATGTCTCATCATCTCATCAACAGGAGTCTGAGATGCCTGTAAAGGATCCACACGAGATTCTGGCAGCACATTAGCATGTTGATTATACTGTCTCACTGAAGCAATCAAATTGAAGAAAAGAGGAATGAAGGTTCCACATCCTCCCTCTTTGAATATGATCTTAAATGAGTGCGTGGAGTAAAGAGCCCTGTGTTGATCAGCTGGGACCACCTACGTTGCAATTTTAGAAAGTTACAAAAAATTTTAGGACAAAATTTTGAATACAACAAGAAATAATTACAGAATATATAGGAAGAATATATAGAAACAAGATCAGGGTAGCAAATAATGGGAAATTAACTTACAGGCTCGACAAATCCAGAAATATTGTTGCAGTGAAATATTGGTTGGTTAAATTTTTCCCCATTGATGTACAGCTGCATAAGGATCGGCATAGAGTAAATGTCAAATACGGACATGGAATCAAATTTTGACCCCAAATCCCATTCCTTCATTTTGATGAAAGAGTGGTAATCCAAAAAGGAAAAACAAAATTTGATGAAAGAGATGACACACTAAACAGACTTGGTAAAAGAATTTTACCTCCACCAATTACTACTAATTTCATCTTTTTTCCATGATAGTTTTTGCTGTGAAATTCCAACACTTCTTTTTGAAGATCAGCACAATCAACCTCTTTACCCATCAAACTCTCTTTGTTGCCTTTATGTTCATGAAAAATAAATATATAAAGTAGAATATCATCAATTATCAATTATACATTATATAATCTAAAAATGAATTGACCAGTAAATTGGTGAAGAAAGATCATGATACAACGTACCGCTATGGAATATATTTTTGTATAGATGACTCTCTTTTAACGTAGAGCTTCGAAGAAATTCAAGGATGCAGTCCAAATCATCTATCTCCTCAAAAAATTCTGTGTTTAGAGTAAAACTTTTTAGATAAACATGTTATCTTTTCGCCTTGAAAAAAGAAAATATGAAAATATACTTCATGGGATTAAGATGAAACATACCACTATCAACAGCATTTAGTTCCGCCTCTAATGCCTTCTTTTCTATAAGTGGTGCGATGAAGCAATTAGCAAATCTAAGACATAAATCAAAAGAAAAAGTTAAGTAAAAATCGAATATGTCAAAGAGAACACAATACCCATAGATCTTTAGTCTCAAGAGCACATGATAAAACTGAATCATAACAATTATTAAAGCTATATTTGGTGGATTGATGAGGGGTGGAGAGTCCTTGAAGAGAAGCTTTTAGTGTTGTGGTTTGCTAGCATGTAGACAATTTGGACAAGTCGGAATGCGAAAATATTTCAAGACGAAAACATAGAGGCGATTTATTTGGTGGATCAAGTAAAATTAATGGCATGGAGGTGGCCGAGAGGAAAAGTTTAAGGAACCAGCACTGAAAATCCCTCAATTAATGAACTCTAAATCCTTTACCATGTATTGGATTTTGAGTTCCTTTACCTGCAGCAGAATCCTTTCTGCCGCTGCAGAGTGTGTTGGTTCTTGTTTTCTTCTGTGATTGTTTTCGGCTATTGTCAATGATCAACTAATCTTCTCGTCTGTCTAGGTGTTAATGGTTTCTCATGAAAACTAAGAAAAGGCCTGATGTTAATTGGGTGTCTAGAGAAGAATTTAGCTCAGATCAAGGAGCAAGCAAAATTGGAATAGTGCAGCAGACTTTGAACACTCATGTTTCTGCACTGCAGACTGGTATGAAACAGATAGACTGAATCATCATCATGTCTCTTCTGGAATTTTCTAAGGATTGGATATATTGTGGCTAGCCTTATGAAGAGATTAAGATCTGAATGTCAAAATTAAAATTGCATATCAGTAGCATGCTTGGTGCTACATGTCCTGCAAAAGCATGCAGGCCTGGTGTATTCATTTCAGGTGGCATCATATTTCTGTTTCACTTGGCACAGTTTGTGCTCAGTGTAATCTTGTTAACAAAGACACTAAAATTATTAAAAAAATGAATTAAAATTAGACCGGCTTGGATATCGGGAGAGGATCCAAGAACTGTCATTGCCCAAAACAATTTGGATATACAAGGTACTACAAGAACATAGAAAAATTTACCTTTCCAAAGCAGCTTTTAAATATTTTCCACTTATTTCAAAATGGTAGGAGCTATATTCAGCATATGTAGATGCATTTGTGGAGCCACCATGTTCAGATATAAAGTCAAGATACTATGCACAATCAGATAAAATAAAAGTGAATGTGATGTTTTAACAAAAACATTAATCAAAAATAGAAATTTATCAATTGAATTCCAATTAGTTATGAGTTTTGAACATACCCCGTCAGTTTTGGAATTTTTTTGCTCCTTGCCAAAAAACATGTGTTCTACAACCGAGATAACACAGTATTAGTACGGTAATAAATTATAAAATAAAATAAAATAGAAAAACTTCAATATAATTTATCCATGCCTAATAAATGTGGAAGTCCTTGCAGTTCTGTTGGGGAATCAAAACTTCCTACACCAATGCTTAATGCTACAGCAGCAAGCTGCAAACAAGCAAAACACTATTAGTATAAACACCATAAAAATAAAATGTCAATACTACATTATCATTATTTGAGAAACTTATAACAACTAACATCGTTCATTCTCTAATTAATAAGCTATTATCATCCAAGGCAACAGCAAAAGACACACAATGATGTTTATGTAGTATAAATGGTTTAAAATTACACGGTCGTAAAAACAGGACACATTACGTGACACAGTCATGAGCATGAACATATGGTTTAGAGACTAGAGAATTCGCTTAACCAGTACAACTCGCTTGGCAAACTAGAAGCAAAAAGATCTTGCATATCAGGTCAGACCAAATCGCTTAGCGAGCAAGGATAGGCTTAGCGAATTCGAGCCAGAAACATGTTGTACCCTAAAGATGCAGAATTTGCTTAGTGAGTTGTCAAATGACATGCAGTAAACAATTCACATTTAGATTCATAATAATCAATTTAACAAAGAAGAACTGATGACAACTATAATACCATTCATAGATTTCCAAAACTAAACTTTAATGAAAATAATTCATTCAATTTTGTCAAATCTCCTGTGACTTTTACAGAATATTGGAAACAAATTTTCAAATGGAAATCCAAATTAGAGAATATCACTTAAAGCTACAAAGTAGAATCTAAATTATCATCAAAACACTTATTATAATGAGAAATATATAGATACCCGCTCCATTTGTATGCTTTCTTTTTTAGGAGCTTCTTCAGCAACAGCTCCAGGATCGTGCACAATAAGTGCTTGGAGACCGTTTTCTAGCTTAATCACACGATACTCCCGAACGTCGTGCTCGGACTTCCTAACATCAATGTCTTCCATATTTGCGCTTCTGTTGAAAAGCAAAGTATGTGAGTAAGTGTTGAAATACAAAATTAACATTAACTAAGAGGAGATGTGTAACTTAGTTTTCATCTCAATAAGTAATTAGTACAATACGACCTAATATAGTTTAATCATTTACAAAACATTTAATGAACCAGTGTTAGCTAAGGAAACTAAATTAGTTTAATCACTACTTCATGCTTCTCCTCAAATCACACACCCTTTTTCAAAAAACCAATTTCTCATAGCAAAAGTTGACACAAAGATATATAAGACTCTAACAACACAAAAAACAAAGTAAAGTTCTAAATAAGTTCAATCAATGCCAATATTATGTAAGAGTTTTACCTTGTTGTTGTGAAAGATGGTGATTTTTTTCTTTTGAAAGAACAAATGAAAATGAAAAATGCAGAGAAAAGTTTGTCTTGTGTATATATTGACACAAGACAAGAAGAATTTTAATAACTATTCATTTTCTTGTATACCTGTGTCTCAAACAAAGCTTAGAAATACTCAAGTTGAGTTTACTGAGATGCAATGTTTTGATGATTATGAACAGAATTCACATATTCTTCATTGTCATGTTCTAATAATATGTCAACCAAACGCTACGAAAGTGTTGAGTAAGTGTTTTGTATGATTGTATCAATCATATAATCCACATTGGTAACTACATGACTCACAGACTCTCTATTTCTTCTTTTCCCCCAATTTTTCCCTATGCCTTCAACGGGATATCAATGCAGCAAATTGGTGACCCAATCCCTAACTAGGATTTTCTTTGTTTAGCAACTTGCTGACATATTTTTCATAAGGCTCAATTTGGGAGTTTGGAGGAGATGGAAGAGGATAGCTTTGAGGGAGGGGAAAAATGGAAAGATAGAAATCAAGATCGGCATAGAGTAAATTCCCAAAAACAGAATCAGAATCAGAATAATTCCCAAATCAAAATCAACAAAAACAACATCAAATCAAAATCAACAAAATCAACAAAAACAAAAACAGAACCAGAATATCTCATCTCACAATAACCCAAATCAAAATCAAAATATTGTAAACCTATATTCCCAAAATTAGATTCAAATTTGACTAAATCAGACTAAAAACAATTTTACAAAATCAATTTTCTTACCTAAAACCTAACAAACTAAAAACAGAAGAAAAATTACTCGATAAAAAGTTGAATTAAGCTAAATTCGTTACCTCGGAGACTATCTGGCATGCTCTAAATCTAACAGTCTTATCCGCGGCGGCCGCAGCAACCAGCAGAAAATGAAGGAAATGATCCAAAAACTCATCGCAAACTTCGGCATCTGCAGAGTTCCGAGCAGCAGTAAAAGAGGAGACGAAGGGAACGATATGGTCAGCGGACGCGAGACGACGTTGGAAGTTGAAGAGAGGAATTAGGGATTTGGAGAAAGCGGAGAAGAAATGAGAAGTGGATTTGGAACGGAGGATGAGAAACGTTTTCAGAGAAGAAACGGATTTGGATTTGGAACGGATGAGAAGAGGGAAAAGGGAAAATGTATAATGAAAGGTTTTTTCCTACAGGTATTATACACCTGATGTGAAAGCTAATGCACCAAAATAACGAAATTGCCACCGTGTTTTATTTTCCCTACAGGTATTATATCAACTGATGTGAAAACTTTGTATCATTTACTTTTCCCATCAGTTATTCCTTTCAACTGATGTGAAAACTTTGTTAGTAATTTCAAAAATGCCACCGTGTTAGCTATTACATCAGGTATTATTTCAACTGTAGTGAAAACATTTTTGACCATGTTGTAAAATGTATATTTTCCACTAGTGGTTATCTACTTGTCTAATAACCAAAGAAGATGAAGTAAAGCTATGGCACCAAAAGCTTGGACATCTGAATCTCAGAAGCATGAAGAAAGCTATTGCTGAAGGAGCCATCAGAGGTCTACCAAAACTCCAAATTCAGGAAGGAAGTATATGTGGAGAATGCCAGATAGGAAAACAGACCAAGATGCCTCACCAGAAGCTGCAACATCTGTCCACATCCAGAGTTCTTGAGTTATTGCACATGGACTTAATGGGACCTATGCAAGTTGAAAGCTTAGGTGGTAAGAAGTATGCATTTGTTGTTGATGATGATTTTTCCAGATATACTTGGATAAATTTCATTAAGGAGAAATCAGACACTTTTGAAAAATTCAAGGATCTTTGCTTACAACTTCAGAGAGAAAAGGATTGTGGAATTGTTAGAATCAGAAGTGACCATGGGAAAGAGTTTGAGAATGGTAAGTTCTCTGATTTCTGTATTTCTGAAGGAATATTTCATGAGTTCTCTGCACCCATTACTCCCCAACAAAATGGGATAGTTGAGAGAAAGAACAGGACTTTGCAAGAATTTACCAGGGTTATGCTACATGCAAAGAAGCTGCCATTTTTCTTTTGGCCTGAAGCCATGAACACAGCCTGCTATATTCATAATAGAGTGACTTTGAGAAAAGGTACATCTACAACCTTGTACGAGCTATGGAAGGACAGGAAGCCAACAGTGAAGCACTTTCATGTGTTTGGTAGTAAGTGCTATATTTTAGCTGACAGGGAACCAAGAAGAAAGATGGATGCTAAAAGTGAAGAGGGAATTTTTCTAGGCTATTCAACAAACACCAGAGCCTATAGAGTATACAACTCCAGAACCAAGACAGTTATGGAATCTATAAATGTTGTTGTAGATGATGAAGGTAATAATGCTGTGCCAGATGATGCTACATTTGCCTCAGCATCTGACCTACAGGAAGAGATGAAAGAAGATGAAGCAAGTAGTAAGCAAGATTCTGAAGTAACTGGTCCAGAGAAGACTGCTCCCAACAAAGGACCATCTATCAGAGTTCAGAAAAACCATCCCATAGATCAAGTCATTGGCGATCCTAACCAAGGGATTACAACTAGAAGGAACTATGATGAGGTATCAAATTCTTGCTTTATATCTAAATTTGAACCAAAGAATGTTAAGGAAGCTCTAACTGATGAGTTCTGGATAAATGCTATGCAAGAAGAATTAACTCAGTTCAAGAGAAGTAATGTGTGGGACTTAGTTCCTAGACCAGATAATGTGAATGTCATAGGTACCAAGTGGGTTTATAAAAACAAGTCTGATGAAAATGGTACTATCACTAGAAACAAAGCTAGACTAGTTGCACAAGGGTATGCTCAAATTGAAGGTGTAGACTTTGATGAGACTTTTGCTCCTGTAGCTAGGTTGGAATCTATTAGATTGTTACTTGGGATTGCATGCATACTAAAATTCAAGCTGTATCAGATGGATGTCAAGAGTGCCTTTCTCAATGGGTACTTAAATGAAGAGGTCTATGTGGAACAGCCTAAAGGTTTCATTGATCCAAGTTTTCCAAACCATGTTTACAAATTGAAGAAAGCTCTATATGGCCTGAAGCAAGCCCCTAGAGCTTGGTATGAGAGACTTGCTGAGTTTCTAATTAACCATGGCTATAGGAAGGGAGGAAATGATAAAACCTTGTTTGTGAAAGATGAAAATGGATAGCTGATGATTGCTCAAATATACGTAGATGACATAGTCTTTGGAGGAATGTCTGACCAGATGATAGAGCATTTTGTTCAGCAAATGCAATCTGAATTTGAGATGAGTCTTGTAGGTGAGCTAAAGTTCTTTCTTGGTCTTCAAGTGAAACAAATGGAAGATACATATTTATCTCTCAAAGTAAGTATGCTAAAAATATAGTCAAGAAATTTGGGATGGAAAATGCTGCTCATAAAAGAACTCCTGCTCCCACACATGTAAAATTATCAAAGGATGAGAAAGGTGTGGATGTTGACCAAAGCATGTATAGAAGTATGATAGGGAGTCTTCTATATCTTACAGCAAGTAGACCAGATATCACATTTGCAGTTGGAGTGTGTGCCAAGTACCAAGCTGAACCAAAAATAAGCCATCTGACTCAGGTAAAGAGAATTCTGAAGTATGTGAATGGTACCAGTGACTATGGTATGTTGTATTCTCATGGGGAAAGCACTGTGTTGTTTGGGTATTGTGATGCTGACTAGGCTGGAAGTGCAGATGATAGGAAGAGTACTTCTGGTGGATGTTTCTTTCTAGGTAACAATCTTATATCCTGGTTCAGTAAGAAGCAAAACTGTGTTTCCTTGTCTACAGCTGAAGCTGAGTACATAGCAGCTGGTAGCAGTTGTTCTCAATTGTTGTGGATGAGACAGATGCTGAGTGAATACAATGTCAAGACAGATGCTATGACATTATATTGTGACAATCTGAGTGCAATTAATATCTCCAAAAATCCTATACAACACAGCAGGACTAAACACATTGACATTAGACATCATTTTATTAGGGATCTGGTTGAAGAAAAAATTGTTACTCTTGAACATGTTGCAACTGAAGAGCAATTAGCAGATATTTTTACCAAAGCTCTTGATGCTAATCAATTTGAAAAATTAAGACGGAAGTTAGGGATATGCTTATTTGAGGAATTGTAGCAATTAATTTCTGAGAGGCGTGCAGCTATTATTTTCTCCCTCCTCAACCGCTTGGTGCACGTCATTCAAGGAGGTTATTTCCAACTTTCCTTTTTTAAAACTCTCACACGCTACCATCATTGTTTTTGTCCTAACTTCTCCCAACTCCTCAACTCCTCTATTGCCGCTCTCATCATCATTCAAAAATCGCACTCTCTTCTTACCTTCAAACACCAAACCATCATGTCTGATTCTACTTCTCATCAAAACATGCAAGATCAAACTTCATCACCGACGCCCTCTGCAACGATCATCACCGACGCCCTTCCTCTCACTACCATTCTCAGCTCTCCTACAAAGAAGCGACGAACTAGGTCGTCTGCATCACGAAGGAAGGCTCCTGCAAAATCTAGCAAAGCTACCTCTTCTACTACGGTGAACACGAGGTCAAAATCGAAAGGTAAGGCATCTACAACTCCCGCTGTTCAACGAATAGGGTTAAGCATGGACGATTTGTACTGTAAGGACAATCCTTTTGTATCGAATGTTGTCGAGCCAAATGTTGACCCTTCTGGCAACAAATCTGAGAATATTGCTGTTGAAAGTACTGTAGCTACGTCTGAAACCCTAGGTCCTGATAATCCTAAGGTAGATGACAAATTAGTTGGTGATTTTTCGAATTCCCCTATTGAGCAAGATGCGACTGCTGTTTCTGTTGAAAAGAATGCTGTTGATTTGGCTGATTCTGAGACACCTGTTAATCCCCTTGCCACAACAAAGGATGTTGTGACAGATGCTCAAGCATCTTTGTCACAAGCTCATGAGGAGCCTGAAGCAGTGGTTCCAACCACCCCTGATTCTGTGAGTGTCCCTGAGGATGATTCTTCAAAGTCTCAGGATGAAGATAATGAGACTCAGAATGCTGAGAATAATGCTGATACTGACAATTTAGACCAAGCTGACACTGTTGTTGTTGAGGATGTTGTGTCTGTAGAAAGACCTCCAGAAAAGATTGGTGCTATTGGTGTTGCTCGCAGGACTAGGAGCAAATCTGACAAAACTGCTGCTATTGTTAGTGAAGGACAAAAGGAAAGTAAGAAGAAAACTGTTAATGCTGGGAAGAGGCCTATGTATGGTCCTCCCAAGGCTGGGAGCAAGAAGGTGGCTCAAAGTGATCACAAGAAGAAGAGCCTCAAAAGAAAAGACCCTCCCTCTAGTGACTCTGAGTTTGAGGTTGTTGAGCTTGAAGCTGCCACATCTGGTGGAGCTTCCAGAAAAACAATGAAGGGTATGAAGATTCCTCTAACCATCCCTCCAGCCCCTCTTGATAATGTCTCTTTTCATTTGGAAAATGGGTCCTCTAGGTGGAAGTTCATCTACCACAGAAGACTGGGTCTTGAAAGAAATCTGAAGGAAGAAGTATTCAAGTGTAAAAAGCTGGTTGATGTGTTGGAATTTGCTGGACTGATGAAGACTGTGAGAAATCTGGGTCTATGTTATGATAAGCTGGTCAGGGAATTTCTGGTGAATGTTTCTGATGAGTGTGATGACACAAGAAATCCTGAGTATAGGAAGGTTTTTGTTCGAGGTAAGTGTGTCAACTTCTCCCCTATGGTGGTCAACACATACCTTGAGAGATCTGTTGAGGAGACTCCTGAGCTGGAGGTCATTGAGGACACCATTTGCAAGGCAATCACTGATAACAAGATTAAGCATTGGCCTAAGCATTTGTCTTCTGCTCAACTCTCTCCCATGTATACTGTTCTGAATAGGATCTGTGCTCAAAACTGGACTCCAACCACTCACTCAAATTCTGTTGCTTCTGGGTTGGCTAAGTTGATTTATGCAGTGGGCACCAAGTCACCCTTTGATTATGGAGCCTACATCTATTATCAAGTTTTGGAGCATGCTAAGTCTTTTGCTATTAAGTTTCCAATTGCTTTTCCTACCCTCTTGTGTGGTATTATTCTTCAGCAACATCCTGATATTTTGATCAGTAGTGATGAGCCCTGCAAGAGGCCTGGTTCTATGGCTTTGGATTGCAGTTTGCTGTCTGGGACACATGATGCTGATGTAGCTGGTACTTCTGTCCGGACATCAGGTGTGCTCTCCAGAAAGCAAATGATTGCTGATCTTACTGAGACTAGTGTGACTCTTGGAGCTAGGAAGGTGAAGATTGACAGGATCATTGCAGCTTTGAAGGCTGAAGCTGAAGCTGAGGGTGAGCAGGTTGAAGAAGAAGGAGGAAATATGCCTGCTGCTTCTGCTGGTGACACTGAGGATGACTCTGATGATTCTGATGATTTCTGATTTTGTTGTTTTGTTTTGATCTCATTTGTTGTACTTCTTTTGCTTTTGATTGGTGACTGGGCTATGCCCTGATTTCTTATGCACCTTGTGTGCTTCTGGTCTGTAATATGCACTCTTTATGGTTTCTATGCACTTTCTATGAGTATGCACTATCTGTTATTTGTCAGAATTTATGGCTAAAAAGGGGGAGTAGATGCAATGTGCATGTGCATGTGTGAAGCTTATAGCTTATATTATCTTGGCTGGTTGTGTGCATGAGTATGTATGGTTACATGTGTTGAGGGGGAGTGCCATATATGTTGAGGGGGAGTACTGGTACATGTTTTGAGGGGGAGCTGTTAAGTTTTTTTTGGTGTGTGGAAATTTATTTTTTCCCTTCTCTATGTGAATCCACTATATGAGAGTTTATTTCTCTCTAGTTGTTCCTATGAGGCTAGATGTTTGTGTTATCTGGTGCATGCCTCTGATACTACTTGCAAGTTATCTTTGTCCAATTTTCTCGCTTGGATGTAATCTCATTATATGCTACGATATTTTCTTTCCTTGTTGTGTGCCTATGTTGACGTGAAGGAAACTTATCTGTGTATCTCCCAAGGAACTGGCTCTAGAGTGTTTTAGCCAAAATTTTGCCAAAGGGGGAGATTGTTGGGTTTTTGTAGATTGGCTACATTTTGCAAAAACATCTACTAACCAGATGCTGGGACAGATGCTGTAGCATATGGAACAGCATTATGTGACTTGTGTTTTTCGCGCCAGCTAGCGCTTTATTTTTTTGTACGCAATCTTCCAAAGATTTGCTTGAAGTTTATTTTCCTCTAGCTTGCTAATCAAGGCGCGTGTATCTGATTGAAGATTTGCTTGAAGTTTTATTTGCCTTGCTATTTTTCCACAAGATATCTTTCTATATTTGGAAGTTTTTTTATTGTCTCTAGAAGTTTTTTCAGCTGGACCGGACAATGTCCACGCTCTATTTTGAAGCCCAAACCCGTGCTATCTCAGTGTTATATATTTGTGAAGACAAACCCTAGTTGGGCAACTAAAAACCGTGTGTGTTAGTAAAGCGTGTGTTTAAGGTTTTTAGGGTTTCTTTTGTTAATTGTGAGCCTTGCTTGTATCTCCCTGATTCAAGCTAAGGACTGAGTTTGTTTGAGTTGTAATTGTAAGGTGCTCCTAAGCTTTTAAGTACGGAGTGAGTATGTGTTATTAGAGTGTGTTTCTCTTGGTGTGTTTTGCGTAGTTGATAACAATACTGATTGTGCTGTTGGTAGGAATTGAGACGGGGTCTCATATCTAGGAGTTCCTAGATAGAGTTGACACTGGTAGGGTCTTGGTGCAAAGTCATGTAGTGTGTCTGCGTTGGTCTTTTCACTAGAACTATAATAGTGGATTCATTCCTGGATTGGTATCCCCCAGAGTAGGAGAGTTGCTCCGAACTGGGTTAACAAACTCACTGTGTACTTTATTTTTCCGCTGTGTTCCTTTTAATTTGTGCTTAGTTACGCTGCGTTATTTTAATTGTAGTTCTGAGTAGACAGGTGCTCGGACAGTTATGCCAACATTGTGCACAGCATCTGTCAGTCAGGTTGCCAGGAATTTCAATGTCTAATCCGAGCACAAGGTGTATCCGAAATAAACCAAAAGAGTACAATGTATCTACCAATGCAGAAAAAATTAGATTCATGCACAAAAAACTATACATTATGAATGGACAATTTTGTCAAATGTTATTGCTAGACCATTTTAGTTCATAAACTTTCATACAATACCTATTAGGACAGTTAGTAATGAGCAGAGCCCTTGCTAGTGTATTTTAGAAGGGATAAGAATTAACTACCTTTGTGACTTGAGTTAGTTAATGGGTCATGTATTTTCTCTTCATGAATAATCTACTTCAGAAAGTAGTATCAAATTATATGAAGGGTTCCACTTGCACAATACTATATTAGGTGTCGTAAAATACTAAATTTCTAGTAACTAAGAGTAAGACAGTGCATGAGAGGTTCCGCTTGCAGAAAAAATCATTAACAAAACAAAATCAAAGTATCAAACAACGACATCTCAGAATCTTCATTAACAAACACACTAACATTTCAATTCTAAAACCTGACATTACAAGTATTCAATTCAAAATTCAGCAAAATTCATCAAAATCACAACTAAGTGTCACGAGAAGGGCTTACCTTAAGAAGGTGCAGTAAGAGAGCTGAAGTGTGGACAATGGTGACACCCGACCCCGAAACCCAAATGCACTAACTGAAATAACGAAAGCATATCTCAAATCAAGGAATCACACAGAATTAAAAAATCAAGAAATTAACAAAAAAAAAAACTCAAATCAACAGAAAAGCAGAAAATTTTAAAAATAAAATTCTTAAATATACAAAAATAATTATAACCGAAAAGGAATGGGAGTGAAATTATAACCTGGAAAAAGCAAGAGGTGGAGAAAGGAACAATGAGAAACTCAACAGCCAAGCCATTCTTGACACTTTAGTTTGTTTGGATCTATTAATCAGTGTTTATATATATCTAGTCAAGTTTTGTGATCTCAAATAAGAAAATGAGCTGTTTGAAAGAATAATAGAAGAGAATGTAGTAAAGTACTATTACATATGCAACCTTACATACACCAAAACTAAATATATTCATAAAATTAGTAACGACAGAGATCACATTACAGAGGTTTATAAACCTTTGTCTCACATGCAAATAATACTAATTAACCAGAAGAGAATACCTATATAAAGCATAATTAATATATTTGAATCACACAAAAGAGAGGATTGTAGATTTACTTAAAATTACTAGGCATTGACAGTTTATAACAGATATACAATGACTAGGTATCGACATTCAATACTAGTAATACCGCCTACAGGCCGCCACCGCCAACTCCAACACCAGCACCAACTCCAAAGCCATATTAAATAAGTATCCATTTCAAATAACAAGCATTAACACCATAAAGCACAACAACAAAAAACTCATAATTTCCAGCAATACACAAAGCCATTGTCCACAAACTGAAATTAAACTTAATTTCCTCCAGGGAGGCAGCATTACACTTAAACATCTATTGTTTTGCCATTGTCCATAGACCGAAATTAAGCTTAATTTCATGGCGAAAATCAATCAAATTTGAAGTGAATACAGGTTAGAGGAAAACAAAGTCTTTACCTTGAGAAAGTGAAGTAGGAGCAAAGTGTGAACCACGGTCAAATCCAGCGAAGAAATCAAAATCATGCGGAGAAATCAACTGAAAAATTAACAAAATCATGAGATTAACAAACCAAATCATTGAATCCACAAAAAATACTCCTAAATCTTAAAAAAACAAAAAAACAAGAAATTAACCTGTAGAGATTGGGTCGAACAACTGGGTTAGGGAATGATTGGGTCAAACAACTGTCGTAGTCACAACGAGAACGCTTCAGCGAACGATTGAGAGTGATAAGGAGTGAGCAGGAACGATTGAGATAACAATGATTGAGGAACACGACTGAGGATTGAGAGAGGATGGAAAAACATGATTGAGAGAACGATTGAAAGTGTGAAGGAGTGAGAGGGAACGATTGAGAGAGAGGATGGAAATTAGGGAACAATGATTGAATGCAAGTGAGAAGGCATATGGATGAAATTGGAGATTTGAGAGTGAGATTGGTTATTAGAAATTAGAGATTAGGGAATGAATTTGAGTTTTAGGGTTTTGCAGATTTGGGAATGAGAGATGGAGAAAGCGGGAGATGAAATGTGAGTAAGCTGAAAAATTTGGGACAAAAGCGGGATATAGCAATTTACAATATGCAATCTAATTTAAGCCAAAAAAACCTGTGACGGTTCACCAAAACAGTCGCAACAACTGTCGCAAAGATGAACTTTGAGGCAGTTATGAGGTAGTGGTCGCAAGTGAGGTGTCGCAAATTGCTGATTTTCTTGTAGTGTTTCTTGTGCTTGCCTTGCATGCTTGCTTGTGTTTCAATTGCGTTTGTTTGCAAGTTATTGTTAGAGTCGTATCATTTAGAACTTTATATGTTGTTTTACATACCATATCAAATGCATTTGTCAACAAATATGTGCATGACCATTTGACTACAATTCACAAACTTTTCCTTTGTAAAAAAAAAATTACAAGTTTTTGAAAAATTAACATTTTGATTCGATTCAAATTGTTTCGCTATAACTACTGATTCAAATCAGTTTAAATTGAATCACTAAGTTGTGAACCGTATCAAACGCGTAAAAATCAGTTTTTCAGTATGCATCCTAGCCATTCATTCAAAACCTAACCTTCCCTCTTTCACATCTCATCAGTTACGACCCAAAACAACCCTTAACCTCCATTAACCCACTTTAACCCTTTCCTCTCCATTTCACACAAAAATCACTCAACCAATTACATTCCTTACCTATTCCTTCCTTCAAAACATCAAATGGGTCCCAAATTGAACATCAAAGGCAGCGATAAAAAGGGGACCAGTAAGAGAAGGGGACAAACTTTGGGTGCTAGGGCTGAAGAAGGTGCAGGGATTTTGATTCAAGACTTGCTTTTGGATGAAGATTATGACAGGTACTTACCCACTCCAAGAAACTTGTTGCACCTCAATTTTTCTGTAAATTGAAGGACATTGAAGGCATAGGTTTTGGTTTTAATCAATTGCTGAGATTTCAAAACTTGGAATATTTTGTGGGTCTTAAAAACAGCTATGATGAATCTCAGATTAAAGCTTTTTATTGTAATGCACAAAGGCAATATGATGGTGTTAGTTTTTAGTGTCTGTTTAAAAATATTGTTATATCACTCACCCCTGCACATTGGTCAAGCTTGGTAGGATTAAAATGTGTTGGCCTGGATTTTGAGGGTAGAGAATCTTTTACGGGTTATAATAAGGTTGATTTTGTCAATAGTGTGTCCAAAACAGGTATTGGGGCTTTAGAATATTCCAACTTTAGTCCTCTTCAATTGAAATGTGCTGATCAAATGTTACACTGGGTGGCTGTGAAGATAATCATGAGCAAGCAATCTAACCATGGTAGGATTGACGATATGGATCTGTGTATCATGTGGGTGTTGAAAAAATAGGGTGAAGATTAACTGGCCATTGTTCTCCTGAAATCTCATGATGACCTACAAGAATGACCCTAAGAAATGGCTTCCATATCCCTCCTTTATTTCTTTGGTTCTACGGGTGAACCGTGTGTTCAGTCCAAATAACCTTCTCACTGATCCGAGTAGTGAGAGTGGTATTAACAGAAGGGCTATTAGGAAGATGCACTACTATCAGGATAGTAATGGAAACTGGTATTATGATGATAGGGTTCAACCGGTAAGCACTTGGTACTATGATCATGTTGTTGTGCCACAAGGAACCGATCCTGACATAGTTGCGGCCATGAGGGCAAACATGGAAAATGAAGATGCTCAACTTGATGTTGATGTTGATGTTGATGAGGCTGATCCATATTATGATCCTGATCGTGATCAGGGTATGGATGATTCAGATTTTCACTTGAGGGTCGTGATGGATGGTATGCATGATCTAAAACTCTTTATGACATAAAAGTTTGATGCACATGATTTACAATTTCAGGAGCTGAATAGAAGGTTGGATACTCAGGATGGTTATTTTCAAGAGATGAGGGATTCCTTTCAGAGGCTTGACAAATTGGGTGCCTCGCCTAGTGCTTTCTTCAGCTCTCCCTTTCCCAGTCAAGATGGAGATGGAACCTCTAACCTGGATGGCCCTAATGCTTAGTGGATTCTTTTTTTTCTCTTCTTCTTCGTGCATTTTTATTTTCCCTTGACTTTTTGGCTTTGGTTTGTATTAACTCTTTAACTTTTATGTACCCTCCCTTTTTAACATGGTCAAAGGGGGAGAAAACAACTAGTTGATGTTTGTTATGTTTGTTGCTGTCCGATTATGCTATGTTGATTGTTACTGCTATGTTGTTTATGATATGCTTACTTTGATGTTGTCTTCGTCTATGTGCTTATCTTGTTATTGGGTGAAATATGTGTGATTGTTAGTTTGGTATATATGCCTTTCGTTGTTTTTTTTTGGTATGCCAAGTTTCGATGGGAGCCGAGCAAACAACATCTCCAACATACGATGTTTCACACCATCAAAAAGGGGGAGAATGAAAGTCGCTAGTTATAGGCTTGTAGTTTGTTTTGATGATGTCTAGGTTATATCTTTATGTTGGTTTATCATTTATAGTTACCAATATGTTAAAGCACCTAGCATCTATGTCTTTCCTGATTCCCTTGATTCCTAGCAGCCTAGCTTGCCTTGTTTTTAAAGTTACCCTTTATTTTTGCTCAAATTTGATTTTAAGCCTTTTTGATTCGAATCAATGTGTTTTGAATCGTATCATGCTTATTCTGGATCGTATCATGAAAAGGTTTTGGTCATGGTTCAATTCATGATTCCTTGAATTGTATCAATTTGATTCGAATCGTAAGTTTTGTTGAATCATATCATTGCATCTTTCTGTGTTGTGTTTCAGGCTTAGTGATACGAATCACTTGATGTGTGAATCGTATCAACCTTCCTTCTGGGTAACTTGATTCGATTCCAACCATGTATGAATCATATCAATCTTCATAGTTTTCTTGCATGTCTTTTAGCTGTCTGATTTGAATCACCCATTTAGTGAATCGAATCAGAATGTTGTTTTTGGCCAAAATATTGCACTTGCCACACTCTTCTATATATACTCATATCATCCAATGCCCCAACTCACTGACTCAATCACATCTATTCTCTCTAGGGTCCTCATAGCTCGTTGTTCATCTTGTTCTTCAGATTAAACACTTTTTCTAAGAATCATTGTGTTTCATTGAGTCATAGATTGCTAGAGTGCTATAGGGATTGTAAGTTGTTTACTTTCAAGGATATTGGTTGGGAGTCATGGATCCAAAGTGAATTGATTAATTTAATTCCACCTCCAAGGGTTAGGGGTTCTTTCTAATTGTTCTTGTGTTCAAGGGAATCCACTCACCGGATGGAGAAGAGTTCGAGTGAAGAGCTTGAAAGGTTGCACGGGTGTTTGAGGATTCGAAGATACAAGAACCCCCAATTTCAAGGGTTACTTCTTTTAATATCGTTTAATTCATATATAAATTGAGTTAGTTGAATATTGGTTGAATTGTGTGTGATCAAGTTTTTATCCTAAGCTTTGGTTTGATTCCATGAATCAAACTTATTCAAAACATATTTGATCACATTGTTACTCAATTAAGTCTCAATTAACTAGTTTATATCTTTGTATTTTCATTAGTATAGTGTGCTTTATTGTGATTAGGCTTGGTTTGATTTGTCTAGTTTTGCAACTTGTAATTTGTATCAATATTAGATTGTATTGTGATTTACCTTAATTGAATCTCTTAATTCAATTTGTAAATCCTTGTGCATAGTCTGTATAATTTTTGTCGTTATCTTACGCTTCAAGTTATTTCGAATATTCATTTATTTTAAAACGTTTTCGCTACATTTTTCGTCGAATTTAAAAGAATTTTAAAACACGCTATTCATACCCGTCTAGAAAATACCTCGTTTCCATATAGATCAACACTATTGAGGAAACTCACGAGTACATACATCATCATCACTTATCACACATCGTTGCACTCAACATCAATGGACACATGAGCAAGAGTTTGTGTGGCAGGAATGATCATTCCAAATGGATGTTCAGTATTACATGTGGTGTTTGGAATGGGAGGGGGTGCATCATTTGGGTTAAAATATTGTGTGATGTCTTCAACTGAGGATGTGCTGCTTGGGCTTAACTCTTGACTGCTGGAATCTAATGAAAATGGTGATGGAAAGGTAGGCATAGTACTGTCATCAACGAAAGACTCAGTGTTACCAGGAGGATTTGCAGATTCTGTGTTTTCAGCTTCTGATGATTCTTTGCATCTTGAGTTGCTCTTCTGTCTCTCTGGCTCTGTAGGTTGTGCTGCTTTTGGTTTTGTTGGGACATCTTGATCTGCAGTAGTGGTCTCTTTTCTTGCTGGATCAGTTGCGTCTTCTTTTGTTGGTGCCTGATTTACAGTCTAGAAAATCCTCTGACGTCTTATGAGTGGTGCTTCATCTTCTTCTACTATTGCTGCTGGAGTCTGGGTCTGAACCTTTGTCTTCTTTCTCTTCTTGGAGTATTCTGGTGTGGTCAGTTCAGATGCAGCTTCCACTCTGACTTTCTTACTCTTCTCCTGTGGTGATTTGATAGGAACAGAATCCAACATTTCATCAATTTCTTCTTCCAAGGTAAGCTTTCTCTTGGGTTGGTATTCTATTAGGAGATGTTCTAATAGGTTCTCTTGTCATTTCAATGGTTGTTCTTATTGTTCTGGGTCCTCTGTAGTGATCAGGCAGATAATATGGAATTTGATCTCTTGTGAGAGTGCCTCCTCTGCTATGTTCCAATCAATTATGTTCTTTGATAACCTCTTCACAATAATGATTGGAGATGACAGGAAATTTTACATTGATGATGGGGTTGGTTGATCTGATGCAGAAGGGCTTGTCAGATGCTACAACATTTCTCCTAATCCTCATCTTTGTCAGTGTCTGAGCAGTGAATGCTTTCTCATACTTGATTCCAAAATCTTAAACTCCCTCAACTTTTTCCAGTGCGAGTATAATCTGAGATTGATACAAAAAGTCTGACAGAAGTCTTCCATATGAAATCACGGTCTTTTCTTATTTGATGCTTCTGCACAGATGGTTGAAAATGTACTTGACCAGATTTATTGATTCTCTAGTCAAGATAAGAGTTACCAGAAGTTTGTCATCCCAACTTATCATTTTGCTGCTCCTATCGTCAGTGGGTAGAATACACCCATAGATGAATTTGAGAACAACCTTAGCCTGATCGTGCATGAACTTTGCATATCCCAAGTTCTTGATGTCTCCCTTGATATCATGTTCTGATTTGTAGAGAGTTTTCTTCATAGCTTCCAAGTAGATTATGTCTTTGTTTGTATCCTTCAGATACATTCCAGTTTCTTTCACCTTGAGAAGTTTTGCAATAGTTCCCTTAGTTATGACCAAATCTATTCCTGAGACAGATGATCTGATTTTTGTTTATGTAAACTTCTCCAATCCAAGGCTCTTTCTTGTCTTCTTTGAGTTTCCAGGTTCCCTTGCTCTTGCTCTTTTAAGTTCCTTTTCCGCAGCTTATTTGTCAAAAACTTCTGCCCTAACCCAAAAATATTTAACAATTTCTGTGTAGGTTAGGCCGTTTAGCATATTAACATAATGACCCCAACGATGATAGGTTACGAAGTCCATTAAGTCAATTCCATTAGACTTCAACCCATGAAGATCAAAGATGTCTTCACTTAGAACCGTTAACTTATCTGGTGGGGTGCTCATCGTTTTTAATCTGTTAGACAACTTGATTTCTGACTTAGCAAGGTTGAAACTATGGGATGATTGAGCGGCCACTGACGATTCTGATGAATATTGAAGTCTCTAGATTTTTCCAAATTTAAAAAAAAAAGAGTTTTGAGATTATTTTTCAGATGAAGTTTTAAGAAACAGAAATGAGGGAAGAGAACGAGATAACTTTGAACTACATTAAATGACAAAGGGGGCGCGAGACTTAGTGTTCAGAGTAACCCTTAGTAACTTATGGTTAGCATTCAATAGTTAATATCCTTGTCAGTCAAAACATCTCTTTTTTTTAGTGTCTAGTAAGTGGTCCAGATGTCAGTATTTAAACGAGAGGCCTTTCCACTTCTATGACACGTCGGAGTTGCTTTATCTGAATTTGAAGTCTCTTTAGTCTTATTATATTTAGATACTGACCCTCAATCAGATTTGTTCCTTAAGAGCTTCTGACTGGAATCGTTTCTAACCTACATTAAACTTTGATCTTCATTAGGACTTAATGCTATTGAGTACTAATTTGGATAGTGTTGCCTTCTTGCACACTAGTGTACCTGCAAAGTAAATTCTAGATAGCTTTGATATGCCATTTCAATATTTTGTTAATTGAAGAGTTGTATGTAGATCCCTTAACCTCAATGGTTTTGGAATTGTACACTATGTATGCTAATTAACCCCTTTTTGAAGTATTCACAACAGAATAGCCTGATTGGTTGAGCACAGATTTACTTCAAATAGATTTTGTTATCTTAAACTTAGGAGGACAAAAGTATTTGATTGCTGCCACTGATTGTGATTGCTTTACTTTCTTTTCTTCTTTGTTTGTTCAACAAAAATTTAAAGAGATTGTTCATTTGATGCAGATAATGTTTTACGAAAACTTTTTCTAGTAAAAACAACTTTATGTGATGAGGTGCTTTTGAATGTCTTGAACTTGATTGACTAGCTGAACTGTAGAGGTTGGTTCACATCATGTCACTTTTAAGTTTGATATCAGGTTTTCCTACATCACTGTTGATCAGGGTACACCCTGCTTTCTTTTCATCGAGATTATAAATTAGTATTTTGGCTTTTCTTTGGATCATATGAACAATGTGGGCTTATCACAACTAATGTCTGCCTATATCTTATTTCCTTACTGTAATATCTATCACACAATGAACTTGTGCTAAGTAT
Organism: Medicago ruthenica; assembly: GCA_018208015.1. Lineage (NCBI taxonomy): Eukaryota > Viridiplantae > Streptophyta > Magnoliopsida > Fabales > Fabaceae > Medicago > Medicago ruthenica. The sequence goes on from CM031376.1 coordinate 54,100,445, forward strand.
ATTATGTTCAGATCTATAATAAAAAATAGAAAGAAGGATGGTTTGTCAGTGATTATTTACCTCAGGGTCTCTCTGGTATCCACAGTACTTTCCCTTTTCAGACTTTAGTCTTGGAACACATTCATTTCTTCCATTGTATTTAGTGAGTAGCCATTGAAACTCATCCGATAAGTGACAACGATGTGTGATAAGTGACGATGATGTTTGAAAGTGACGATGAATATATATGTATGACAATGTTGATGAAGTTAGTGGTTGAGTCATATGATGCTTTCAATAAATGGTGTTACACATACTCGTCATCTATTGTTTCACAAAGTAATAATACGTCATATTTCAGCAGCGGAAATTAATTCAACATTTTTCATAGATAATAGAATCTGATTCTCAATATTAATTGTAGAAGTATCATAAAGTTTCATAAGGCTTAAACTCCATAGAAAATAAAAATTCAACGTTTGACCCCAACCTTCGTGTTACATATCAGAGCACATGTTTTTCTTCGACTACATAAAATCTCTAAATAACAACAACGGAAGTAAATCCCAGTCACCACCTTCTAAGTGTCCCGCAACTAGAGCTCATCGTCATGAGTATCTGTACCCCACGAGTACAGACACCATAAATACAACAACAACAATAATAAAAGGGTGAGAATACACATCATAACATTTAGTTGGGATACATGAATAATTAAATAAACATTCATAACATCATTGGTCATCATTCACAAACACACTCACTCTACTTCATGAAGTTACACATCATCAACACATACATCAGTTACACATCATCAACACATACATCAGTTACACATCATCAACACATACATCAGTTACATATCATTAGCGCATACATCAGTTACACATCATTAGCACTTACATCAATTCACCTATCATCACTTATATGAAATGCACCTATCATCTATATGCATGTCAATATCAGTTTCTATCGTCATTTTAATATATGTCAGAGTTGTGTTACTGAACATGCATTCGTCATTTTTCTTATATTATGATATGATGCATAGAGACTCATTAAACACCACATAGTAATACATCAACAACAAATTATCCTCACAACATAAATTATTTTGTCATTTTACTCATCATTATAAAACAAGCACGTCATTATTTGTCATTCACAAGTGTCATTTATTTCATTATTCATCACCGTCATACAACAATTACTATCTCATCATAAATCATCATCATACAATGGTAACTTCTCATCGTCATTTAACATCTTATATGAGCATATATACATGATCCATTCCTTCGTTAATCAATACTATAATTAGAATCCACACTCGTCATTAGTTCTCTCCATTACTACACCTTTCATCCTAAGAGCATTCCTCATTCTACATCCTTAATTTAAGATGTATACCTCTCCCTTAACATTCCTTATAACATCTTCCACCTATACAACTAGGTTTTATTAATATTTTTTAAGGCACTATGTTCGTATGTTGACACTTGATTAATGTCGTTCATACCTTACCTATATCTCCGTATTCTTGATTTAATGTAGTTCATACCCTTGATTTACCCTTTTACATCCCTCTATACTTCGCTTATAAGCCTTTCATCATTTCATGTTTTAGTCTCGCTAGCATTGGGAGACAATCACTCCTAATGACACCTAAACAGGCTCCTTCATTTAGGTATAATAGTTTAGGACCCTAATCTCCACTTTGGGAACTAAAATGAGGAATAAGAGTTGTGTTTTCTAGGAATGGGAAGGGTGCACGATTGTGCTCTTTGGAGGCATGGTCGTGCGCCCCCTAAAGCACAAATACAACACATGGGTCGTGCACCTGGGTGGCTAGACCGTGCGTGTCAGACTGGGCAGCAAATCGCAGCTCTGCTGTGATTTCGTCTTGGTGGACCTTTTTTGACTCCGTTTTCGACCTAAAACTCACCAAACTCGTCCGTAATCACCACCCTAAGGTTAACCCATCATTCAAACACTAATTTTCCATTAACTTACCGAATCACATACTTTTTTCATGGTCAAACCCTCAATTCAAAAACCTAAACTATGTTCCCTCAATTTTAATCTTTCAACAACAATATGACATATGTTCATCATCATTCTTTCATCAAAACTATCATAATAACAACACTTAAGATTTAACAACCCCACCTTTACAATTTAAGATACCCTAAAGTGATAGTATTCTCCCCCTTACCTCGAATCTCCGGAATTGCAGCTTTTGACTCTCTTCTCCGCAGCTAGGGTTTTCTCCTTCTCTTCTCTTCTTCGGTTTCTATGTTCAGCAAAACTGTTAACTCTGATTCCAAACTCTCTATATATACTTGGGTTGTTCCCTTATTATTATTATTTTCTTCTCCTCCACATACTATTACTTTTACTTCCCCACCCTTCACTTATTTATTACTTCTATTCTACACCTCCCACCTCTATATTATTTTAATTCTTCCCCTCATCACATTAATCCTCATATCATATCATTAATCAACAAAACTATATTTTTCAATATATTAATATAAAACTGAATCGAAAATGCGTCATCACTACAACAATAATCAAGACTCCACATATTTAACCTCATAAAATTAATTAAATAGAAATTTGGGGTGTTATAGAACCTCTGGGCCGATGTTGAGCAAGAAGCAATGGATTTTGATACCCCCGCGGAGATAGGTTTTTCAATGTTACAACGATTTCAACCACAACATTTTTCTTTATTTGCATCCGTTCTATGGAGCCTCTGGAAGCGCTAAAATATGAAATTATAGCAACAAGTCGATGAAACAAATACCCAAGTTTTTGAACATGATGTGCATATTGATGACAAGTCTTCTTAAATTATTTTCAGCACATTTTTCATTTATTATAGTAGTGATTTGTGTCAACAAAGATGAGTTTTAGAGAAGTTGCTCATGATTTAAGAGACTTTTTGTAATGTTTTCATATTGAGTCATGTAATTCTAGTTTTTCCCTAAACCAAGCGATTCTTAGATGTTTTGTAAGTATTCTATTGAAAAATCATGTAATTCGGCAAATCAAGAAACCTCATGAAGAATTAGGAAGATATGGAATGATGATTCAATAGGCCTCTGAAGATATTACAAGTTGGGGAAATTTTGTCCCACGTCCCAAGACATGTTTGAAGGAAGAAAACACTAAAAAAGATGAAGAAAACGGCAAAAACAGACTAACAGCTGAAGCCACACACCCTGGGTCTGCTGTCCCCAGGTGCGGGGCGCATGTGAGGCTAAGAAAAACAACTAATTGTTGTTTTTTCTCTACGGCTTTGGGAAAAAAAAACCCAGTTTTTCCACCCAAACCCAACTGGAATCTTGCTTATAAATACAAGAGTTCTCATTGACAATAATTCATTCAGAATTTGGCGGTTCAAGAGGAAGGCAAGCGTTATGAGCATTAATAGAGTAGTCTCTCCTCAACCTTTATTCTTAGAGCATGTTTTATTTCTTTTGTAATTTATCTTGAGATTTCTAAGATGAACCTCTATTTTATTGTTGGATCAAATTAATTCAAGTATTTTATTCAATTATGTTTTGAGATTTATTTAATTTTTATATGCAAAGGGTTTAATGCTTTCACAAATTCTAGGGAGTGTGAAGATAGAAGCCCTCAAAGCAAGCTTTCAATATGATTTATCTAAGCCTCCATCAAAGCCAAGATAAAAAAAAAAAAAAAACCAGTATCTAATTCTCTCTCTATCATCATTCAGCCTTCATCCATCCAACCAACTGTTTCTGAACCAGTTCAAACGGACACTGAACCAAAAACTGAACCTATTCACCTTCCTGAACCAGAAATTATCCATGAAACCTCCATTGAACATTACCCCTCACCTCATCCAGACTTTGACTATGATCACCGCTATGTCTCTGCAACCATTCATGTGTCACACATCTAAAGAACTTTTCTTGCCTCCCTCGAACCCAGCAAAACACATGTTCCACCACCTCAAACTTAGCCCACTCCACCTACAAATAGTACTGTCAGATTCAATTAAGTTCAGGAGTCGCGCATCTTAGAAAGGATAGCTCAGTTAGAACAGAAAGAAGTAGAACAGTCAGTCCAGATAAGGGAATTTGCTCAGAGGGTATCAGATTTTGAACAGCGCATAGAAATCACGCAGGCAAATATAGCAAGGTAGCAGGCTATTCAGGATAAATTGAAGTTAAACATACAGATTCTGATGGATATGATTTTAAAGAAACTCTAGAAATGTTTTATGTTTTTGCAATTTATTTCTTAAAACAATTTGGGCTGTACTATTAATTCTGCACCTTTAGTGTTTCTTTTATTCTATTTTTACTCTGTTTATGCATGTTTTTCTCCTTTTAATTTCTCAATCTGCCATGTCTGTTAAACTTGTAATTATTTTTGTTGATGACAAAACGAGGAGTAGAATAGAATATTTGAACAACTAAACCTTATGCATGTTTAGTTTTCTTTGTGTTAAAATATTTGAAAAGTGAAAAAATATTGTGCCTTAAAACTAATCTTATCAAAACTGATAAGATATCAGGCTGGTCTTAATTGGAGCTTGCAAACCTATGTGTCATCAAAGTCTGATGTCTTGATGGGTATCAGATTGGACTTAATCGGAGCTTACAAACCTCTGTGTGATCAAACTGATATCTTGTTAATGTTCTGATATGCTTTATTGATTATTTGTTCTGATGCGCTCAAGAGTGACTAAGAATGAATTTAATTAACTGGGAATAGGACTTAGGGGGAGCTTGCAAACCTCACCTTAGTACACCTATCACAGACTTACGAGGAGCTTACAAACATATGTTCAATGTGCAAAATCATAGAAATATCTATCTAACAATGAAGAACATATGAAGAGCATTAGAAGGAACAAGAGAAGCTAAGTAGACTATGGTAGAAGACCAAAAGAAGGTCAACCAGAAGTCAACGTCCTTAGAAGACGGGCACCACACATTTTATCGATAAGTAACTCAACAGACTTTGTGATGGTCATCAAACTCAGAAGCAGACACTGCAGAATTGGATCACCCTCAGACTTGAGTAAGTTATTAGGGACCCAGAATCCACATAGGCTTTGTCCTATTCTATGAACTGTCACTATTAAGGTTTTGATAGGTGCAGTTCTTTTGTCGTCTACTGTCTATGTGCACAATCGGACAAAGGACATCAAGAACAAAGCAAGCAACAGATAATTCTTCATTCAGCAAAGAAAATTCAAAGTGCATTCAACGGGATTATCCATATAAGGCAAAGGGTCAACGTTCTTGATCAAAACTTCTCAATGACTCTATTTGCGCTGGCACTCTTCTCCAACGTCTCTCAAATCCCTGGCTATAAAAGAAGCTGAAGACCATGAAGAAGATTAACAAGACTCTACTATTTCAAAGTGCCAATACTTTGTCAAAATCAAATAGCACAAAACACTTAGGTTTTTTGTATTCAAGTTTATATCTTAGAAATCCTAGAGTTGTAGAGAGTCTATTCATTTGTTCATATACACTAAACATTGTTAAATAAGGTGATGGACAATTTAGAAGTCTTTAGTTCCAAAGCTAAATCGTATAAGTCTCTTGGTGAAACCTTGAGCAACTAGAAGTCTCTTAGGTGAGTCCTTAGAGCATTGGAAGTCTCTTGCCTGCATGCTTGAGCACTTGTAAGTCTTCTGGAGCAGTCCTTGAGTAAGGAAGTCTTTAGGAGAGTCCTAGAGCAGGAAGTCTTAAGTTGTATGCTTAAGCATGGAAGTCTTAAGTTGTGTGCTTAAGCAAGGAAGTCTTTAGGAAGAGTCCTAGAGTAGGAAATCTTGAGCAGGTGTGCTTGAGCATAGGAAAGTTTCTTGGAGTTGTCCTTGAGTAATTTGTAATCCTGTGTGATTATAGTGAAATCCCTTGGAAGTGCAAGGGGACTGGACTACTCCTGGGTTGTAGGAAGAACAAGTATAAAATTGCCTTGTGTCTACTTTCTCTCTCCTTGTCATTATCTTTATCTTTGTGTTTCTGTATTATCTGTTGCACTCAGACTCTATATCAGAATCTGTATACCTCAGATTCTGATCAGCTTTTGAACACCAAGAAAAAGAAACCAGAAAAAGCCAACACAGTTCAACCTCCCCTCTTGTATTTTTCTCACCTTCAATTGGTATTAGACCAAGATCTGTGCTCTGTCACTTAACCGTGCCACAGAAAAAGACCCAGAGAAAAACATGTCTGGTGACAGTGAACCAAGCACTTCAGGGAGAAACCATCAAGCAGCTGTCTATTATGATTACAACACACCAAACATTGAAAAGAAAAGTTATCCCAAGAAACCTTCTTTCTTCAATGGAAATGATGTTCAGTTCTCCTATTGATAATGAGTTGTGGGATATCATAGAATATGGTATAGAGTTTGATGTTAATGAAGAAGGAATGGCTCATGACAGAAAAGGTCTAACTGAGGCCCAGAAGAAGATCTATAGAAAACATCATAGGGTGCGTGGAATGCTAATGGATGCACTACCTTATTCTAAATACCAGAAGATTGTCAACAGATCCACTGCCAAAACCATCTTCGAATATCTGTGTTCTACTTATGAAGGAAATTAGCAGGTTAGGGAAGCCAATGCTCATCAATTGGTAAATCAGTATGAGCTCCTCAAAATGAAGGAAGATGAGGATGTTGGAACAAAATGTGTTTAACAACTCTCTTATGTATAAAGGGGGAGATTGTTGAAACATTATGTGTAAACATATCTCTCTTTATGGTTTTGATGATAACAAAGTGTTAAAGAGAAAATTGGTTATTTGCTAATGCTTTGTTCAAGTGTTTCAGAACCACGTGCTTAATAAGTATTAATTGATAATGGTTATGGAAGAACAAGCTAAAGAGCAAGAAGGAAAGCCAAGAAGCAAGGTTGCAAAGCTAGAAGGAAACTGGGTCTGAAGAAGTACTCCTGAATAAGCGCTCCTGAAGTAAGAACTTCTGAAGAAATACTCCTGAAGAAGTACTCCTGAATAAGTGCTCCTTGTAACGACCCTATTTTCGTATATTATATTTCTATATATTTTATTTTATGGTTTGGTATTTAAAAATATTTTCTAGTAATCGAGGAATAATTATTTAGCGCGAAGATAAGTTCGTAACCGAGTTTTTAAGGTATTGGGCCAAGAGGGTGAATAGTATTGGGCTTTTGGGCTTTTGAGTAGTAATGATCAAGTGCATATGAATGTAGTAAGCTTGGATTGGATTGTATGGCTAGGAATGGTCCATGATGGTTAGTAAAGATGGATGGCTAGGATCAATTGCTAGGGATATAAGATTTTGTGAGAACATGAATAGTGCCATTTTTTCCTCTTTTCATTGTGAGAAAACGTGGGAGAAGAGAAGAGAAGGAGAAAGCAAGAAGAAAGCTAGGGCTTGAGATTTGAGGCTTGAGATTGCTAGAGAACTTTGATTTCAAGGTAAGAGAGTTAGTATTACTTGATTACAAGTGATTGAGAAGGGGAGAATGTCTATTTCTCCATCCCAAACTTCTCCTCACTTTGTCTAGGTTTTTGATAGAAGTTTTTATGGTTTAAAGTTGTTAATGATTATGTTTTGCTTGCTGGAATGCTAAGTGATATTGTTAGCATGTTTTGTGGAAGTTATTGTGTTGAGAGTTCATAAGAAAAGTTATGAAAAGTTTAGTGTTTTAAACCCTAAATCCTTTGTTAGATGCAATCCTTGTTTGTGATGGTTTTTAAATGATGTTTTGTGATGGAAAGTTGTTTTTAACATGTTCTGGAAGTTGGGTAACCTTGAATGGGCTAAATTGGTGGAAAAATCACATTTTTATGACTGTGTACTGATACGGTCGCTTGTAGCGACCAGGCGTCGCTTGTAGCGACCAGACAGGATAATTCCCTGCCTATCCGCGCTTGAAGCGACCACACTGGCGCTTGTAGCGACCAGGCTCGCTTGTAGCGATCAAGGGTTCGCTTGTAGCGACCAAGCAGGATAATTCCCTGCCTATGCTCGCTTGTAGCGACCAATGTCTCGCTTGTAGCGACCAACCCTGGACAGGCCCTTTTAGTTGAGTTGTTCTGGAGGTCCTGGTGCGCGCGGGGATGTCTTTTTGATACTGTATTTTTATAATACATTTTGGAAACCTTGCCCACCATTTTAATTCATTCTTAATGCTTCCTAAAGATGAATATGTTTGAATTGGATAAGTTACCCAAATGTGTGGGTTTTCCTTTGGAACCCTTATGTGTTTGAGAATGTGGTATGATTGTTTGGTTTAATTGAGATTGATGAACATGGTTGAGTATACACATGTTGTGTATTATGATATGGCCATGAGCGCCTAGTGGTTGTGTTTGTTGTTGTTGTTGTTGTTGTGATAGTTATCAGAGAGCTGATAATTAGTTGTGTAAATCATCATGCATTTCATGATTGTATGATACCCGGAGTGGGTTATTCGATGATATCCGGAGCGGATATGAAATCCAAGAGAGCTTGGTTATCAAGAGAGCTTGATAAGGATATAAGTTTATCCGAAACGAGTTGGTACCACATGCATTAGAGAATGCATTTTGAGGCATGCATCCTTTGTGACATTAGTGTTCATTTAGGAATTATGTGTGCATAATGATGGTTATGTGATAATTGTTATTGATGAGCTTTGTGCATTATGTGTGCATAATGGTTGTTAAATGATAGTTGTGGTTGATGAGTGTTGTGTTTTGTCAATTACGTGTTGAGTTTCGATTATGTATAATTATGTGATATTTATACATGTTTATTGTTTTGTGATGCTAACACTCTCTGTTATGTGTTATTTGCTGGATCTTTGGGGATCCAGATTATCAGGTTGGCGAGGCTATCGTTGAGGAATAGCCCTTTGCTGTTAGAGGCTGCTTAGTGGTGAGGGTATAGCTTAGCTATCCTTACATTTTTGGTACTAGGTGTTGTATCCTAGTTAGAGTCTAGGGCTCTGATATTTGTAACACCATTTTGGGGTATCTAAACGTTATGTATAGATTTGGCAATAGTCTTTGTTGTAGAATTGCCTCTTTTGAAATCTTATGTATATATTTTTGTGTATTATATACATGCTTGCTTATAAGCATTTGTTGGTTATTCTTCCGCTGCTGTGTTTGCAAATCAAATATGTTTTGATTAGTGCTGATGTTTATGAATATGAGTTTTCTTCATGTTGTAACTTCCTATGTCCTTAACGTTTTCTTTATTAAAGTTAATAATCGGCGGTCAAGGGTTAGGGTGTTACACTCCTGAAGTAAGAACTTCTGAAGAAATACTCCTGAAGAGGTACTCCTGAAGAAGTGCTCCTGAAGTAAGAACTTCTGAAGAAGTACTCCTGAAGAAGTGCTCCTGAAGTAGAGGTTCTGAAGTGGTCCTGAAGTGCAGCTTCTGAGTCTGAAGGCAGCTCCTGATGTCTGGTGCTTCTGATGAAGTCAATGCTGAGTCAACTCCTGAAGCCAGCTTCTGATCCGTAGAAGGCAGCTTCTGATCACTATTCACAAAGAAGCTTCTGAAGCTGATGTGGCATGGAAAAGCAACCAGTACTGTGCGCATTTAATGGCTGGATGTGTCAGAACAACTCAATGGAACAGTTGTCTCCCTGACTCAAACATTCTCCAGCTTTTAAGGTAGGCCATTTCAAAAATGGCAACTGCTCTGTTCTGTTTGATAAAGTGCAGCACACATTTGCAGAAATTCTAGCTTAGCTTGCAACGGCTCTTTCCTCAAATTCAAGCAAATCTTCAACAACTCTTTTCTCTCTATAAAAGGAAGAAGATTTGAAGAAGAAATTGTCTAAGACTCTTGAAACTACATTGCTGAACCTGCACTCTGTTTTCTGTCAAAAACTGTCAAGTTCATAAAAACTCTTAGAAATTCTTTAGTCTTGTAACTTAGAATTTCTTAAGGTTAAGAGTCTTAACCTGTGTTGTATTAAGAGAACACCTCTGATATTTGATCAAGTGTTCATCCCAAACTCCTTTACTTGTAAACCAGTTTGGTCCTTAAAGTCTCAGTCTGTATACTGAGCATTTGTAATCTCATTCCTTTGTGGTCTGAGTCAGAAGCCTCTTGACTTAGTGTCTTGAGCATTGGGAAGTCTCTTGTCTTAGTGACTTGAGCATTGGAAGCCTCTTCCTTGGTGGTTGAGCATAGAAGCCTCTTTCTTTGTGATTGAGCAACTGGAAGTCTCTTCCTTAGTGGTTGAGCAAAGTGTAATCCTCAGATTATAGTGAAACTCTCTTGTTGGAAAACAAGGGGACTGGACTACTTCTCACAATGAGAAGGAACCAGTATAATTTCTGTGTGTCTCTCTTTCATTCTCTCTTTAACTTGTTTAATCCGCTGCATATAATTCTGATAACAGTTCAGAACCTGGTTCTGAACTTGTGTTAAGTCTTTGAAAAGAAAAGAACAAGTTTTTAGAGTCACACAATTCAACCCCCCCCCCCCCCCTTCTTGTGTGTGTTTTTCTCACCTTCAGTTGGTATCAGAGCCACGGTTCTGATATTAACACTTAACAGTGTGTCAGTAGGATGCTGAGAAAAACATGACCTCAACTAGTGGTTCACCTCCACCCTCTCCCAGAAATCAAAGATCTGTATCTTATGACTATAGTACTGAAGAAAAGAAGTCTAGGTCACACAATAAACCTCCTATGTTTACTGGTGACCCAGAAAAATTCTCTTGGTGGAAGAGTAAAATGTATAGTCACATTATTGGAATTGATGATTCACTGTGGGACATTATTGAAGATGGAATCACCATTCCAGTTGATGAAGAAGGTGTTGCTGTCAACAGAAGAGCTCTAAGTGATGCACAAAGAAAAATCTATAGGAAACATCACCATGTGAGAGGAATCATTGTGGATTCATTACCTCACATTGAGTATCAGAAGCTGAGTGACAAGTCAACAGCCAAAGCAATATTCACATCCCTCTGCTCTAACTATGATGGTAATAAGAAAGTTAGAGAAGCTAAGGCAAACATTCTTGTTCAGCAATATGAACTGTTCAGAATGAAAGAGGATGAAAATATTGAGACTATGTTCTCAAGATTTCAGACTCTGGTTTCTGGACTTCAGATTCTGAAGAAGAGTTATACCACAGCTGACCATGTGAATAAAATCCTTAGAAGTCTGCCATCTAAATGGAGACCTAAAGTGACTGCCATTGAGGAAGCTAAGGATCTGAATACTCTAAGTATTGAAGATCTCATAAGCTCCCTCAAGGTGCATGAACTAGGACTCAATGAGGATGAGTCTGTTAGAGAGCCAAAAACATTAGCTCTGAAGTCTAAAAGAAAACCTGCTAAAGCTTTGAAAGCAATTGAATCTGAAGAAGAGTTTCCTGAGGGAAATTCTGATGAAGATTCAGATGCTGATGAGCTTGCAATGATTTCTAAAAGGCTTCAGTATCTGATGAATAGAAAGAAAAAATTCTCTAACAGAAGCAGTAACTTTAGAGGATCTAGTTCTGGTTCAAAGAGGGATATCCAGAAAGAAAACTGCTACAACTGTAAAAAGCCTGGCCACTTCATTGCTGATTGTCTTGATCTTCAGAAGGAAAAATCAAAGGAAAAAGCAAAGAAGTCCAGCTCAAAGTCCAGCAGTTTCAAAAATAAGCTCAAAAAGAGTCTCATGGAAACATGGGATGATCTGGATAATGAGTCAGAATCTGATGAGGAAGAAGCAAATCTGGCCCTGATGGCAACTGCATCTTCTGATACAGAATCATGCTCAGATTCTGATGAAGAAGATGAGGTATACTCTGAACTTTCTAGAGCTGAATTGATTGAAATAGTTAATGATCTTATGAGTCATCTTAAGAGCAAGTTAAAAGAAATTAAATCTTTGAAAAACCAAACTAACTTGCTGTCTGAGGAAAATCTTAAACTTCAGAATCAAATTTTTGAATATGATGAAGAAGTTGAAGAACTCAGAAAAGAGGCTCATAAGAAATCTGAAGAGGTTTCTAATGAACAGGAAATAGCTCTTCAGGATTTCATGTTAACTGGGTTCAATAGAACTAAAATTGCCTCTATGATGTATAATATGATCAGAAACAAAGGTGAAGGCATTGGCTATGATTCATTTAAACCTTCAAATGAATTAAACTCACCTTCATGTTCTGAAGATATTTTAAAAGGCAATGGTATATGCTTTGTGCCTGCTTCTGATAATTCTGAGAAGTTGAAAGTATCAGAATCTGAGACTAAGTCAGAAGTTCTGAACAGCTCAGACTCTGAAGCTCCTGAACCTAAGGGTAAGATGAAGGCAAATGTTAAAACCTTGCCTAAATCTAAGCCAAAAGGTCCTAAGTCTAAGAGTAAGAGGAAATCAGACTCTGAACCTGAAAAAGTTTAGAATCTGAAGTGTTCAGAACCTGAAACTAGTAAGTCTCAGAATCTGAATAAATCTGATTCAAATTTTTCAAAGACTGGGTTTACTAAAACTTCAAAATCCATTAAACCAGTCATTACAAAATCTCAGAATATTAATCAAAGCAAGCAAAAGCAATCAAATTAGTTTTCTGCCTATAAATATTTTAAGAAAGGCAAAACTGAAGCTTGTCTTGTGCCTGAAGCAAACAAAGTTAGAATTCTGAGGAGATCAGAACCAAAGTACTCAACGGGTCAGACTTCAAACAACTCAGAACCAAAGACCTTCAAGTCTCAGGTTCTGAAGAAATCTGAGTCCAAACCCTTGAGAACTCAGGTTCTGAAGCACTCAGGTTCTGAAACTCAGACTTATTCAACATACAAGGATTCATATCCAAAGTATCAGAACAAGTCTGAATATCATAACTTCAGACACAAGAAGCCAAAACCTTTCAGGACTAACCCCAAAGGACCCATGAAAATTTGGGTACCTAAGTCTGAAATTATTTCAATTGCAGATATGCTTGTCATCCAAAGAAAAGGAAAGGTCCTGGTACCTGGACAGTGGATGCTCGCATCATATGACAGGGGACAAGTCTATGTTCCAAACCCTAACTCTGAAAGAGGGAGGAACTGTGGGGTTTGGAGGAAGTCAGAAAGGAAAGATCATTGGTACTGGTAAGATAGGTAATTCTTCCCTGTACATTGATAATGTTTGGCTGGTAGATGGACTTAGACATAATTTACTTAGCATAAGTCAATTATGTGATAGTAATTATGAAGTCATGTTTAATAAGAACACTTGCACTGTAATCAACAATGAAAATAAGTCTGTAGTGTTCAGAGGCTGTAGGAAAAATAATGTTTACAAAATAAACTTTTCTGATTTGGTTCAGCAGAAGGTAGTTTGCCTTCTGTCTGTGAGTGATGAGAAATGGGTCTGGCACAAAAGGCTGGGACATGCTAACTGGAGACTCATCTCTAAGCTTAGCAAGTTACAGCTGGTCAGAGGCTTACCCAGCATTGATTATCACTCAGATGCTCTGTGTTCAGCATGCCAAATTGGAAAATTTCCTAAAACTTCTTTTAAACCAAAGAACATTGTTTCCACCTCTAAACCTCTAGAACTCCTTCACATTGATTTGTTTGGTCCTGTTGGAACAACTTCAATCAATGGGAAGAAGTATGGACTTGTTATTGTTGATGATTATAGTAGGTGGACTTGGGTTAAATTCCTCAGAACCAAAAATGAAACATATGATGTGTTTTTCAAATTCTGCAAACAAGTACAAACAGAAACTGATTTGAAAATTTTGAAAATCAGAAGTGATCATGGTGGTGAATTTGAAAATGAACCTTTTGAAAACTTTTGTGAAGACCATGGAATTCTCCATGAGTTCTCATCTCCTAGAACTCCATAGCAAAATGGAGTTGTAGAGAGAAAGAACAGGTCTTTACAAGAAATGGCCAGAACCATGATCCATGAGTCTAAAATTGCTAAGTACTTCTGGGCAGAAGCTGTAAACACAACATGTTATATTCAGAACAGGATCTACATCAGACCCATTCTGAATAAAACATCATATGAATTGTTTAAAGGAAGAAAACCAAGTATTTCTTATTTTCATCAGTTTGGTTGTACATGTTACATACTAAACAATAAAGTCTACCTAAAGAAATTTGATGCCAAGGCTCAAAAGGGTACCTTTTTAGGATACTCAGAGAGATCTAAGGCATACAGAGTGTATAATTCTGAAACACATGTTGTTGAAGAAGCTATACATATTAGGTTTGATGATAAGAAGCCTGGTAGTGAAATACCAGAGCTGGTTGAGAGTTTTGCAGATGTCAGAATCTCAGAAGAACCTTCAGAAGCTGAACCCAGTTCAGGTTCTGATGAAGGTTCAGAAGCTGAAAACAATGATGACTCTGAGAAACTCTCTGAGAATGACACTACTCCTGGAACTAATCAAGATCAGCATGGTTCTGAACAAATCCCTGATGGTTCTTCAGAAGCTTATCCACCCAGAACCTCATTCAAGTACAAGTCTTCACATCCTGAGGAATTGATCATTGGAAACAAGAACAGTCCAAGAAAGACAAGATCAGCATTCACTCAGAATGAGTCCATGCTTGGCCTGCTATCCATGATTGAGCCTACAACTGCTAATGAAGCACTTGCTGATGATGGTTGGATTGTAGCAATGCAAGAAGAACTGAACCAGTTTCAAAGGAATGATGTATGGGATCTTGTTGCAAAACCTGATCAGAAGAACATCATTGGAACAAAATGGGTGTTCAGGAACAAGCTCAATGAACAAGGAGAAGTGATCAGAAACAAGGCTAGATTAGTAGCTCAAGGGCACAGCCAGCAAGAAGGAATTGACTACAGTGAAACTTTTGCTCCAGTAGCAAGACTGGAAGCAATCAGGTTACTTCTTTCTTATGCTATTAATCATGATATCATCTTATATCAAATGGATGTTAAGAGTGCCTTCTTAAATGGTGTAATTTCTGAAGAAGTGTATGTAAAACAACCTCCTGGCTTTGAAGATGTTAAATATCCAAATCATGTTTTTAAACTTAAGAAATCCTTGTATGGTCTGAAACAAGCTCCCAGAGCTTGGTATGAAAGGCTAAGCAATTTCTTAACTAAAAATGGGTTTGTAAGAGGTCAAGTTGACAATACACTCTTTAGAAAAACTGTTAAGAAAGAAATCTTAATTGTACAAATCTATGTTGATGATATCATATTTGGTTCTACTAATGCCTCCCTTTGCAAGGAATTTTCTAAGTTAATGCAGGATGAATTTGAAATGAGCATGATGGGTGAGCTGAAATTCTTCTTGGGAATTCAAATCAACCAATGCAAATATGGTGTTTATGTTCATCAGTCAAAATACACCAAGGAGCTTCTGAAGAAGTTCCAGCTGGATGATTGCAAGCTGATGACAACACCTATGCATCCCACCTGCACCTTAAGCAAAGAGGACAATGGCACTAAAGTAGATCAGAAGCTGTACAGAGGTATGATAGGTTCTCTCCTATACTTAACTGCTTCTAGGCCAGATATTTTATTTAGTGTATGTCTGTGTGCCATATTCCAATCAGATCCTAGAAAATCTCATATGACTGCTGTCAAGAGAATCTTCAGGTATCTGAAAGGAACAACTAATTTGGGACTTCTGTATAAGAAATCTCTAAATTATAAGCTAGTTGGATTCTGTGATGCTGACTATGCTGGGGACAGGATTGAAGGAAAATCCACCAGTGGAAACTGTCAGTTTCTTGGTGAGAATCTGATATCCTGGGCCAGCAAGAGACAAGCAACCATTGCTTTGTCAACAGCAGAAGCAGAATACATCTCAGCTGCAAGTTGTAGCACACAACTGCTCTGGATGAAACATCAATTAGAGGATTATCAGATTCATGCAGACAATATTCCTATTTATTGTGATAATACTGCTGCTATATGTCTGTCTAAAAATCCAATTCTGCATTCTAGAGCCAAGCACATAGAAATAAAACATCATTTTATAAGAGATTATGTTCAGAAGGGTGTTTTAGATATTCAGTTCATTGATACTGATCATCAATGGGCTGACATATTCACAAAACCCCTAACAGAAGAAAGATTCAATTTTATTAAAAAGAATCTGAACATGCATCTTATCTCTTGAACATGTGCTTGAATCTGAATGAATTCCTTGATTCTGAGTTTATCATAAGCTAAGACTTATCAAACACTCATCTTCTGAGAGTTTGAATAAAGTTAAGCCTGAAAAACTTCAGAGTCTGAAGGATCAGAACCTGGATTTTCTGTCTTCTGAATCTGATAAAAATCTAATGTTGGTCAGAATCTGATAAGTATAGCTATGGGCAATGATGATTAAAGCTTTGAAAGTTTATACTCTAATCCTCCCAAAGTCATCAATTTAAAAATGTGATTTTTTGCTCTGATATTCAAATGTTAAAATTTCTTAACAAACAATTTTCAGTTGGAATCAGTCTGTTTTCAAACTGTTTAGCACAGACACATTTTTTCAAATGCCCAAAGTGTATCAGACTATGTTCAGTCTTTAGAAATGTTTTTATTTGGTATCAGACTCTGAATTAAAACTTTTTAAGCTGTATCAGACTCTGAAATAAACCTTTATTTGGTCTCAGGTTCTGATATAAGTTCAGCAGTCTTAAAACTGTATTTTGGTATCAGACTCTAAGATAAAATCTTCAATTGGTATCAAGCTCTGATATAACCTATCAGTTGGTCTATGATCTGAACTATTTTCCTTAAACTCAGATTTGCTCTGATACCTCCTTGCAAGATTTGCTCTGATACCTTCTTGCATAGTTTGCTCTGATACTGAACATTATTTGGTTGTTTTGCTCTGATACTGAACAAACCATGTCTGAACACAGAATGCTCTGATCAGAAGCTCAGAACTGTTTCTGCTTCTGAACAACATTCTATTTTTACTGCAAAGTCATATACTTATTGAAAATCAAGTATGCTCTAATGCTCATCTTTGTTGCTTGATTATCCATATGATTGCATAAAAATCTCACAAATTTTGGTATCAACCCCCCCAATTCTGAATCTTTTTGAAATATTTTCAAAATTGGTGTCAGGACTCTTTTAAAATTCTTTTAAAAAGGGGGAGATTGAAATGCCTTGATACATGCTTTCAAACTCTTTCAAAATTTTTTTCTGCTCTGATACAGATATTTTCAAACTCTATTGAAAAAGAGGGAGAAATTTTCTGTGTTGAGAGGAGAAAGTAGAATTTTTTTTGTTGATGACAAAAGGGGGAGAAAGTAAAACAAGTATCAAAGCACCTGAGCTCAAAAATAAGTTAAAATTGTCAGAAGTTAAGCCTGTTAAGCTCTGATACAATCGTTCAACTCTGATATTTTCTGTGAGATACATAACTCTTAGTGAGTTAAAATGAATTCAAAATAACTTGGATAAGACTCAGGGAGCTTACAAAACTCATCCTGTGGATTATCAGACTTAGGGGGAGAGCTTACAAACCTCGGAACCTGAAGTCAACAAGTTATTTATAATTCTGAGTGTTATTTTCACTTTATTGTGCTAAGTTAAGCTTAATTAACATGGATAAGAATCAAGGGGAGCTTACAAACCTAACCTTGAGGACTGTCAGACCTAGGGGGAGCTTACAAACCTCTCTTGAAGTCAGATTGTTAATTAAACTAAACAACAATTCTGAAATTTTCACATTTGTGATTTTAACTGAACTTAATTAACTTGGATCAGACTCAGGGGGAGCTTACAAACCTCACACCCTGAAGTTAACTTGTTAATTAAGTTAACAACAATTTTCTGTTTTAATACTTATGTTTGTCATCATCAAAAAGGGGGAGATTGTTGGAACAAAATGTGTTTAACAACTCTCTTATGTATAAAGGGGGAGATTGTTGAAACATTATGTGTAAACATATCTCTCTTTAAGGTTTTGATGATAACAAAGTGTTAAAGAGAAAATTGGTTATTTGCTAATGCTTTGTTCAAGTGTTTCAGAACCACGTGCTTAATAAGTATTAATTGATAATGGTTATGGAAGAACAAGCTAAAGAGCAAGAAGGACTGGACTACTCCTGGGTTGTAGGAAGAACAAGTATAAAATTGCCTTGTGTCTGCTTTCTCTCTCCTTGTCATTATCTTTATCTTTGTGTTTATGTATTATCTGTTGCACTCAGACTCTATATCAGAATCTGTATACCTCAGATTCTGATCAGCTTTTGAACACCAAGAAAAAGAAACCAGAAAAAGCCAACACAGTTCAACCTCCCCTCTTGTATTTTTCTCACCTTCAATTGGTATTAGACCAAGATCTGTGCTCTGTCACTTAACCGTGCCACATAAAAAGACCCAGAGAGAAAAACATGTCTGGTGACAGTGAACCAAGCACTTCAGGGAGAAACCATCAAGCAGCTGTCTATTATGATTACAACACACCAAACATTGAAAAGAAAAGTTATCCCAAGAAACCTTCTTTCTTCAATGGAAATGATGTTCAGTTCTCCTATTGATAATGAGTTGTGGGATATCATAGAATATGGTATAGAGTTTGATGTTAATGAAGAAGGAATGGCTCATGACAGAAAAGGTCTAACTGAGGCCCAGAAGAAGATCTATAGAAAACATCATAGGGTGCGTGGAATGCTAGTGGATGCACTACCTTATTCTAAATACCAGAAGATTGTCAACAGATCCACTGCCAAAACCATCTTCGAATCTCTGTGTTCTACTTATGAAGGAAATTAGCAGGTTAGGGAAGCCAATGCTCATCAATTGGTAAATCAGTATGAGCTCCTCAAAATGAAGGAAGATGAGGATGTTGGAACAAAATGTGTTTAACAACTCTCTTATGTATAAAGGGGGAGATTGTTGAAACATTATGTGTAAACATATCTCTCTTTATGGTTTTGATGATAACAAAGTGTTAAAGAGAAAATTGGTTATTTGCTAATGCTTTGTTCAAGTGTTTCAGAACCACGTGCTTAATAAGTATTAATTGATAATGGTTATGGAAGAACAAGCTAAAGAGCAAGAAGGAAAGCCAAGAAGCAAGGTTGCAAAGCTAGAAGGAAACTGGGTCTGAAGAAGTACTCCTGAATAAGCGCTCCTGAAGTAAGAACTTCTGAAGAAATACTCCTGAAGAAGTACTCCTGAAGAAGTGCTCCTGAAGTAAGAACTTCTGAAGAAATACTCCTGAAGAGGTACTCCTGAAGAAGTGCTCCTGAAGTAAGAACTTTTGAAGAAGTACTCCTGAAGAAGTGCTCCTGAAGTAGAGGTTCTGAAGTGGTCCTGAAGTGCAGCTTCTGAGTCTGAAGGCAGCTCCTGAAGTCTGGTGCTTCTGATGAAGTCAATGCTGAGTCAACTCCTGAAGCCAGCTTCTGATCCGTAGAAGGCAGCTTCTGATCACTATTCACAAAGAAGCTTCTGAAGCTGATGTGGCATGGAAAAGCAACCAGTACTGTGCGCATTTAATGGCTGGATGTGTCAGAACAACTCAATGGAACAGTTGTCTCCCTGACTCAAACATTCTCCAGCTTTTAAGGTAGGCCATTTCAAAAATGGCAACTGTAACGACCCTATTTTCGTATGTTATATTTTTATATATTTTATTTTATGGATTTGCATTTAAAAATATTTTCGCGTAATCTAGAAATAATTATTTGGCGCGAGGATAAGTTCGTAATCGAGTTTTTTAAGGTTTTGGGCCAAGAGGATGAATAGTATTGGGCTTTTGGGTTTATGAGTAGTAATGATCAAGTGGATATGATAGTAGTGAGCTTAGATTGGATTGAAAGGCTAGGATTGGTCCTTGAGAGTTAGTAAGAAATGGATGGACAAGATTGTTTTGCTTGGATTATAAGAGATTATCACAAAGACTTGTGAATCACTATTCATTGCTTTGTGAGAAGAAGAAAAACGTGGAAGAGGAGAAGAAAAGCAAGAGAAAAGCTAGGGCAAGTGAACAAGGGAGAAAGCTTGAGTTTAGAATCACCAATTCCTGGTAAGAGAGTTAGTATTACTTGATCACAAGTGATTATGAGAAGGGGAGAATGTCTATTTCTCCATCCCAAACTTCTCCTTCACTTTGTCTAGGTTTTGATAGAAAGTTTTTATGATTTAAGTTGTTGATGATTATGTTTTGCTTACTTGAATGCTAAGTGATATTGCTGGTATGATTTAGTTGATGTTGCTAGTGTTTTGAATTCATTGGAAAGGTTATGGAAAGTTAGAGGTTTAACCCTAATTTCTTTGCTAGATGTAATACTTGTTTGTGATTGTTTTTAAATGATGTTTTATGATGTAAAAACGTTTTTAACAAGTCCTGGAACTTTGGGTAACCGTGAATGGGCTAAAATGGTGGAAAATCACATTTTTACATGACTGTGTACTGATATGGTCGCTGTAGCGACGGACCGTCGCTTGTAGCGACCAGGCAGGATAATTCCCTGCCTATCCGCGCTTGTAGCGACCACACTGGCGCTTGTAGCGACCAGGCTCGCTTGTAGCGACCAAGGGCTCGCTTGTAGCGACCAACCCTGTACAGCCCAACTTCGTTGAGTTGTTCTGGAGGTCCTGGTACGCGCGGGGATGGCTTTTGCTACTGCATTCTCTTAATATGTTTTGGAAACCTTGCCCACCATTTTAATTCATTCTTAATGCTTCCTAAAGATTATTTGTTCAAGAAAAGTTTGAGTAAAACCTTAACATGGTGGTTTTTGTGTGCGTAAGTGATGAATATGTTTGAATTGGATAAGTTATCCAAGTGTGTGGGTTTTCCTTTGAAACCCTTATGTGTTTGAGATGTTGGTATGATTGTTTAGTTTAATTGAGATTGTTGAACATGGTTGAGTATATACATGTTGTGTATTATGATATGGCCATGAGCGCCTAGTGGTTGTGTTTGTTGTTGTTGTTATTGTTGTGATAATTATCAGAGTGCTGATAATTAGTTGTGTTAGTAAATATCATATATTTGCTAAGTGAATCATCATGCATTTCATGATTGTATGATATCCGGAGCGGATATGAAATCCAATTATTATTGGTCATATGCACGACCGTCCTTTTATGGCGAATGAGAGGTGCAGTCGATGAAAGAATGAAATCCAATTATTATTGGTCAAGTGTACGACCGTCCTTTTATGGCAAATGAGAGGTACACAAGGGATATAAGTTTATCCAACAGTCCGCCATGACTCTAAAGCTGAGCAAGAATTGGTACCACATGCATTAGAGAATGCATTTGAGGCATGCATCCTTTGTGACATTAGTGTTCATTTAGGAATTATGTGTGCATAATGGTTGTTATGTGATAATTGTCATTGATGAGTGTTGTGCTTTGTCAATTACGTGTTGTGTTTTGGTTATGTATAATAATGTGTTATTTATACATGTTTATTGGTTGTGATACTAACACTCTCTGTTATGTGTTATTTGCTGGATCTTTGGGGATCCAGAATATCAGGTTGGCGAGGCTATCGTTGAGGAATAGCCCTTTGCGGTTTAGGAGCCTGCATAGTGGTGAGGGCATAGCTTAGCTATCCTTACATTTTTGGTACTAGGTGTTGTATCCTAGTTAGAGTCTAGGGCTCTGATATTTGTAACACTATTTTGGGGTATCTGAACGTTTATGTATAGATTTGGCAATGGTCTCTGTTGTAGAATTGCCTCTTTTGAAAATCTTATGTATATATTTTTGTGTAATATATATATATGCATGCTTGGTTATAAGCTGTTTGTTATTTTTCCGCTGCTGTGTTTGTGAATCAAATATATTTTGATTTTCTGTTGATGTTTATGAAAATGAGTTTTCATCATGTTGTAACTTCCTATGTCCTTAACGTTTTTTTTCTTTATTAAAGTTAATAATCGGCGGTTAAGGGTTAGGGTGTTACAATAGTTGGTATCAGAGCAGGTCGATCCATTGGATCAATTAAGTTTAGTATACCCTTTGTGTAACATGTGTTTCCTTAAACACTGTGTTCTCACTTGTGTTATGTGGTGATTGGTAGTGTGTGTAGATATGACGCAACGAGCACTTGCGGACGCGATGGAGCGGATGGCGGATGCCATGACTCAGGATGCTGCTAGTAGGACCGCGGATAGAGCCGCACAACAAGCTAGAGGAGGCGGGGAAGATGAGCTGAGGCTCGAGAGGTTTATGAACAACAAACCGCCTATCTTCAAGGGAGGATACGATCCAGATGGAGCTCAGACTTGGTTGGAAGGGATTGAGAGAATTTTCGGGGCTATGCGTTGTCTGGACGCGCATAAGGTATTGCTTGGAGCGTATGTTCTCCATGATGAGGCCGATCATTGGTGGGGAAACGCTAGTCAGAGGTTGGGAGCTGGTGGAGCTTTAGTTACTTGGGCTCGATTCCGGAGAGAGTTTTTAACCAGGTATTTTCCGGCAGACGAGAGGAACCGTAAGGTGATTGAGTTCATGGAGCTCAAGCAGGGGAGTTTATCTGTTTCTGAGTATGCGGCCAAATTTGAAGACTTGTGTCGTTTTGCTCCTCATTACAACACGATGGAAGCTGAGGAAGACAAGTGTGTAAAGTTTGAAAATGGGCTGAGGCCAGATATCAAGCAGTTGATTGGGTTTAGCGAGATCAGGAATTTTCCGATGTTGGTGAATAAGAGCCGAATATGTGATAAGGACGGTAAAGCTAAAGCTAATTACTACAAAGCCGCGAATGAGAAGAGGGGAAAGGACATGGCTAGAGGTAAACCGTATGGCAGAGGTGGAAAGAAACCTGATGAAGGTGGGAGTAGTGGTGGTAAGTTTGGAGGTAATAGGAATTGCTTTAAGTGTGGACAACCGGGACATCGTTTCTTTGAATGCCCGAAGTTTGATGGGAAATGTTTCAAGTGTGGTGATCCTAACCACAAAGCTGATCAGTGCAAGAAGGGTATTGTGTGCTTCAACTGCAAAGAAGCGGGTCATAAGAGCAATGTGTGTAAGAAGCCTAGAGCGGCTGGAGGAAAAGTGTTTGCTTTAGATGGTGGTGATGCGAAGGCGGACAACTTGATCAGAGGTACATGCTTTATCAATAATACTCCTTTGTCTGCTATTATTGATACGGGTGCTACCCACTCGTTTATTTCCGTGGATTGCGTTGAGAGGTTGGGTCTTAAAGTAGAAAATATGATGGGATGCATGGTTATAGAAACGCCTGCAAGTGGTTCGGTATCGACTACTCTAGTCTGTGTTGATTGTCCAGTCACTATGTATGGTCGACACTTTGGTATGGATTTAATCTGCATTCCGTTGAGCGGAATAGACGTTATCTTTGGTATGAACTGGTTAGAATTTAATCGGGTTCATATCAACTGTGGTAAGAAGACGGTTATGTTCCCAAGACTGGAGCCAGAGTTGTGTTCGAAGCTCATGTGTTGTCGAGAAGTGGTAAGATCAGTGAAGGCTCAAGAGGACGTGTTTGCTATGTTTGCTTCGTTGAGAGTGGAAGAGAAGATGGAGGTTGATGCGTTGCCGGTGGTGCGTGATTTCACAGATGTTTTTCCAGATGACATTTTGGATTTACCACCCGAGAGAGAGGTTGAATTCGCAATTGACATAGTACCTGACACTAGTCCAATATCAATGGCGCCGTATCGTATGTCAGCTGCTGAGCTAGAGAAGTTGAAGGAACAATTGGAAGAATTGTTAGAGAAAAAGTTTGTAAGACCGAGTGTATCGCCGTGGGGTGCACCGGTTCTGTTGGTAAAGAAGAAAGATGGTAGTATGCGTTTGTGCATCGATTATCGTCAGTTGAATAAAGCAACTATCAAGAACAAGTATCCACTTCCGAGGATAGATGATTTGATGGATCAGTTAGTGGGAGCCTGTGTGTTCAGCAAGATTGATTTGAGATCGGGATATCACCAGATAAGAGTTAAGGCGGAGGATATACCGAAGACTGCTTTCAGAACAAGGTATGGTCACTACGAGTACGCTGTTATGCCTTTTGGAGTTACTAATGCACCTGGAGTGTTTATGGAATATATGAATCGTATATTTCATTCCTTTTTGGATCGATTCGTGGTAGTCTTCATAGACGATATTTTGGTATACTCGAAGACGGAAGAGGAACATGCCGAGCATTTGAGGATTGTGTTGGAGGTGTTGCGTGAGAAGAAGCTTTATGCAAAATTTTCTAAGTGTGAATTTTGGTTGCATAAAGTTAGCTTTTTGGGTCATGTCATTTCAAGTGGTGGTATAGCAGTGGATCCTGCTAAGGTAGAGGCAGTGCAAGATTGGGGAACGCCGGAGTCTGTTACTGAGATCCGAAGTTTTCTTGGTTTGGCCGGTTACTATCGGAGGTTCATCGAAGGATTTTCAAAGTTGGCGTTGCCGTTGACACAGTTGACTAGGAAGGGTCAAGCTTTCATTTGGGATGACAAGTGTGAGCAGAGTTTCCAAGAGCTGAAGAGGAGGTTGACATCTGCACCTGTGCTAATTCTGCCAAATCCGAAGGAACCGTTCGTGGTTTATTGTGATGCGTCGAAGATGGGTCTAGGTGGTGTGTTGATGCAGAAGGGACAAGTCGTTGCTTATGCATCGAGACAGCTGAAGATTCATGAGAGGAACTATCCTACGCATGATTTGGAGCTAGCTGCTGTCGTGTTTGTTCTCAAGATTTGGAGGCATTACTTGTATGGGTCAAGATTCGAGGTTTTCAGTGATCACAAGAGTCTGAAATACTTGTTTGATCAGAAGGAGCTCAATATGAGGCAAAGAAGATGGTTAGAGTTTCTTAAGGATTATGATTTCGAGTTGAGTTATCACCCGGGTAAGGCTAATGTGGTAGCCGATGCGTTGAGTAGGAAGTCTTTGCATATGTCGTCTTTGATGGCGAAGGAACTAAGATTGATTGAAGAGTTTAGAGACCTCAGTTTGGTTTGTGAAAGGACAACCAGAAGCGTGAAGCTAGGAATGTTGAGGTTGACGAATGATTTTCTTGAAGAGGTTGTGGAAAAGCAAAAGTCTGATGTGAAATTGATGAAGCTTAAGACGCTCATCGAGCAAGGGAAAAAGGTAAACGTTGAGATCGATGAGAAAGGCGTGATGAGGTGTCAGGGAAGGTTATGTGTACCTGATGTGCCTGAGTTGAAGCGGATGATCTTGGAGGAAGGTCACAGAAGCAACTTAAGTATTCATCCTGGTGTTACTAAGATGTATCAAGATCTGAGGAAAATGTTTTGGTGGCAAGGGATGAAGAAAGAGATCGCCGAGTTTGTTTTCGCGTGTTTGACTTGTCAGAAGTCCAAGGTGGAGCATCAGAAGCCGTCGGGGCTATTGCAACCTATGTTTATTCCAGAGTGGAAATGGGATAGTATTGCGATGGATTTTGTAAGCGGTTTGCCGAAGACGTCGAAAGGTAACAATATGATTTGGGTAGTTGTCGACAGATTAACAAAGTCTGCTCATTTCATAGCTATCAAGACCGGTATGCTAGTACCGAAGTTGGCTGAGATTTATGTTGAGCAAATCGTGAGATTGCATGGAATTCCGTCGAGTATCGTATCAGATCGAGATCCCCGTTTTACTTCAAGGTTTTGGGAGAGTTTGCAAGAGGCGTTGGGGACTAAGTTGCGGATGAGTTCTGCTTATCACCCGTAGACGGATGGTCAGTCAGAGAGGACGATTCAATCATTGGAAGATTTATTAAGATCGTGTATTTTGGAACAAGGAGTGAGTTGGGAAGCTTGCTTACCATTGATTGAGTTTACGTATAACAACAGTTTTCATTCGAGCATTGGTATGGCACCTTTTGAAGCGTTGTATGGGAGAAGATGTAGAACACCTTTGTGTTGGTTTGAATCAGGAGAAAGTGTGGTGCTTGGACCTGAGATTGTGCAACAAACGACCGAGAAGATCAAGATGATCCAAGAAAAGATGAGAGCGTCGCAAAGTCGCCAGAAAAGCTACGCCGACAAGAGAAGAAAGGATATAGAATTTCAAGAAGGAGATCATGTGTTTCTAAGAGTTACATCGACTACGGGTATTGGACGGGCTTTGAAATCGAAGAAGTTGGCATCGAGGTTTATTGGTCCGTATCAGATTTTGAAGAGGATTGGGAAGGTGGCGTATAGGATTGCGTTACCGCCGTCGTTGTCAAATCTGCATGATGTTTTTCACGTGTCTCAATTAAGGAAATACGTATCGGATCCGTCACATGTGATTAAGTCGGACGAGATACAAGTGAGAGAGAATTTAACGGTTACAACGGTACCCTTAAGGATTGAAGGACAAGAGATGAAGAGGCTCAGGAACAAAGAGATTTCATCGGTGAAAGTCGTTTGGGGAGGCCCAGCCGGTGAATATGCGACGTGGGAGCTCGAAAGCAAGATGCGGGACTCCTATCCAGAGTTGTTTTCAGGTATTTTCCAGGGCGAAAATTCTTTTAGGGGGGTAGAGTTGTAACGACCCTATTTTCGTATGTTATATTTTTATATATTTTATTTTATGGATTTGCATTTAAAAATATTTTCGCGTAATCTAGAAATAATTATTTGGCGCGAGGATAAGTTCGTAATCGAGTTTTTTAAGGTTTTGGGCCAAGAGGATGAATAGTATTGGGCTTTTGGGTTTATGAGTAGTAATGATCAAGTGGATATGATAGTAGTGAGCTTAGATTGGATTGAAAGGCTAGGATTGGTCCTTGAGAGTTAGTAAG
The DNA here is from genome assembly GCA_018208015.1 of Medicago ruthenica. NCBI lineage: Eukaryota > Viridiplantae > Streptophyta > Magnoliopsida > Fabales > Fabaceae > Medicago > Medicago ruthenica. The sequence continues at coordinate 54,127,040 of CM031376.1, forward strand.
AAATGGATGGACAAGATTGTTTTGCTTGGATTATAAGAGATTATCACAAAGACTTGTGAATCACTATTCATTGCTTTGTGAGAAGAAGAAAAACGTGGAAGAGGAGAAGAAAAGCAAGAGAAAAGCTAGGGCAAGTGAACAAGGGAGAAAGCTTGAGTTTAGAATCACCAATTCCTGGTAAGAGAGTTAGTATTACTTGATCACAAGTGATTATGAGAAGGGGAGAATGTCTATTTCTCCATCCCAAACTTCTCCTTCACTTTGTCTAGGTTTTGATAGAAAGTTTTTATGATTTAAGTTGTTGATGATTATGTTTTGCTTATGAAATTCCTGGCAACCTGACTTAAAGATGCTGTGCACAATGATGGCACAACTGTCCGAGCGCGTGTCTACTCAGAACAATAATTAAAATAGCGCAACGTAACAAAGCACAAATTAAAAGGAACACAGCGGAAAAATAAAGTACACAGTGAGTTTGTTAACCCAGTTCGGAGCAACTCTCCTACTCTGGGGGATACCAATCCAGGAATGATTCCACTATTATAGTTCTAGTGAAAAGACCAACGCAGACACACTACTTGACTTTGCACCTAGACCCTACCAGTGGTAACTCTATCTAGGAACTCCTAGATATGAGACCCCGTCTCAATTCCTACCAAACAACACAGACAGCGTTGTTATCAAACACACACAACTTAAAACACAAAACTCAACCAAGAGAAACACACGCTAATAACACATACTCACTCCGTACTTAAAAGCTTAGGAGCAGCTTACAAATTACAACTCAAAACAAACTCAGTCCTTAGCTTGAATCAGGATGATACAAGCAAGGCTCACAATTAACAATCAAAACCCTAAAAACCTTAAAACACACGCTTTTTCTAACACACACGGTTTTTAGTTACCCAACTAGGGTTTGTCTTCACAAATATATAGCACTGAGGTACCACGGGTCTGGGCTTCGAAATAGAGCATGGACATTGACCGGTCCTGCTGAAACAATCTTCTAGAAATAATAAAAAGCTTCCAAATATAGAACAATATCTTGTGGAACAAATGGCAAGGCAAATAAAACTTCAATCAAATCTTCAATCAGATACACGCGCCTTGATCAGCAAGCTAGAGGAAAATAAATCTTCAGGCAAATCTTTGGAAGATTGCGTACACAAATATAAAGCGCTAGCTGGCGCGAAAACACAACTCACGAAATGCTGATCCATATGCTACCACATCTGTCCCAGCATCTGGCTAGTAGATGTTTTTGCAAAATGTAGCCAATCTACAAAAACCCTACAGCTTACTTGAATGCTAAGTGATATTGCTGGTATGATTTAGTTGATGTTGCTAGTGTTTTGAATTCATTGGAAAGGTTATGGAAAGTTAGAGGTTTAACCCTAATTTCTTTGCTAGATGTAATCCTTGTTTGTGATTGTTTTTAAATGATGTTTTATGATGGAAAAACGTTTTTAACAAGTCCTGGAACTTTGGGTAACCGTGAATGGGCTAAAATGGTGGAAAATCACATTTTTACATGACTGTGTACTGATATGGTCGCTGTAGCGACGGACCGTCGCTTGTAGCGACCAGGCAGGATAATTCCCTGCCTATCCGCGCTTGTAGCGACCACACTGGCGCTTGTAGCGACCAGGCTCGCTTGTAGCGACCAAGGGCTCGCTTGTAGCGACCAACCCTGTACAGCCCAACTTCGTTGAGTTGTTCTGGAGGTCCTGGTACGCGCGGGGATGGCTTTTGCTACTGCATTCTCTTAATATGTTTTGGAAACCTTGCCCTCCATTTTAATTCATTCTTAATGCTTCCTAAAGATTATTTGTTCAAGAAAAGTTTGAGTAAAACCTTAACATGGTGGTTTTTGTGTGCGTAAGTGATGAATATGTTTGAATTGGATAAGTTATCCAAGTGTGTGGGTTTTCCTTTGAAACCCTTATGTGTTTGAGATGTTGGTATGATTGTTTAGTTTAATTGAGATTGTTGAACATGGTTGAGTATATACATGTTGTGTATTATGATATGGCCATGAGCGCCTAGTGGTTGTGTTTGTTGTTGTTGTTATTGTTGTGATAATTATCAGAGTGCTGATAATTAGTTGTGTTAGTAAATATCATATATTTGCTAAGTGAATCATCATGCATTTCATGATTGTATGATATCCGGAGCGGATATGAAATCCAATTATTATTGGTCATATGCACGACCGTCCTTTTATGGCGAATGAGAGGTGCAGTCGATGAAAGAATGAAATCCAATTATTATTGGTCAAGTGTACGACCGTCCTTTTATGGCAAATGAGAGGTACACAAGGGATATAAGTTTATCCAACAGTCCGCCATGACTCTAAAGCTGAGCAAGAATTGGTACCACATGCATTAGAGAATGCATTTGAGGCATGCATCCTTTGTGACATTAGTGTTCATTTAGGAATTATGTGTGCATAATGGTTGTTATGTGATAATTGTCATTGATGAGTGTTGTGCTTTGTCAATTACGTGTTGTGTTTTGGTTATGTATAATAATGTGTTATTTATACATGTTTATTGGTTGTGATACTAACACTCTCTGTTATGTGTTATTTGCTGGATCTTTGGGGATCCAGAATATCAGGTTGGCGAGGCTATCGTTGAGGAATAGCCCTTTGCGGTTTAGGAGCCTGCATAGTGGTGAGGGCATAGCTTAGCTATCCTTACATTTTTGGTACTAGGTGTTGTATCCTAGTTAGAGTCTAGGGCTCTGATATTTGTAACACTATTTTGGGGTATCTGAACGTTTATGTATAGATTTGGCAATGGTCTCTGTTGTAGAATTGCCTCTTTTGAAAATCTTATGTATATATTTTTGTGTAATATATATATATGCATGCTTGGTTATAAGCTGTTTGTTATTTTTCCGCTGCTGTGTTTGTGAATCAAATATATTTTGATTTTCTGTTGATGTTTATGAAAATGAGTTTTCATCATGTTGTAACTTCCTATGTCCTTAACGTTTTTTTTCTTTATTAAAGTTAATAATCGGCGGTTAAGGGTTAGGGTGTTACAGCAACTGCTCTGTTCTGTTTGATAAAGTGCAGCACACATTTGCAGAAATTCTAGCTTAGCTTGCAACGGCTCTTTCCTCAAATTCAAGCAAATCTTCAACAGCTCTTTTCTCTCTATAAAAGGAAGAAGATTTGAAGAAGAAATTGTCTAAGACTCTTGAAACTACATTGCTGAACCTGCACTCTGTTTTCTGTCAAAAATTGTCAAGTTCATAAAAACTCTTAGAAATTCTTTAGTCTTGTAACTTAGAATTTCTTAAGGTTAAGAGTCTTAACCTGTGGTGTATTAAGAGAACACCTCTGATATTTGATCAAGTGTTCATCCCAAACTCCTTTACTTGTAAACCAGTTTGGTCCTTAAAGTCTCAGTCTGTATACTGAGCATTTGTAATCTCATTCCTTTGTGGTCTGAGTCAGAAGCCTCTTGACTTAGTGTCTTGAGCATTGGGAAGTCTCTTGTCTTAGTGACTTGAGCATTGGAGGCCTCTTCCTTGGTGGTTGAGCATAGAAGCCTCTTTCTTTGTGTTTGAGCAACTGGAAGTCTCTTCCTTAGTGGTTGAGCAAAGTGTAATCCTCAGATTATAGTGAAACTCTCTTGTTGGAAAACAAGGGGACTGGACTACTTCTCACATTGAGAAGGAACCAGTATAATTTCTGTGTGTCTCTCTTTCATTCTCTCTTTAACTTGTTTAATCCGCTGCATATAATTCTGATAACAGTTCAGAACCTGGTTCTGAACTTGTGTTAAGTCTTTGAAAAGAAAAGAACAAGTTTTTAGAGTCACACAATTCAACCCCCCCCTTCTTGTGTGTGTTTTTCTCACCTTCAGAGGATATTGAAGCTATGTACTCAAAGTTTCAAACTCTTCAGTCCGGTCAACAAGTGATGAAGAAGAGCTACACTAAAGTTGATCATGTCAAAAAGATTCTTAGGAGTCTCCATGGCAGGTTCAGGCCAAAGGTAACAGCCATTTAGGAAGCAAGAGACTTGAATATGCTAAGTATGGAGAGTCTTATAAGCACTCTCAAAAGTCATAAGATTGAGCTTATAGGAGATCAAATAGCTAAGCAATCTAAATCTCTTGCTATGATATCTGAAGTAAAGCATGTTGAAACTCCTCAAACTTCAGAAATAGTCAGAAGGATCTCCTTGAGAGACTCTAACGAGGACTTAGAGGCTGAGGCAATGACATGCTTAACTAAAAAATTTTAGCACCTAACTGGAGAAAAGCATCCGTCAAGTAGAAACAGTGACTAAACCAGCTCAGGAGTCAGAGATCAGAAGAATGAGGCAAAGGAAGAAAGCATTGGGGAGGAGCAATACAGAAGAAAGCAAAAGAGGAGCTTTATGACAACCTGGGATGAACTGAATGAGCAAGCAGAAGCAGACAGAGAGGAGGAAGAAGAAAATCAGGGTCTAATGGTGTCTTTAGGTTCTGACTCGGAATCAGATTCTAAAGAGAAATACAATGAACTCCTTTTCTTTTCAAAAGAGGTGTTAATTGATTCTGTAAAAGAACTTTCTCTAAAATGTCTGAACAGGTCAGAAAAGCACTTAGAACTACTACAAAAGCTGATACCATGGAGAAGCAGTATGAACAGCTTTGAGTAAGGAATGGCGTGCTTCAATGTCTGAATGACTTTGTTATAGAAGAAAACACAACTCTAAAACGCCATTTAAATCAGTTGGAGGCCAAACTCAAAATCACGGAGAAAGAAACTGTAGACAATATCATAAGGTCTATAACAAAGCATGAAGAGGCTCTTCAAGAATTTCTTGCTAACTCCATTGGAAGAAGTAGACTAGCATCTATGATTTATTGTGTAAGCAAGAATCATGGAGAAGGAATTGGCTGCTCAAAATTACCATGCAAGAAGAAGAAAGATCCAGAAGAAATGATCATATCTAACCCTGAGGAACTAAAGGAACAGTTCTTCAACCACTTCGTCTTAGCAGGAACATAAGCCCAAACTCTGATTAACTCAGAGACAAAAGAGTCTGAGTCATAAATCATGAGTAAGTTAGAATCTGAGATTATCCAATCAAAGATTCCGATGAAATCAAAATCACAAGCTCGGAAGCTTCAAGATCCAACCAGTTCAAGATCAGCTGACAAAATGAACTCAAGACAAACCTTATGCAAACCAAAAGTCTTAAATACTTCTCATCAGTCAAGCTCAGAATCAAAGGGGTAGCCGAACTGAATGGCTTCTCAGTACGTCAAGAAAGAACCCATAAAATTATGGGTACCCAGAAGTGAAATCATCTACAGTTCAGAAAAGGTCCACAACAAGGCATCAGAATCATCCTCATAACCTGGACAATGGCTACTCACTAAATACAATGGAAGAAAGGAATGTGTTCCAAGACCAGAGTCTGAAAAGGGAAAGTACTGTGGATACTGGAGAGACCCTGAGATAAATAATCACTAACAAACCATCCTACTTTCTATTTTTTTATGATAGATCTGAACATAATATACTTAGCACAAATTCATTGTGTGTCAGATATTACAATGAGGAAATAAGATATAGGCAAACATTAGTTGTGATAAGCCTACATTGTTCATATGATCCAAGGAAAAGGCAAAATACTAATTTATAATCTCGATGAAAAGAAAACAGGGTGTACCCTGATCAACAGTGATGTAGGAAAATCTGATATTAAACTTAAAAGTGACATGCTGTGAACCAACCTCTATAGTTCAGCTAGTCAATCAAGTTCAAGACATTCAGAAGCACCTCATCACAGAATGTTGTTTTTACCAGAAAAAGTTTTCGTAAAACATTCTCTGGATCAAATGAACAATCTCTTTAAATTTTGGTTGAACAGCCAAACTAGAAAAGAAAGTAAAGCAACCACAATTAATGGTTGCAATCAAATACTATTTTCTTCCTAAGTTTAAGATAACAGAATCAATCTGAAGTAAATCTGTGCTCAACCAATCAGGGTATTATGTTGTGAATACTTCAAAAAGGGGTTAATTAGCATACATAATGTACAATTCCAAAACCATTCAGATTAAGGGATCTACGCATAACTCTTTAATTAACAAAAGCTTGACATGGCATATCAAAGCTTTATAGAATTTACTTTATAGGTACACTAGTGTGCAAGAAGGCAACACTATCCAAATTAGTACTCAATAGCTTTAAGTCCTAATTGTTGTACCCTAATTTTGTCCCAAGCTTTTCAAAACAATTTTCAAAATTCAAAAAAAAAAGAGGAGAAAAGTCAAAGTCAACAAAAGTCAACCAAAAAAGTCAACATTTCAAAAATGGTGACTTCGCAGTGCGAAGTCCACTTCGCAGTGCGAAGTCTGCGAATTTTTTGCAGATTTTTGATTTCTTTGATTTAATTCCATTTTTTGTTACCTATCATTTTTATTATTGTTTTTATCATCATTCATGGCTATTTGAGCTCAGCAAGGCCATAATTGGAGCACTTGCCATTAAAGCCAAGGAAAGAAGCTTTTTCTTCCAACCTAGCATGTGCCAAGCAAGTTGGCTTGCCCTTGGGCAGCTCTTGTCCCTCCCAAGTGACCTGCTACTGACCCTAAGGTTGCCAGCCACCAGCTTGTGGACTTTCCTCCTGCTTTCTCCCCCAAAACCAGTCAAACCCAGCTGGTTTTCACTTGCCAAAAGCCATGAGTGCTGCCCTGTTTTGCAGCAGCTTTTCTTCCTCCTCACACCAGCCAACATGTTGCCTTTTGTTTCCCCCAACCTCTGCACATCACAGTGCACGTTTTTATTGCTTAACCATCAAGATTTCAAGGACCAATCCCAAGGGACAACCAATTGCAAACCAGCCCTTGACCATCATCATTTCTATCCAAAATCCTTTGAATTAATGGCTGGATTTGGCTAAGTCTTGACCCTTGGCACAAGGCAAGGTTACCTCTTCACTTTTGCATTAAATGCAAAGTGATTTAGCCTGATCCTAGCCCACAAATCAGCTGGATTTTGGGGATTTCTCATGATGAAAATTGATTTGGTTTTGGCCTATAAATAGGAAGCAATGCATAAGGTTTCACACTTTTGAAACTTAGAAAAAACACACTTTCACTCACTCACAACAACCAGAAAAAACCAGCACTAAACACTAGCAAAAAACCAATTCCAACACAAAGCATTACACCAAGTTCATTGCTTTTGTTCAACAACATTCAAACCTTGCAAGACCTTCAACCATCCAAGTTCATTTCATTTCCTTGCAGTAGGAGCATTGCTAGGATCTCTGTAAGTGTTCTAAGTCATTACCTTTCATTTATAGTTGTGCTTGCATCTTAATTTTGTTCAAAACCTTTTTGCTCTAAAAAACCCCTTTTGAATTTCAAAAGAAATCCCAAGGTTTGCAAAACATTCAAACTGGTTTGTCCAGCTCTTTTTATTGCTAAATCTCAAAGCTTTTCACTCCCATAAAGGTTCTGAGATTGTTCAGAAGTTGTTTCTGAACAACAGTTCAGAAGCAGCTTCTGAACTCAAAATTTCGCAGACTTCGCAGTGCGAAGCTCTGGTCGCAGTGCGACCATGACAGAACTCAGAATCTGAGTTTAGGCTCTTAAACAGCCAATTTTTGAGGTTCTAGCCCAAAACTCAGAGCCTAAGAGGATTGAAACTCATTTTATCCAAACCTTATCAAGAAGTTTGCACGATATTGGAAGATTCACAAGTTCGTGCAACACTTTACTGGATAACTTGCAAAACAAGTTACGTCTATAAACTTTCAAAACCAAAACTTGAGCAAGGAGCTAAGTTCATCATTTTCAAAACCAATCTTGAACAATAACCTTGTTCATGATTTTCAATCAAACGTGAACTTAAGCCGGACTTGCTCACTTTTCAAAACCGAGCTTAAATCGAGCCGAACTTGTGCGTTTTTTCAAATTGGTGCAAAACTTGCTCATTTTCATGCATAAACAAGGCAAACTTGTTCATATGGTTGCAACAACTAATTTGAACATTAAAGCCTTTTCATTTTGAGTTTTAAACCAAGTGTTTTGATAAACTTTGGGATTTCTTAAGATTCGAACAAAACTTGAATTAAAAAGGGATGGCTTGACGTATGTCTCCCCATTTCCCCGGTTGTACGAATGCGTGACGTATGTCTCGTCGTTCGGACAATCGTCATTCTATTTTCAAAAAAACATAAAACAAACCCAACACACTAATTTTGGCCCCCGTGGTCAATCCGAACCTTTCTTGGTCCTTCGGGACCAATTGAACTCTTTCTTGACTCCGTTGAGTCAATCGAAACCTTTTTCGGTCCGCCGCGACCATTTGAGTCAATGCTAGATCCGGTTGGATCCTCTTTGAACTCTTTCTTGACTCTGTTGAGTCAATCGAAACCTTTTTCGGTCCGCCGCGACCATTTGAGTCAATGCTAGATCCCGTTGGATCAATCGAATACCCCTCGACTCGTTTGAGTCACTTTGGTCAATGTTCGACTCGGTTGAGTCCATTGCACCTTTTCTTGATCCTGTTGGATCAATCGAACCTTTTTCGACTCGGTTGAGTCATTTTAATCCTTTTCGTCCCATAGCGGCCAATTCGAACCCTTTTTTCCCAACGGACATGTTTTATCCATTCTAAGCGCGATTCCAAACAAACGCTTAAGCCTCCCATGCGCGAGCATACAAGCTATACGCTTAAGCCTCCCATGCGCGAGCATACAATCTACGTTTAATCGCAAGAATTCGATCAAAACATCGTTCATTTAAAAATAACCAACATATACGTTTTTCTACCAAAGAACTACGTACGCTTTGAATTCTCCGACTACCGGGAGATACGTAGGAGCAAGATCGTCATCTTGTCAAGCACAATAATAAAAAACAAACTTTTTTCCCCTTTCATCATTTTTTTTCTTTTTCCCTTTTACATAGACAAGCATGCACGCAAAACATTTAAAAACATTCTAGCTTAGCTAAATAGGAGATTCCCGTTGAGTACAACGGACGTGAGGGGTGCTAATACCTTCCCCTTGCGTAATCGACTCCCGAACCCGACAATGGTTGCGATGACCAGTCCTTTTCCTCATCGTCAAGGGTTTTATTATTGTTTCCCTTAAAATAAAAAACTTAAGGGTTTATCAACGTTCCCTTTAAACAAAAACTTTGGTGGCGACTTCACCACAGCCTTCCGAGCGTTCGTACACGTCTCGGAGGATTGTGCGTTTTTAACGAGAGCGCACACTAATGAAAATCAATGTTTAATGTAGGTCAGGAAAGATTCCAGTCAGAAGCTCTGAAGGAACAAATCTGATTTAGGGTCAGTATCTAAATAGAATAAGGCTAAAGAGACTTCAGATTGAGATAAAGCAACTCCGACGTGTCATAGAAGTGGAAAGGCCTCTCGTTTAAATACTGACATCTGGACCACTTACTAGACACTAAAAAAAGAGATGTTTTGACTGACAAGGATATTAACTATTGAATGTTAACCGTAAGTTACTAAAGGTTACTCTAAGCAGTAAGTATCGCGCCCCCTTTGTCATTTAATGCAGTTCAAAGTTATCTCTTTCTCTTCCCTCATTTTTGTTTCTAAAAACTTCATCTGAAAAATAATCTCAAAACTCTTTTTTTTTTTTTAAAAAAAAAAAATTTGGAAAAATCTAGAGACTTCAACATTCATCAGAATCGTCAGTGGCAGCTCAATCATCCCATAGTTTGAACCTTGCCAAGTCAGAAGTCAAGTTGTCTAACAGATTAAAAACGATGAGCACCCCAGAAGATAAGTTAATTGTTCTAAGTGAAGACATCTTTGATCTTCATGGGTTGAAGTCTAATGAATAGACTTATTAGACTTCGTAACCTATCATCATTGGGGTCATTATGTTAATCTGCTAAAGGGCATAACCTACACAGAAATTATTAAACATTTTTGGGTTAGGGCAGACATTTTTGACAAAGAAGCTGCGGAAAAGGAACTTAGAAGTGCAAGAGAAAGGGAACCTGGAAACTAAAAGAAGACAAGAGAGGGCCTTGGATTGGAGAAGTTTACAGAAACAGAAATCAGATCATTTGTCTCAGTAATAGATTTGGTCATCACTAACGGAACTATTACAAAACTTCTCAAGGTGAAAGAAACTGGAGTGTATCTGAAGGATACAAACAAAGACACAATCTACTTGGATGCTATGAAGAAAACTCTCTAGAAATCGGAACAGGATATCAAGGGAGGCATCAAGAACTTGGGATATGCAAAGTCCATGCATGATCAGGCTAAGGTTGTTATCAAATTCATCTATGGGTGTATCTACCTAGTGACGATAGGAGCATCAAAATGATAAGTTTGGATGAAAGACTTCTGCAACTCTTATCTTGACTAGAGAATCAATAGATCTGGTCAAGTACATTTTCAACCATCTGTGTAGAAGCATCAAAGAAGAAAAGATTGTGATTCCATATGGAAGACTTATGTCAGACTTTTTCCATCAATCTCAGATCATACATGCATTGGAAAATGTTAAGGGAGTTGAAGATTTTGTAATCAAGTATGGGAAAGCACTCACTGCTCAGACACTGACAAAGATGAGGATTAGGAGAAATGTTGTAGCATCTGACAACCCTTCTGCATCAGATCAACCAACCCTATCATCAATGTAGAATTTCCTGTCATCTCCAATCATGATTGTGAAGAGGTTATCAAAGAATATATTCGATTGGAACAGACCAGAGGAGGCACTCTCACAAGAGATCAAATTCCAGATTATCTACCTGATCACTACAGAGGACCCAGAACAAGAAGAACAACTACTAAAATGACACGAGAATCTATTAGAAGATCTCCTGACAGAATACCACACAAGAGAAAGCTTATCTTGTAAGAAGAAATTGTTGAAATGGTGGATTATGTTCCTATCAAATCACCACAAGAGATGAGTAAGAAAGTCAGAGTGTAAGCTACATTTGAACTGACCACACCAGAATGCTCCAAGAAGAGAAAGAAGACGAAGGTTCAGACCCAGACCCCAGCAGCAATAATTGAAGAAGAAGAGGAAGAAGATGAAGCACCACTCAGAAGACGTCAGAGTATTTTCCAGAATGTAAATCAGGCACCAACAGAAGAAAACACAACTGATCCTGCAAGAAAGAAACCACTACTGCAAATCAAGATGTCCCAATAGAACCAGAAGCAACACAATCTACAGAGCCAGAGGGACAGAAGAACAACTCAAGATGCAAAGAATCATCAGAAGCTGAAAAGACAGAATCTGCAAATCCTCCAGGTAACACTGAGTCTTTCATTGATGACAATATTATTCCTACCTTTCCATCACCTCTTTCATCAGATTCCAGCAGTCAAGAGTCAGACCCAAGCAGCACATCCTCAGTTGAAGATGTCACACATTGTTTTAACCCAAATGCTGCACCCTCACCCATTCCAAACACCACATGTAATACTGAACTTCCAGTTGGAATGATCATTCCTGCCACACAAACCCTTGCTCATGTTTCCATTGATATGCTTCAGAACATTAAAAATTTCTAATTAATGAAGATAAAAGCCCTCAAAGCAAGCTTTCAATATGATTTATCTAAGCCTCCATCAAAGTCAAGATCCAAAAGAAAGCATGTATCAAATGGAAACTAAACTAGATGGATATGATTTTAAAGAAACTCTAGAAATGTTTTATGTTTTTGCAATTTACTTCTTAAAACAATTTGGGCTGTACTATTAATTCTGCACTTTTTGTGTTTCTTTTATTCTATTTTTACTCTGTTTATGCATGTTTTTCTCCTTTTAATTGCTCAATCTCCTATGTCTGTTTAACTTGAATTTATTTTTGTTGATGACAAAAGGGGGAGTAGAGTAGAGTATTTGAACAACTGAGCCTTATGCATGTTTAGTTTTCTTTATGTTAAAATATTTGAAAAATTAAAAAATATTGAACCTCAACGTTAATCTTATTAGAACTGATGGATATCAGAGTGGTCTTAATCGGGGCTTGAAAACCTATGTGTGTTCAAAGTTTGATGTCTTGATGGGTATCAGATTGGACTTATTCGGAGCTTACAAACCTCAGTGTGATCATTCTGATATCTTGTAGATGTTCTGATATGCTTTATAGATTATTTGCTCTGATGCGCTCAAGACTGACTAAGAATGAATTTAATTAACTGGGAATAGTGTTGGAACAAAATAGGATCAAGACATTGCCTCTTGAGTTTTGATGATAACAAGGTATTAAAAGTTCAATTGAATATGCTGATTTTGTTCAAGTATGAAGGACCATATACAAAAATTTACAAAGTCTTAATCATGTATTGGTTCTGAAATCTGAAGACAGTCAGAATCTGTGAGACTCCCAGAAGCTGAAATATCAAAAGCTGGAGACTCATAATCTGGAAGCCTGGACCAAGAAGCTGAAGACTCAGAATTTGGTAGAAAAATTCAGGAAGTTGAAGACACTGCATACTAAAGTCTCTTCAAGATGAGCAATGGAAGTCTTGATGGATCAGAAGTCAATGGATGTTATTGTCAAGAAAGGACAATAGTACAACCACGATCTCCAACATCCTCACATGCTATGTCTGTACTCTACAACTTTGTCTCCTTGTTAAAGAACGGTTCATTCCATATTCAAGAAAGGTTTCAAATTCCTTCCTTCATAAGTACGTGAACTAAATCAAGCAACAAATCAACAATGATTGATCAAGCTTCTCCAACGACTCTTATGATGATTTGGCACTCACTTCAATGTCTCTTTTCATCCTTTATATAAAGGCTTGGAGACTTGAAGAAATTACATCACTCCATAATATTCTAACAAGTGACAAAGCTCTGTAAAATTGAATATTCATCATACACTTAGAATTTCTTACAGACTTTCACATCTTAGAAATTCTTAAGTCATTAAAGTCTGAACTGTGTTGTATTTTGTGAACATCACTGATAGTATATCAAGTGTTCAATCCAAACATTTTACTTTGTAATCTCTGTTTGTTAGAAGTCTCTTGCTTTGTGCTTGAGCATTAGAAGTCTCTTGCTTTGTGCTTGAGCATTAAAAGTCTCTTGCTTTGTGCTTGAGCATTTGTAATCTTGGTGATTATAGTGAAAAATCTCTTGTAAGTAACAAGGGGACTGGACTACTTCCGGGTTGTGGAAGGAACCATGATAATTGCTTTGTGTCTTTCCTCTCCCTCTCTCTCTCTCTCTCTCTCTCTCTCTCTCTCTCTCTCTCTCTCTCTCTTTAACTTTGTTATATCCGCTACACTTGACTGTGTACATTGCTTCAGATTCTGATCCATCAGAAGCTAAACTTTGAGCATTATTAAAAAGAAGAAAAATCCAACACAATTCAACCCCCCCCCCCCCCCCTCTTGTGTTTTTCTCACCTTCAGTTGGTATCAGAGCTCCGGTTCTGATATTTCAACACTTAACCGTATGCCAGTAAAGATCATGAGAAAAACATGTCTACTAGTGGTGGAGCTTTTACTCCTTGTGGTGGAGCTGGTAACTCTAGTGATGGAGCTAGTGCTTCTGACAGTAGAAATTCCCATAGAGTTGTATCATATGATTATGGTACAGATGATAAATCTCACTCTCATCATAATAAACCTCATATGTTTAATGGAGACTCTGAAAAGTTTTCCTGGTGGAAGAGCAAGATGTATAGTCTTATCATTGGTGTTGATGATAGTCTATGGGACATCATTGAAGATGGTATTTCTATTCCTGTTGATGAGGAAGGAGTAGTAGTTGACAGAAAGAGTCTCACTGATGCTGAATGAAAGTGAAATTCTGGCAGAACCTGTTACTGAACCGTAAAACAGAGCTGAACAGAGTACGTATAACAGTGGTTCAGAAGCAGCAAAATAAAAGACAGAAAGTAAAGAACACAGGTGATTTGTTAACCCAGTTCGGTGACAAACACACCTACGTCTGGAGGCTACCAAACCAGGTAGGAAATCCACTATAATAGTATCAATTCGAAGTCCTATGACAACAGCCCCTGTTTCACAACCTTCTCACTTAATCACTACCCGTGGTATTTCTACCTAGGAACTCCAAGATATAAGACCCCTCTTACTTCCTACTCAAGTAATCACTGCCCCAATGATCTTAAACTCTAAGACAATCAAGGATGAAGACACTCTTCAAAACATAAACAGTCACTTTTGCTTAAAAGCTTCAAGTGATTAGAACTCAATAAAAACAACCAACTCTAAACACTTGAGTGGTGTACAAAAACAAAGCATAAAGCTTACAAACTCAAAACTTAAGTATGACTCTATATGACTTCTGTTTTGAATTAATTTCTTCAATAGCAGCGTCCTCTATTTATAGTCTTCAGCAGCAGCAAATTCTTGAACCAAATAATCTTCAAAGATATATTTCCAGAATTCTTTTATAAGCAAATAGAAGCAATTATATTTCAGAAATATATTTTCCAAAGATTACTTTGAAAATATATTCACAAATAAAAGAAACCAATCTTCAACAAATATCTCACGCAAATTAATCTTCCTTCTAGAAACAAATCCAAGAGAATTCTTAAGACAAACTTCAACAGATCACATGAGCAAATAAACACCCAAGGCGCGAAAACAGAACGCAGAAAACCAGCTTCTGAAGGTACTTTTGAAGTCTGCGTCTGAAGTCCTGCGTCTGAACATTTCAGCTTCTGAAGGTTGCTTCTGAAGGTCAGCGTCTGAAGTATTGTTCAGCGTCTGAAGGTTGCTTCTGAAGTACTGTTCAGCTTCTGAAGACCCAGCTTCTGACCCAACTTCTGAAGACGCACATATTGAGATTTCAGCTTCTGAAGACATACTGCTTCTGAAAATGCACAACTGCTTGTATATTTGATTTTAGCAAACATGAAGCCAACAACTAAATATCCAACAATCTCCCCCTTTGGCAAATTTTTGGCTAAAATCAATTAGAGAACAGAGGGTCACAACAAGGAAGTTCTTCACACAACAAAGTACACAACCATGAAGAACATAACACAAACGTAGAAACAATAGAATCAGCAGCGGATGATTCACTACATTTCACACATATACTCCCCCTGAAAACATATCATTCAGCAGCAACAACCTTTGAAATAGATCAGCTTCTAGTTCTGAGGACACAGGAACAGGAAACACACATTCCCCCTGAAACATGACATTCAGGAACCAACAGAGACTCCTACTCCCCCTGAACTACTGAAACAGATACACAGGAACAACTATACTTTTCTCCCCCTTTTTAGCTAAACAATTTTGACAAAAACAATCATGCAATCCCCATGAGTAGAAAGAACAGAAAAACAACAAAGGTTACAAAGCATATGCACTCAAACAGATGAAAAGCATGCCCAGAAATCAAAGACAACAGAGGAAACAAACCAACATCAGTGACACTTCTCAGACCAGCAGAATCACACAAACAGTACCCACACACAGGCTTCACAGAAGAACAAAAACAAGAGAACACAACTGCATAGTAGTACAAAATGCAGATCAGAAACACAAAATGAAATCCAGAACATAAAGCCAGCACATAGCTTGCAATCTTGAGACTCAGCATCAGAAGCTGCACAGTCTTATACTATGACTCTTCAAAAAAGACAAATGCCTAGTTGACCCCTCAAATTTTCAAATTTCTTGGCATTTAAGGCTTTTGTAACTATATCAGCACCATCTTCCTCAGCACACTGAACATAGGGCATGATGTCTTGAACATCTTGCTTAACATTATCCTCAGACTCACTAGGATCCACTTCCTTTATTTTTAGTGCCTTCTTGTTAGGGACAGGGCCACTACCTTGCTCCAGATTTTAGATGGCCCAACACCTGCACTCTTCTTAGCAACAGGAGTAAGCCTGCTGGTGTAGTACCCTAATTTTGTCCTAAGCATTTTAAAACAAAAATCAAAAAAAATCAAAGAGGGAGAAAAAAAAGTCAAAGTCAACAGAAAAGTCAACATTTCAAAAATGCTGACTTTGCACTGCGAAGTCTGCGATTTTTCTGCAGATTTTTGGTTTCTTTGATTTAATTCCAGATTTTGCTGCATATCATTTCCATATTTATTTTAATCAGCATTCATGGCTATTTGGGCCAAGCAAAACCAGAATTAAAGGACTTGCCATTAATGCCAAGGTTGGAAGCTTTTTCTTCCAACCTAGCATGTGACAAGCAAGTGGGCTTGCCCTTGGGCAGCTCTAGCCCCTCCCATGTGACCTGTTAACCACCCCAAGGTTGCCAGCCACCTGCTTGAGGACTTTCCTCCTGCTTGCTCCCCCAAAACCAGTCAAACTAGCTGGATTTTCTCACTTGAAAAGCCATGAGTGCCTACCCTGTTTTTGCAGCAGCTTTTCACCCCTCACACCAGCCATAGATAGCCTTTTTCATCCCTCAATCTCTGCACATTACAGTGCACGTTTTCATTGATCAACCATTGAGATTGCAAGGATTGATCCCCAAGCTTGGCCAATTGCAATTCAGCTTTGTTCTTCATCATTACCTTCTAGAATTAGTTGATTTTGTGGCTGAAATCAGTCAAAGACTTAACCCTTGGCACAAGGCAGAGTTGCCTCTATCCATTAGCATTAAATGCAAAGCCAAATAGCCTGAGTTTAGCACACAAATCAGCTAGGTTCTAGGATTTTTTCATCATTACTTAAGATTGCATTTTGGCCTATAAATAGAGACCCAAGGCAAAGGAAAAGGCAGCAATTGCATAGCATAATACAAAGGAGAAAATAGAGCATTAAGAGAGCAAAGAAACACTACTCATTTCAGCCAAACAACCAGAGAAAAACCAATCAAACACAAAGCATCACAAAGTTCAAAACCATCACCAAATATTCAAACCTCTTGCAAGAACCTTCAACCAAATCAAATCCATTGCAGCTGGAGCTTTGCTAAGGAGTTCTGTAAGTTTCCAAGCTTTTGTTTTGCATTTTCATTTGTGTTTGCATAGCAATTTTGGTTCAAAACCATTTGGTTCTAAAAAACCCCTTTTGAATTTCAAAGAAATCCCAAGGTTTTCAAAACACCAAAACTGGTTTGTCCAGCCTTTTTCATCCCAAAAACTCAAAGTTTTCCACTCACCTAAAAGGCCCTGAGTGTGTTCAGAAGTTGTTTCTGAACAAAAGTTCAGAAACAGCTTCTGAACTCAAAAATTCGCATGCTTCGCAGTGCGAAGTCATGGTCGCAGTGCGACCATGACAGAACTCAGAATCTGAGTTTTGGTGTCCAAATGACCAATTTTTGAGGTTCTAGCCCAAGAGCTCAGAACCTAAGAGTTTTTAAACCCATGTTTTTCAAACTATAACAAGGATTTTGCACAATCTTGACAAAATCACAAGTCCGTATGACTTTTTGTGGATAACTTGTAAAACAAGTTATGTTTCTAAACTTTCGAAACAGCATGAACAAACAAGCTATGTTCATCATTTCAATCCAAACTTGAACAATAAATATTGTTCATGATTTTCAAAACTCAAGCATGAACATACGTCAAATTTGTTCGCTTTTCAAAACCGTCCGCAAAATGAGCCGAACTTGTGCGTTTTCTAGCAAAATTGCTAAATCTTCCCATTTTGGGTTTTCAAACCAAATGTTTTGACATACCTTGGGATTTCTAAAAGAATTCTACCCAAAAACATGAATGAAAAAGGTATGGTGTGACGTATGTCTCTCCATTGCCCCGATTGTACGAATGCGTGACGTATGTCTCGTCGTTCGGACAATCGTCATTCCCTTTTTTAATATGTACAACCCTAACTAAACCAAATCTTGGCCCCTTGTGGTCAATCCGAACCATTTGGTCCCCCGTGGCCATTAGATTCGATCCCTCGACTCGTTAGAGTCCACTCGGTCAATGTTCGACTCGTCCGAGTCCATTGTACCTGTTCTTGATCTCAGTAGATCAATTGAACAATCGCCCGACTCGTTAGAGTCCACTCGGTCAATGATTGACTTGTATGAGTCCATTGCACCTCTCTCGGTCCCATAGCGACCAATTCGAACCTTTTACCCTAACGGACGTACCTTTTAACAATTCTATTGCGATTCATGAACAAACGCTTAATAAGTCTCCCAAGCGCGAGCATACAAGCTACGTTTTAATCGCAGGAATTCGGTTAAAACATCGTCCATTTAAAATTAACCAACACACGCACGTTTTTCTACCAAAGAACTACGTACGCTTTGAATTCTCCGACTACCGGGAGATACGTAGGAGCAAGATCGACATCTTGTCAAGCGCAATAATAAAAAACTTTTTTTCTTTTCTTTCGTTTGTTTTTATCTCTTTCTTTTCCCCCCTTTTTATTATATTTTGACATAAATAAGCATGCGCGCAAAACATTTAAAAACAATTTAAGCTTTAGCCAAATAGAAGGTTCCCGTTGAGTACAACGGACGTGAGGGGTGCTAATACCTTCCCCTTGCGTAATCGACTCCCGAACCCGACAATGGTTGCGATGACCATCCTTTCCTCATCGTCAAAGGGCTTTATTATCGTTTCCCTTTAAACAAAAAAACTTAAGGGTTTATCAACGTTCCCTTTACACAAAAACTTTGGTGGCGGCTTCACAAAGGCCCTCCGAGCGTTTACGAACGACCTCGGAGGATTTGCGCGTCTTTTTCCCAGGAAAAAAACGAGGTGCGCACAGCTGGCGACTTCACTGGGGATCCTTTTCCCACTAGCGAGTCAAGCCTAACCTATTTGGCCTTTAAGCCAATTGTTTTTATTTTATTTGCGCGCCATGCTTGTATTTTATTCATCCATGTCATATTTATGCTTTATGTTTATATTTGCTTTATTTTTGCTTTATATTCATATCATATATATATCAAATGCGGGGGTTACTTGAGTGATGTTACTCCACATTGTTCGGGTTAATGCCGGACGTGTGAGGCTCTCTACCCGAGCTTGAGAAAAAAACTAAGTTAGAAGGAGGTTGTGTGCGGAAGCCCGCGTTGACGTATGTCCTTGAGGTAGGATGCCCAACCCCGCTTAGATGAGATTTTCACGTGGAATTAATTGAAGTCATGTCGACGTATGTCCATAGACAACCCTAATTCCATGTGAGGTCTATGACTCTAAGGACCTCTTCTTAGGAGATTTCACAATTTAGAGCCTACATGTGAGGATGGGGGGGAAGTTTCGAACCTTCATAAACCATACCCTTGCATATCATTTGCATTCATGAAAGTGATTTTCGCATCATTTTGCTTTATAGGAGTTTAAAAAGAACAAACAAATATTAGCAAAAAGAAATATGGATTCCGGGAACAAAAATACGCTCGCCTTCAAGATTAAAGCTCCTAGGGTGGAAAGTTTATTAGCTCTAAGCAAGAGGCTCTCTTCGGTCAACAAGAACATTTTCGAGGCAAGCTATGGGCTAATCCTCGATCTCCTACCCGTGAGAATAGATTCAACGGCCTTAGCCACTTTGGCGCAATTCTTCGACCCACCTCTACGGTGCTTCACATTTCAAGATTTCCAACTAGCGCCAACTTTGGAAGAGTTTGAGAAGATTTTGGGTTGTAGCATGAAGGGTCATGAACTCTATCTCGGTCCGGGAAGGGATCCCACATTTGAAGCCATCGCCGAATCCTTATACCTCGACACCCAAGAAGTGGCATCTAACTTGGAAGTTAGAGGAAACCTTAAGGGATTTTCAAGAAAGTTTTTGGAAGCCAAAGCTCGGGAAATGTTAGCCAACAAAGAGGGAAGGGCATTCAACACCATCTTAGCCCTCTTAGTCTACGGAATTGTTTTATTCCCCAACATGGATGATTTCGTAGACTTTCCGGCTCTAGAGGTATTTATGACCAAAAATCCGGTTCCCACAATCTTGGCGGATTTTTATCATACCCTCTACTCAAGCCATGAACAAGCAAGGGGACGCAAAATTACTTGTTGCACTCCCGTGGTGAAAATTTGGATGATGTCCCACATGCCAAGAAACCGAGACTTTGTGGAAAACCGGGCCAAGCTCAAATGGTCGCAACGGATGACAACCCTCGCCGAAAAGGACATCCATTGGTTTTCACCAAACTTAGAGGACCCGGAAATTATCCTCAGTTGAGGGGACTTCCCTAACGTACCCCTCATTGGTACTAAGGGATGTATTAATTACAATCCGGTCCTCTCTCTCCGACAACTAGGTTTTTCAATGGAAGATAAACCTAATGACCTTTTGTTGGAAGCTTTCTACTTAAGGGAAGGCGATCAAGACCCGGCATTGCTAGAAAGAATCCGGGGAGCATGGAGCCAAGTACGCAAAGGAAGGGTCGGCAAGAGAAACTGTGTCGCCAAACCCCTTTATACTCAGTGGGTGAAGGAGAGGGTCAAAGCAATCAAGTTACCCTTCGTGGTCATAAACCCTCCAAAATCTCCTACACCTAAACCTATTGCAACCATTCCCAACAAAGAAGTGGAGGACCTCAAAGCTAAAATTCAAGAACTCCAAAACAAAAACGGAGACTTAGAATTGAAGCACCTCCAAGCTTTAGGAGAAATTACTAGGACGAAGAGAGATCGTGATGAAGTAACAAACTCTCTCCTAGTATGCCAAAAACGGCTAAGAATCTCCGAAGGGAAGAGAGATTGGATAGGAGGCGGCTTGGTTAGTGCGGATGCCAACCTTGTGGCCAAGGACGAAGAGTTGGAAAGAATATTACATTCCAACCAAGAGCTCAAGAAGTTTGGCGAACTAGCCATCGAAGCTCAACGGAAATGGAGGTTGAAATTTCAAGAGAAAAATCAACAGCTCCAAGAAGTAGTTAAAGACTACAAAGAGCAACTTCAAGCCGAACGCGTCCAGCGGCAAAGACATGAGAGCCTTTCTCATCAAGGAAGGCTAAAGTGCAATCATCTCGAAGAAGACATCAAGAAATTCGAAGAGTACTTCGACAAGATTGCAAGAGCTCACGGGGACCACATTGCACAACTACATGATGAAATTAGAAGTGCAAGAGTCAAGCTAGACCAGCGCAAGGAAGTGATTGAGTATGTATGGCAAGACGCCACCCGATTAAGTGAAGATTTCACTAAATTGGTTGCATTCTCAAATTTGGTATTCACCCAACTTCCAAAGAAGCTAGCGGAGGCCGAGATGGTCATGCCCTATTTTGTCATCCCTATGGAGATCCAGAAGTTTATCAAGTTCTGCAAGGACACCATAGATTTCTATAGGGAGGAGATGAGCAAAGCCGAGAAGCGAGCGGCTATTTGATTTGTAATAGCATTAGTTACACTTTGTAAACAAATGTTATTTAATCAAATATATTTTGAAGCATAATCAATTTCCCGGTCTTTAATATTTCGAATTTGCTAATATTAATTGTGCACCTTTAAACTCCATAAAGCAAATAAAAAAAAACGCATATTTTGCATACTCATCGCATACATACATTCACATGCATCTTCATGCATTTTTTTCAAAAAAAAAACTCATTCATTTCCCTAAAAACAGTTCAAAGCAATCATAGCCCGAAAACCCCGAAAGCCCTCGGTCCAAGAACCAGATATTCAACACTCGTACGGAACACGAGCTAACAAACAAAGGATCATGGACAATTTGGAACAAACTCAAGCGGCTTTGAGAGAAGAGGTTGATGGAATGAAGGGAAAGATGGATCAGATGCTAGAGTTAATGCAAGCTCTATCGGCACGAGAAAGTAACCCTCGCCCAACAACGGATGCGGCCAATGTGCAATGGCCTCCCTATGGTTTACCTCTGAATTATACCCCACCATTCGAAAATGAG
This sequence comes from Medicago ruthenica, assembly GCA_018208015.1. Classification (NCBI taxonomy): domain Eukaryota; kingdom Viridiplantae; phylum Streptophyta; class Magnoliopsida; order Fabales; family Fabaceae; genus Medicago; species Medicago ruthenica. Next base: position 54,148,809 of record CM031376.1, read on the forward strand.
GGTCAAGGACCACCTCCACCACCACTCACAATCCCCGTAAGGAATGAGGAGCGTCGTCCTCAAGGAACTTCCACTACTCAGCATGAGGTGATTCCCCATGATGTGGAAAATAGTCAGCTAAGGCAATCTGCTCCCGACACCACCCACCAAGACAATGATACCACCCAAATGTATCGAGTTTTGGAAGAAAGGTTGAAAGCTGTCGAAGGGTTCAGCTCATACGGTGCCCACAACGCCTTGGACATGTGCCTAGTGCCCGACGTGGTAATTCCTCCGAAGTTCAAAGCACCGGACTTCGAGAAGTACAAAGGAATTCAATGCCCTCGGAACCATCTAAGGATGTTCTGTAGGAAGATGGCAGCTTACGCAATGAACGAGAAACTCATGGTGCATGTGTTTCAAGATAGTTTAAGCGGGGCGTCCTTGGATTGGTACATGCAGCTCGAGCGTACCCATGTCCAAACTTGGAAGGATCTAGCCGATGCCTTCCTAAAGCAATACAAATATAATTTGGACATGGCTCCAAATAGGATGCAACTACAAAACCTCCTACAAAGAAGCAACGAGTCCTTCAAGAAGTACGCTCAGCGGTGGAGAGAACTAGCTTCTCGTGTACAACCACCACTATTGGAAAGAGAGCTTGTCGACACCTTTATGGGCACACTTCAAGGCCCATATTACGACAAGATGATTGGAAGCACGTCTGCCGGTTTCTCCGATCTAGTCATGGTTGGTGAAAGAATAGAGGACGGAGTAAAGAGAGGAAAAATCCAAGGCTCTCTAGAAGCTCAAAGTGGAGCTAGAAAACCCTCCAGCAACTTTCACAAAAAGAAAGAGGGGGAGACAAATGCCGTTCTAGTGGGACCATCTTGCCCACCGCTAAATCAAATGCCTCACTACCACTATCCTTATGTGGCAGCAGCAACGACTCAAGGGCGTTACTCACCTCAAGTGATTCCCGCAACTCCACCTCGACAATCGGTAGTATTGCCTCAAAATCAACAGCAACAACAACATGGCGGGTACCCATCAAGGAATCAAGCGAGCTCGAGGAACAGTTATTATAATAGGCAGTTTGATCCTGTACCTATGTCTTATGGTCAAATCTTGCCATACTTAATCCAAAAGGGTATGGTCGAGACAAGATTACTACCACCAATGTCGCCACCGTACCCACATTGGTACGACGCGAATGCCAAATGTGACTACCACGCAGGAACCGTGGGGCACAATGTCGAGAACTGTAGAGTTTTCAAACACAAGGTGCAGGATCTCATTGACAAGAAGTTGTTGTCCTTCAAAGAGGAAAACCCCAATGTAAAGAATAACCCATTGCCGGGGCATGCGGGTCCCTCTGTAAATGCGGTGGAGGAACAAGAGGACTTTGGTCCAGTCAAAAGGGTAGCCAATGTTAAGACTCCCCTGTCAACCATAAGGGAGCGTTTAACCGGCTTTGGATTGTTCGAGGAAATGCACGCCAACTGTGAAGCCTGCAAGGTCAACCCGAACGAGTGCGAAAAGTTGAAGAGCTGTCTTCAAGAGCTAATGGACCAAGGTTGGATCCAATTTGGCTATATAAAGGATGGCACAGACGTTTCCACCTTAGAGTCTAACAACCCAAAACCTCTCGAAATCCCATACCAAAGGAGAGAGGTACCAAGGCCAATACAACCCATAACATTCCACGTACCTGCACCCTTCTCTTTTAAAAGCACGAAGAGGGTACCGTGGAATTACCAACCTGTGGCCTATAAGGAAGGAAAACCACTAGCCAAAATTGAGCCCAGCATCACTAACATTACCGGTGTTGGAGGAATAACCAGAAGTGGTAGAGTCTTCGCTCCGAAAGAACTCGGGAAGATGCCAGCCGTACTACCAAAGGAGCCGCTCAAAGAAAAGAGCGTGGAGGAAGAAGAGAACCAAGCGGGGCCTTCTCAAAAGACAATCCCGCAAAAAGAGGCCGAAGAGTTCCTAAGGATAATCCAAAAGAGCGAGTATAAAATCATTGACCAGCTAGGTCAAACTCCCTCCAAGATCTCCATGCTATCCTTACTACTAAGCTCGGAAGCACACCGAGAAGCACTGCTGCGGATCCTCAGTGAGGCACATGTCACCAAGGACATTCCTGTGGACCAGTTCGACGGGATAGTCGGAAATATTACCTCAAGTAGGTACTTGGGTTTCAATGGCGATGAGCTACCCGACGAGGGGCACATTCATAACCGCGCCTTACATATCTCCGTGAAATGCATGGACCACATCCTCTCAAGAGTGCTAGTGGACACGGGGTCATCATTGAATGTCATGCCCAAGACTACCCTCCTCAAGCTATCATGTGAAGGGACAGTAATGAAGCCCAGCGCCTTGGTCATAAAAGCTTTCGATGGGTCAAGAAGAGCCGTCATAGGGGAGATCGACTTACCAGTCCAAATCGGGCCTAAGGTTTTCACCATAACCTTCCAAGTCATGGATATTAATCCAACATACAGTTGTCTTCTCGGACGACCATGGATCCATGCGGCCGGAGCCATTACCTCTACCCTGCACCAGAAGCTGAAGTTCATCATTGATAACCAAATGATTGTAGTTTCCGGGCAAGAGGACATGATGGTAAGCCATCTCTCATCTTTCCGTTATATAGAAACGGACGAAGAAGCTGTGGATGTCCCATTCCAATCTTTGGAAGTGGCGAATGTCATGACATTGAGCTCGAAGCCCAAAGAAGAGGCTAGGACAGCCATGTCATCGTGGAGGGCGATAAGAGAGGCCCTAGAAGAAAGCCGACCTACCGGATGGGGCAAGTTAGTGGACATACCGGAGAAGAAGAATCGCTTCGGGTTGGGGTATCATCCATCAGCCGAAACTTTCTCAAAGCCTCCAAAGCAAGGGATCCTCCCCATTTCAGAAACATTCATCAGTGCGGGGTTTATCCATGAAGAGCAAGTGGCTCTACTCGAAGACGTAGATGAAGACGTGCCTGATTTGGTGTACCGTTGCGCTTCGGATGAAGCTTTGAACAATTGGAGGGCTATCGCAATTCCCGAGATCGTTACCAGGATCAAGTAATAAACCATGTTTTGTTTGTTTTTTTTTACTTTAAAAAAAAAAATCATTTAGCTCTGCCCAAGGCATATGATTAGTCGTGTGGGGCCCCCATGTTTTAAAAGTTATTTGCAATCATGAATAAAAGCACTCTTTTATGTTCATTTGAGTCTTTTTCCTTTTTGCATTTGTTTTAAAAAAAATTTTCTACAAAAAGCCTAAAAAAAAAATCATACTCATGCAGATCTACACATCCACCCTCCAAAAACAACACTGCCTTAAACCCTTATGACTTCGATTTCCCGATTAATCAAACGGAAGATGATGAAGAGGACGATTATGAACCGCCTGAAGAATTGTCTAGACTTGCAAATCAAGGGGATAGGGTAATACAACCTCACCAAGAATCAGTTGAAAAGGTCAACTTGGGGACCGAAGAGGATAAGAAAGAGGTCAAGATAGGAGCCTCCCTGCACGAGGATGTGAAAGGAAAGTTGATTAAGCTTCTGCGAGAGTACGTGGACGTATTCGCTTGGTCGTACCAAGACATGCCGGGTTTAGACCCTAACATCGTTGTACACAAGCTGCCACTCAAGCCGGAATGCCCGCCAGTGAAGCAGAAATTGAGAAGAACTCGACCCGATATGGCTCTCAAGATCAGAGAAGAGGTCAAAAAGCAATTCGATGCCGGCTTCTTAGCTGTAACCAAGTATCCAACATGGGTTGCCAACATTGTGCCAGTTCCGAAGAAGGATGGCAAGGTGAGAATGTGTGTGGATTATCGGGACTTGAATAGAGCAAGCCCAAAGGATGATTCCCGCTACCACACATCGACATATTGGTGGACAACACAGCCCAATTCTCAGTCTTTTCCTTTATGGATGGCTTCTCGGGATATAACCAAATCAAGATGGCTCCAGAGGACATGGAGAAAACTACATTCATCACCCCATGGGGGACTTTCTGCTATAAGGTAATGCCTTTCGGATTAACAAATGCCGGGGCAACATACCAAAGAGCAATGGTGACTCTTTTCCATGACATGATCCATAAGGAAATTGAGGTCTACGTCGACGACATGATTGCCAAATCCCAAACAGAGGAGGATCATCTAGTCCATCTACAAAAGCTTTTCGAACGCCTAAGAAAATTCAAGCTGCGCTTAAATCCTAACAAGTGCACATTTGGCGTTAGATCCGGGAAGTTATTGGGCTTCATCGTCAGCCAAAGAGGTATTGAAGTGGATCCCGATAAGGTAAAGGCCATCCAAGAAATGCCAGCGCCAAATACCGAGAAAGAAGTCCGGGGTTTCTTAGGAAGATTGAACTACATCGCCAGGTTCATCTCACATATGACAGCTACCTGCGAACCAATCTTCAAACTGCTAAGGAAAAACCAAGCCGTTCATTGGAATGAGGATTGCCAAGAGGCGTTTGACAAGATCAAACAATACCTGCAAGAACCACCAATTTTAATACCTCCGGTTCCGGGTAAACCCCTCATCTTATACCTAACCGTACTTGAAGGATCAATGGGTTGTGTGTTAGGACAACAAGATGAAACGGGAAGAAAAGAGCACGCAATCTACTACCTAAGCAAGAAGTTTACCGACTGTGAAACAAGGTATACTTCACTTGAAAAGACTTGTTGCGCTTTAGCATGGGCTGCTCGACGCCTAAGGCAATACATGTTAACCCATACAACTTGGTTGATATCGAAGATGGATCCCATCAAGTACATCTTCGAAAAACCTGCCCTCACAGGGAAGATAGCCCGTTGGCAAATGCTGCTGTCTGAGTACGACATCCAATATGTTGCTCAAAAAGCCATCAAAGGGAGTGTTTTATCCGAGCACCTTGCTCACCAACCATTGGAGGATTATCAGCCCATACAATTCGACTTCCCAGACGAAGATGTCGTAGCTTTGAATGACGAAAAAGCCACAAGCGATGATGAAGGGCCAGAACCTAGTGCTCAATGGAAGCTCGCTTTCGACGGCGCCTCAAATGCCATGGGGCACGGTATCGGAGCAGTTTTAATCTCCCCAAGAAATGGATATCAGCCATTCACAGCAAGGTTATGCTTTGACTGCACCAATAACATGGCAGAATACGAAGCATGTATCCTAGGCCTCGAAGCAGCAATTGATCTAAGGATCAAAAACCTTGAAGTATACGGTGACTCTGCCTTAGTCATCTATCAAGTCAAAGGAGAATGGGAAACAAAACATCCCAATTTAATTCCCTACCGAGCCCGGGTTGTAGAGTTGATTAAGCATTTTGATAAAATCAACTTCCATCACATACCTCGAGAAGAAAACCAGGTGGCAGATGCTTTGGCTACATTATCATCAATGTACGAAGTAAATTTCTACAACGAAGCACCAATCATAAGGATGGATCGTAGAGACAAACCAGTTGTATGTGCATCAGTCGAAGAGGGACTTGACGACAAACCTTGGTTCTACGACATCAAGCGATACCTTGAAGAGCAAGAGTATCCAGAAAATGTCTCACACACCGACAAGAGAACCCTCAGAAGATTGGCATCCCAGTTCTTCCTCAGTGGAAATACCCTCTACAAAAGAAACTACGACATGGTCCTGCTCAGATGTGTGGATAAACATGAAGCGGACATGCTCATCAAAGAAATCCACGAGGGATCTTTTGGAACCCATGCCAATGGGCATGCAATGGCAAAGAAAATCTTAAGGGCGGGCTATTATTGGTTAACCATGGAAGCTGACTGTTTCCACTATGCCAAGACTTGTCACAAGTGCCAGATTTACGCCGACAAGGTGCATGTGCCACCTACTCCACTGAACGTCATGACTTCACCTTGGCCATTCTCTATGTGGGGCATAGACATGATTGGAATGATCGAGCCCAAAGCGTCAAATGGACATCGCTTCATCCTCGTTGCCATCGACTACTTCACCAAATGGGTAGAAGCAGCTTCATATGCAAACGTAACCAAACAAGTGGTAGCCCGATTCATCAAGAAGGAAATCATTTGCCGTTACGGCACTCCCCACAAAATAATCACCGATAATGGGGCAAACCTGAACAACAAGACAATGAGGGAGTTGTGCAAAGGTTTCAAGATTGAGCACCATAATTCCTCCCCTTACCGACCAAAGATGAACGGTGCGGTAGAAGCAGCCAATAAGAACGTAAAGAAGATCATCCAAAAGATGGTAACAACATATAAGGATTGGCATGAGATGCTTCCCTTTGCGCTACATGGCTACAGAACAGCCATTCGCACTTCAACTGGGGCAACCCCTTTCTCCCTAGTATACGGCATGGAAGCTGTGCTCCCCGTAGAGGTGGAAATTCCTTCGTTAAGGGTCTTGACGGAAACCAAGCTAGAGGAAGCTGAATGGGTTCAAACAAGGTTCGACCAACTGAATCTCATAGAAGAAAAGCGTCTGACGGCAATATGTCACGGACAGCTCTATCAAAGGAGGCTCAAGAGGGCATTCGACAAGAAGGTCCGTCCTCGAGAATTCAAAGAAGGAGACCTAGTGCTCAAGAAGATATTACCTATCCATAAAGATCCCCGCGGGAAGTGGACTCCCAGCTATGATGGGCCGTATGTGGTAAAGAAAGCTTTCTCAGGCGGAGCCCTGATCATCACCACTATGGACGGAGAAGAGTTCCCACTCTCAATAAACTCCGATGCAGTCAAGAGGTATTATGCCTAAGAAGAGAAGAAAAAAAAAGAAGAGAAAAAAAAAGAGCTCGCTAAATCGAAAACCTGAAAGGGCGGTTTAGGCAATAGAGAGCGTCCTGCTAGATCGAAAACCTGAAAAGGCGGTCTAGGCAAAAATTAAGGACATTTAAAAAGGAAATATACCCCGGTGGATTGAAAACTCGAAAGAGCGGTCCAGGCAAAAGTTAGGGGTTAACAAAAGAAGAAAGGCAATGACTGCAGCATCCAAGCTCCGGACAAGATTCAAGAGGAGAAGAATCGGTCTCGTCAGCATCTTCCGAAAAAAAAATCTCGAAGTCATAAGGAAATAGCATGTGTTGTGCCAAAACCAACAATTTTCTTTTTTGCTTTTTCTTGTCTTTCTCTATCTCACTTCTCACTTTGTGTATTTTTTACCCATTTAAGAAGTTAAATCTGCATTGAATAAATTTCCTTTTGTTATTTTGTGTTCTCAGTAGCGCATAAGATTTTGTTTTATTCATGATGAAAATGTTTTAAAACATGGGAAATAAACAAAATAAATTTCTTCCAAAAAAAGGAAAAAAAAAGCAAACAAGCGTTGTTTTATTTGAATTTTCGTAAAATTCGAAGGAATTGCGGTAATTCCCACCAAATTTTGCACCAAAGGACTTATGCTTTTCAGCAAAAGGTAAGTGCGTAGCTCACGGCACGCGGAGCACAAAAACCCCAAGGGTTAAGAGGAGCAAAATTCCCCAGTAAGCACCCTAAACATCCAAACGTCAACCAAGGCTGGATATCGATCATGCTTACAAAATGATCCTTACATCCCCATGAGCCAAACCTCATTGACACCCCCCAGGGAGTCTCAACACCAAACAAAAAGTCCAATCATTATTGGCAAACCCACACAAATCTCGGGCTAGGCCCGAACTACACCGGTTTTGATCCCATTCGGGTATGTAGGCAAAGGACCTTGTCCTTCCAAACCGACCAACAAAAACAAACAAACAAAAGAAAGCCCAATCATCATTGGCACAACCACAACCAAGACCGACTTTGCTCGGCACCCAACCAGCATCCCACATATCATGCATAACATAATTCATGTATCATGTCAATTTCATTCATGCATACATATACAAATCATTCATACACATGCATTTCATAAATCATGTCATGCATCCTCAATAAGGATTCTCCAGTGAGTATCACATATTTACCAACATCCATCAACAGTCAGATAAGCGTTCCCCAGTGAACCTCCTTCACTAACTGTCCCAAATTCCCAGAAGGAATCTTTGTTTGAGTCCATCTCATATCATATTGCATTGCATATCACTGCATATCATACTACATAACATGCATCATACAATCATGTTTTCCGGTTCAACCAGGGGCACCTATTTAGGGTAAGACCACAGCTCGTTAGGAATCAACCTTCAGTGAAAGTGCCTGAATAAGATTACCTAGCTTAGGTATCGACCTCTGGTGAAAGTGCCTAGATAAGATCACCTCCCCCAGTGTATCGACCTTCAGTGTTAGCGGCTGAATAAGATCACAGCTCGTTAGGAATCGACCTTCAGTGAAAGTGCCTGAATAAGATTACCTAGCTTAGGTATCGACCTCTAGTGAAAGTGCCTAGATAAGATCACCTCCCCCAGTGGATCTACCTCCAGTGTTAGCGGCTGGATACGATCAACCTTTTCAAACCATTGCATTTGCATTCCGCGAAGGACAAAATTCGGGTCCTTCTTTTTACTTAATTGATCTTCGCAAAGAGTTCATGAGATGCCCCCGACACTCATACACTCTATGCGAAGACACAATTAAGTAGGGGCAGCTGTAGTACCCTAATTTTGTCCTAAGCATTTTAAAACAAAAATCAAAAAAAATCAAAGAGGGAGAAAAAAAAGTCAAAGTCAACAAAAGTCAACAGAAAAGTCAACATTTCAAAAATGCTGACTTCGCACTGCGAAGCTCACTTCGCACTGCGAAGTCTGCGATTTTTCTGCAGATTTTTGGTTTCTTTGATTTAATTCCAGATTTTGTTGCATATCATTTCCATATTTATTTTAATCAGCATTCATGGCTATTTGGGCCAAGCAAAACCAGAATTAAAGGACTTGCCATTAATGCCAAGGTTGGAAGCTTTTTCTTCCAACCTAGCATGTGACAAGCAAGTGGGCTTGCCCTTGGGCAGCTCTAGCCCCTCCCATGTGATCTGTTAACCACCCCAAGGTTGCCAGCCACCTGCTTGAGGACTTTCCTCCTGCTTGCTCCTCCAAAACCAGTCAAACTAGCTGGATTTTCTCACTTGAAAAGCCATGAGTGCCTACCCTGTTTTTGCAGCAGCTTTTCACCCCTCACACCAGCCATAGATAGCCTTTTTCATCCCTCAATCTCTGCACATTACAGTGCACGTTTTCATTGATCAACCATTGAGATTGCAAGGATTCATCCCCAAGCTTGGCCAATTGCAATTCAGCTTTGTTCTTCATCATTACCTTCTAGAATTAGTTGATTTTGTGGCTGAAATCAGTCAAAGACTTAACCCTTGGCACAAGGCAGAGTTGCCTCTATCCATTAGCATTAAATGCAAAGCCAAATAGCCTGAGTTTAGCACACAAATCAGCTAGGTTCTAGGATTTTTTCATCATTACTTAAGATTGCATTTTGGCCTATAAATAGAGACCCAAGGCAAAGGAAAAGGCAGCAATTGCATAGCATAATACAAAGGAGAAAATAGAGCATTAAGAGAGCAAAGAAACACTACTCATTTCAGCCAAACAACCAGAGAAAAACCAATCAAACACAAAGCATCACAAAGTTCAAAACCATCACCAAATATTCAAACCTCTTGCAAGAACCTTCAACCAAATCAAATCCATTGCAGCTGGAGCTTTGCTAAGGAGTTCTGTAAGTTTCCAAGCTTTTGTTTTGCATTTTCATTTGTGTTTGCATAGCAATTTTGGTTCAAAACCATTTGGTTCTAAAAAACCCCTTTTGAATTTCAAAGAAATCCCAAGGTTTTCAAAACACCAAAACTGGTTTGTCCAGCCTTTTTCATCCCAAAAACTCAAAGTTTTCCACTCACCTAAAAGGCCCTGAGTGTGTTCAGAAGTTGTTTCTGAACAAAAGTTCAGAAACAGCTTCTGAACTCAAAAATTCGCATGCTTCGCAGTGCGAAGTCATGGTCGCAGTGCGACCATGACAGAACTCAGAATCTGAGTTTTGGTGTCCAAATGACCAATTTTTGAGGTTCTAGCCCAAGAGCTCAGAACCTAAGAGTTTTTAAACCCATGTTTTTCAAACTATAACAAGGATTTTGCACAATCTTGACAAAATCACAAGTCCGTATGACTTTTTGTGGATAACTTGTAAAACAAGTTATGTTTCTAAACTTTCAAAACAGCATGAACAAACAAGCTATGTTCATCATTTCAATACAAACTTGAACAATAAATATTGTTCATGATTTTCAAAACTCAAGCATGAACATACGTCAAATTTGTTCGCTTTTCAAAACCGTCCGCAAAATGAGCCGAACTTGTGCGTTTTCTAGCAAAATTGCTAAATCTTCCCATTTTGGGTTTTCAAACCAAATGTTTTGACATACCTTGGGATTTCTAAAAGAATTCTACCCAAAAACATGAATGAAAAAGGTATGGTGTGACGTATGTCTCTCCATTGCCCCGATTGTACGAATGCGTGACGTATGTCTCGTCGTTCGGACAATCGTCATTCCCTTTTTTAATATGTACAACCCTAACTAAACCAAATCTTGGCCCCTTGTGGTCAATCCGAACCTTTAGGTCCCCCGTGGCCATTAGATTCGATCCCTCGACTCGTTAGAGTCCACTCGGTCAATGTTCGACTCGTCCGAGTCCATTGTACCTGTTCTTGATCTCAGTGGATCAATTGAACAATCGCCCGACTCGTTAGAGTCCACTCGGTCAATGATTGACTTGTATGAGTCCATTGCACCTCTCTCGGTCCCATAGCGACCAATTCGAACCTTTTACCCTAACGGACGTACCTTTTAACAATTCTATTGCGATTCATGAACAAACGCTTAATAAGTCTCCCAAGCGCGAGCATACAAGCTACGTTTTAATCGCAGGAATTCGGTTAAAACATCGTCCATTTAAAATTAACCAACACACGCACGTTTTTCTACCAAAGAACTACGTACGCTTTGAATTCTCCGACTACCGGGAGATACGTAGGAGCAAGATCGACATCTTGTCAAGCGCAATAATAAAAAACTTTTTTTCTTTTCTTTCGTTTGTTTTTATCTCTTTCTTTTCCCCCCTTTTTATTATATTTTGACATAAATAAGCATGCGCGCAAAACATTTAAATACAATTTAAGCTTTAGCCAAATAGAAGGTTCCCGTTGAGTACAACGGACGTGAGGGGTGCTAATACCTTCCCCTTGCGTAATCGACTCCCGAACCCGACAACGGTTGCGATGACCATCCTTTCCTCATCGTCAAAGGGTTTTATTATCGTTTCCCTTTAAACAAAAAAACTTAAGGGTTTATCAACGTTCCCTTTACACAAAAACTTTGGTGGCGGCTTCACAAAGGCCCTCCGAGCGTTTACGAACGACCTCGGAGGATTTGCGCGTCTTTTTCCCAGGAAAAAAACGAGGTGCGCACAGCTGGCAGCAGCAACAGCCTTTCCTTTCCTATTCTTCAGCCTCTTGTCAACATTTTCATGTCTCCATACCTTCTTGACATTGACTACAACAGGTTCAAATTTTCTTTGTTGAAAGTGTTGTACCCTAATTTTGTCCGAGCTTTATCAAAAAAAAAAAGTCAACAAAAAAGGAGAAAGTCAAGGTCAACAAAAAGTCAACTTTTATTTTTCTCTCTTTTAAATTAAAAAAAAAGGAAAAGAGGATTTCGCAAAGCGATGTTGCGATCGCTCTGCGAACTTTGCGATGAATTTCGTAGAGCAATGTTCAGGTCGCTCTGCGAAATCTGCGAATTTTGCAGGTTTTGATTTTCTGATTTCCCTTTCTTTTATTATTATTCCTGTCATCATCTATTATTATTATCATCTATTATTATCATGATTAATGCTGGATTCAACAAAGAAAGAAGAGAAAACATGTGCCAATTGCAAAGTAATAAGAGAAAGGAAGAGGAAGCAAAATCAAGCAAGTAACTCAGCTAGTTGCTGACCTTGGGCAGCCCTTCTCCCCTACCATTGTGCCTGCAATTGACCCTGCTACTTTCCAGCATCTACCTTGCCATAGGCTTTATCTAAACCATTCAAAGATTGAGGCAAAACTGCTGCCCTGTTTTGCAACCAGCACATGTTTTCCATTTTTTCCAGCTTTTTCTGTCAGAATTCAGCTGCTTTGGGTTCTGAAATTGGCCAAAGTCTTGACCATTGTAGCAAGGCAATGTCACCTCTTCCCTTTAGCATTAAATGCAAAGCAATTAGCATGATCATAGCTCACAAAAACAGCCCTGCTGTAGGATTTTTCATCATGACATTTTGATCTCATTTTGCCTATAAAAGCAATGCAAGGCATGAGGATAAAGGGAGTTAACGCAGAGTTCAATACAGAGTTCTTTTAACAGAGATTTTAGAGCAAAAAAACCAGTTCTTAGAGAGTGAAATTTGACTAAATTGATACACATTTCAGACAATTTTTCTTCACAAAAACAGAGTTGGTTTTGGGTAAGTTTAGAGAAAATTTCCATTCCTTTCTTTCACAAATCATCCCAAATCAGCACAAAGTAACCAAGCCATCGAAACAGCCACTAAACTTCATACAAAGAAGTAAGAACAATAGCACAATATCATTGTTCTTACTAGTTGTGTTCATCAACATTTCCAATTTTGCAAACCATCATCATCCAAGCCTTTCCATTTTCTTGCAACAAGAGCTTTGGGCTAGGAGTTGGTATGGCATTCTAACCTGCTTATACTTCATTTGCATACTGTTTGCATTTGCTTTTGATTCCAACTTAATCCAATCAGTTTTGCATCCTTATTAGTTTATACTCATTTTGATTTAAAACATCTTTTGAACTTCAAAGAAATCCCAAGGTTTGCAAAACATTTAAAACTGAAGTGTTGTACTCATTTTCTTGCTAATTTCAAAAGCTTTTCACTCCTCTTAAGTTTCTGAAGTTCATTCAGAAGCAGCTTCTGAACTATAGTTCAGAAGCAGCTTCTGAGTTCAAATTTTCGCAGAGTTCGCAGAGCCAATTTCTGGTCGCTCTGCGACCATGACAGAACTCAAGGTTCGCAGATCCAGACGCAGGTCGCTCAGCGACCATGACAGAACTCAGTTTCTGAGTTCAGGCTTTTAAAAGCTAACTTTTGAGGTTCTAACTTGATGATTCAGAACCTAAGAGGATCAAAACTCATTTTGGTTCAAAACATAACAAAGGGTTTTTGCATTTTTTTAACTTGAACTTGAATTAAACTTGTTCATTTTCATAACTTGTGCATTTTTCATACATATAAACAAACAAGCTTGTTCATAGGTTGCAACAACTAATTTGAGTTTTAAACTTGCTTATAAGTTTTAAACCAAGTGTTTTGCTCTCTTTTTGGGATTTCTTAAGTTTCAATAACAAACTAGAATGAAAAAGGAATGGTTTGACGTATGTCTCTCCATTTCCCGGTTGTACGAATACTTAACGTATGTCTCGTTATTCGGGCAATCGTCATTCTATTTTCAACGCATCCAAAACCAATTCTTGGCCCTCTATGGTCAATTTCAACCTTTTCTTGACTCCGTTGAGTCAATTTGGTTCAATGTTCGACTCCGTTGAGTCCATTGAACCCTTTCTTGATCCCGTTGGATCAATCGACCTTTTCTTGACTCCGTTGAGTCAATTGAATCAACGCTCGACCCGTTGGTCCATCGAACTTTTTCTCGGTCCGCCATGACCATTTGAATCAATGCTCGATCCCGTTGTATCCATTGAACCTTTTCTTGATCCCGTTGGATCATTTGAACCCTTTCTTGACTTCATTAAGTCAATTGAATCAATGCTCGACTCCGTTGAGTCCATTGAACTCATTCTCGACTCCTTTGAGTCATTTGAACCATTTTTGGCCCCCGTGGTCAATTCAAATCTCTTTTCTCCAACGTACATGTTTTATCTATTCTAAGCGCGATATAAACAAATGCTTAAGCCTCCCACGCGCGAGCATACAAGCTACGTTTAATCGCAAGAATACGATCAAAACATCGTTCTTTAAAATCAACCAACATAAACGTTTTTCTACAAAGAACTACGTAGCTTTGAATTCTCCATCGCACCAGGAGATACGTAAGAGCAAGATTCAACTCTTGTCAAGCACAATAATAAAATAACCTTTTTCCCCCTTCTTTATTATCTTTATATATTCAAGCATGCAAGCAAAACTTTAAAAATAATTTTAGCCTTACCTAACAAGGAGGTTCCCGTTGAGTACAACGGACGTGAGGGGTGCTAATACCTTCCCCTTGTGTAATCGACTCCCGAACCCAATAATGGTTGCGATGACCATCCTTTCCTCATCGTCAAGGGTTTTACTATCGTTTCCCTTTTAATAAAAAAACTTAAGGGTTTATCAACGTTCCCTTTAAACAAAAAACTTTGGTGGCGACTCTGCAATCTTTCCGAGAGGCCTTATGCCCTCGAGCGTTCTGTCTTTTTTAGACGTTCGCACATAAATTGCTTAGGGTATCCATGCAGTTTGAAACAGAAAGGCTTTATGTGCCCCTTTTTACCACAATAATGACATATCCAAAGATGAGATACCCTCTTGTTCTTAGATCCCTGAGGTTGATTCTGGTGTTCCAACTTAGTTTTGCTCATCATTGGATCACATGTTTTAACAACTGCAATGAACCTTTTAGCTGGATTTTGCTGTTTGTTGTTCAAGGTCCTATCATCAAATCCAATACCACTTTGTTTCCCTTGGGTCTGACTCTCCAATATCTCTTCAAGTACATCAGTACCAGTGTTCAACATTCTGACTTGTTTCTTCACATGTTCAAGTTGAGAGTTCAGCTGGGTTACCTCATCTTTGAGATCAGAAATTTGTGCTAGTTGATCACTTCTTTCAGCATGCAGTTGACTGATAGTCTTCTTCTGATTTTCCAGCTGCATGCAAACTTCTTCATAAGTAGCCAGTTCTTCAAAAGACAGTTCTCCATCACTTGACACAGTATCAGATGATGTTTAGAACCTGATGGTGCTTCGGAAAGCTTGACTCCATCATCAGACATGCATCTACCAGTTAAAGCAAGAACATGCTTGGCTGATTCATTCCCCATTTCTCCTTCCGAGTCATCATCAGACCAAGTAGCTGCCAAACTCTTCTTCTGTTTCTTGAGGTATGTTGCACATTTTGTCCTAATGTGGCCATATCCTTCACACTCATGACACTGAACACCTTTGGATTGACTGTCTTTCTCATCAGTTCTTGTCTTCTTCAAGTCATTTGATTTGGATCTCCTGTTAGCCTGCTTCAGAATCTTGTTAAACCATTTACTAAGCATCACAAGAGCTTCTGATGTGCTTTCATCATCCACAATATCAGCATTTGCTACAAAAGCAACACCTTTCCCCTTGTTATCAGTTCTGGATATTTCAAAATTCTGAAGAGATCCTATCAATTCCTCAACCTTCATACTAGAGATGTCATGTGCTTCCTCAATGGCAGTTACTTTCATGTCAAATCTCTTAGGAAGAGACCTGAGTATTTTTCTCACAATTTTCTCATCAGACATTTTCTCTCCAAGAGAATCAAATGAGTAAGCCATGTCCAGAACATTCATATAAAAGTCTTGTATGTTTTCATCCTCCAACATTTTGAGATTTTCAAATTTGGTGGTGAGAAGTTGAAGTCTGGACAATTTTACCTTGGATGTGCCTTCATAAGTAGTCTTGAGAATCTCCCAGGCATCCTTGGTTACAGTGCACTGCTTGATCAGCCTGAACATGTTCTTGTCCACTCCATTGAGTAGAACATTCAAGGATTTGGAGTTTCCAAGAGCTAATTCATCTTCATCCTTGGACCACTCTTCCTCTGGTTTCAACACAATAGTCTTCTTTCCATCTTTGTCCAGCACAATAGGATGTTCCCAACCCTTCAGAACAGCTTTCCTGGTCTTACTATCTATAGATTTCAGGAAAGCACTCATACGAGATTTCCAATACTTATAGTTCGAACCATCCAACAGAGGTGGTCTGTTTAAAAATCCTCCTTCCTTGTCCATAATGCCAGAAAAAACCTTCCCTGGAGCTCACCCTAACACAGGCAGGGTGCCTGCTCAGATGCCAATTGAAATTCTGGCAGAACCTGTTACTGAACCGTAAAACAGAGCTGAACAGAGTACGTATAATAGTGGTTCAGAAGCAGCAAAATAAAAGACAGAAAGTAAATAACTTAGGTGATTTGTTAACCCAGTTCGGTGACAAACACACCTACGTCTGGAGGCTACCAAACCAAGTAGGAAATCCACTATAATAGTATAAATTTGAAATCCTATGACAACAGCCCCTGTTTCACAGCCTTCTCACTTAATCACTACCTGTGGTATTTCTACCTAGGAACTCCTAGATATAAGGCCCCTCTTACTTCCTACTCAAGTAATTACTGCCCCAGTGATCTTAAACTCTAAGACAATCAAGGATGAAGACACTCTTCAAAACATAAACAGTCACTTTTGCTTAAAAGCTTCAAGTGATTACAACTCAATAAAAACAACCAACTCTAAACACTTGAGTGGTGTACAAAAACAAAGCATGAAGCTTACAGACTCAAAACCTAAGTATGACTCTATATGACTTCTGTTTTGAATTAATTTCTTCAATAGCAGCGTCCTCTATTTATAGTCTTCAGCAGCAGCAAATTCTTGAACCAAATAATCTTCAAAGATATATTTCCAGAATTCTTTTATAAGCAAATAGAAGCAATTATATTTCAGAAATATATTTTCCAAAGATTACTTTGAAAATATATTCACAAATAAAAGAAACCAATCTTCAACAAATATCTCACGCAAATTAATCTTCCTTCTAGAAACAAATCCAAGAGAATTCATAAGACAAATCTTCAACAGATCACACGAGCAAATAAACACCCAAGGTGCGAAAACAGATAGCAGAAAACCAGCTTCTGAAGGTACTTATGAAGTCTATGTTTGAAGTCGTGCGTCTGAACATTTTAGCTTCTGAAGGTTACTTCTGAAGGTCAGCGTCTGAAGTATTGCTCAGCGTCTAAAGGTTGCTTTTGAAGTACTGTTCAGCTTCTGAAGACCCAGCTTCTGAAGACGCACATATTGAGATTTCAACTTCTGAAGACATACTGCTTCTGAAAACGCACAACTACTTGTATATTTGATTTTAGCAAACATGAAGCCAACAACCAAATATCCAACAGAAAGATTTACAAAAAGCATCATAAAGTGAGAGGAATCTTTGTTGAGGCTTTACCTCATAATGAATACTTGAAGTTTAGTGATAAGTCTACTACTAAGGCTATCTTTACTTCTCTGTGTTCTAATTATGAGGGTAACAAGAAGGTTAGAGAAGCTAAAGCTAATCTTCTTGTTCAATAGTATGATTTGTTCAAGATGAAAGAGGATGAAGACTGAAATTATGGCATGCAGTGGACAGATGTTATACACGATGTCAGGACATACAAGATGTCGAGTTCAATGTCACAATATTGTGATGAAACAATAAACAAAAGACAATAATTAGATAATTTGTTAACCTAGTTCGGTGGAACGTCACCTACATCTGGGGGCGACCAAGCCAGTAAGGAAATCCACTATAATAGTTTTAGTTTGAAGTCCTGTAGCCTTCGCACCTAAACACTACCCGTGATATTTCTATCTAAGAACTCCTAGATATGAGAACCCCTCTCACCTCCCCTCAATCACACACCCTGTGATAAGACAATAACGATCTGATACGGAGACACTCTCCAATAAGCAGAATTCACTCTTGCTTAAAAGCTTGCTAGTGATTCACAAATACAACTTAACTAACAGTCAAGCTCTAGCATCAACGTGATACAAGAGTGGCTCACTCACAAATAACAAACAACAGACTAAAACCCTAATTGACTCTTTTGTAAATTGCGGCTTCAGTGGTCATCTTAGGTTTAGCATCTTCCTTTAAATAGCATGAGTAAAGCATGGGCTTTATGTGCAGATCGGGCTAACCACACAGCTGATCCAATACCATCTTCAGAAATCATATATATTGTTTACTTAAATATCTTGACATCATTTTAGGAAACACCATTAAGCTTGAATCAATATTTGCTGCTTCAGGAAAAACACACGCCTCTTGGAACATAAATCACATGAGTAAAATCTTCAAACAAATCTTCAGAGATAGCTCATGAAAATAATATATCCATGAATGCAAAACAAGATATTCTACGATGTCGTACCAACATGTCAGAACATCTTGTCCAACATCTTGCTCAAACACTTGTTTTAACAAAATGCGGCCAATTACAAAAACCTAACAATCTCCCCCTTTGGCAAAATTTAGCTAAAACAACCTTTGCAAGATTTATAATAACAACTTGCACAGTCAACCAAGAATAAAGGGATACACAACATACCTTTCTCATGTTACAAAACACTTCATTTTGAAACAAGGTAAAACTTCAGTATTACTTTAAAAGGGATACGCATCAGTAATAGAAGGACCCCAGCCTCACAGAAAAAATCATCTTCAGAGAGAAATAAACTCTCACACTATGACAGCTCAGGCAGAAATAAACTCCCACGTATTAACCTTCTTCAGAGAAAAATAAATTCTCACAACAGGATGTCTAGATACCAGATATGACATCAATGATAAAACACACCCACATACATCCATCAGGCACAAACACTAGCACTTATATAATCATAGAATTTTAAGCTAGTAAATAAAGTAAGCTCCCCCATAAAATACTTCTACTCCCCCTCAGGCAGAACTCCCCCTCAACAGGTACATGGCATGGCATAAAATAGAAAATAAATCTATCCATAATCTACTCCCCCTTTTTAGCCATAATTATGACAAACAGACTACCATGCATTTATCAGTAGCAGAACAGTGTTAGAACAGAAGGAGAAATATGTAGGAATACTAGCTATTACAGACCAAAGCACATATGTGCAAATAAATCTAGGGCATAACCCACAAAAGGGAAGTACAGAAGCAAACAAACAGAAAAAAGAACTCAGATGTCAGCACTGCCATCAGAGTCTTCATCATCTTCCTCATCCCCTTCTTCTTCAGCAACAACCACATTATCATCAACACCTTTCTTAGTCATGATTTTGATAAGGCTCTCCAGCCGGATTTTCTTTTCAGTACACAACTTGATGGTTTCGTCCAAGACCTTGCAAGTATCTTCCAACTCAGCAATGATTCCTTCCTTGGAGGTAGAGCTAGCAGCAGTCTTACCTGAGGGTACCACAATGTCAGGGACATGTGTCCCAACAAACAGCCTGTAGTGCAAAGACAGAGGAGATTCCCTCTTACTTGCAGCATCAGAAGCAGTCAAGATTTCAGGGTGCTGACTCAAGATCATACCACAGATGAGAGCAGGAAAATCAATAGGCATCTTCACAACAAAGGAGGTAGCATGCCTCATGATTTGCTCAAAAATATATGACCCAAAGTCATAATCAGTTTTGGTCCCAACAATGTAGATAAGCTTACCCAAACCTGTATCAGTGGTAGAGGTATGATTGGTTAGAACCCAATTTGCTGCACCAATTCTGTGAAGAATAGCATAGTTCACACTTAAGTTCCCATTAGATAACTTTCCCTTCCTTGGCTAATGTTTGACTTGGTTACTAGTGATGACTTTGCAAATTTCATTGTCTGAGACCTCCACCTCAGTTTGAGGCTCTTCACTTCTTCACAGAAACCTATTAATCACTTCAGGAGAGAACTCCAAACACTTGCCTCGCAAAAATACCTTTATGTACTCCTTACTTAGTTTACTATCACAGTCTTTGGGAATGTTCACCAAGAACTCTTTCACCGGCTTCTCATAGCACTGTCCCAAGCCTACAACTGTTCTGATCAGCCCAGCATGATCAATCAGATCCATCACTTCCTTACACTCAAAAGCATCCTTCCCAAGCTCCCTTTCTAAAGCCATTCACCTTTGGTAAACATACCTCCACCTTTCCACATTCTCAACAGAATGAAAGGAGACAATGTCTATGGGTGCCTCAGGTACGTTTGCAAGACTCTTTTTTCCAGCTGATTTCTTTCTTCCTGAAGATACGATGTCTAGAACATCATGTTCGACATTATAGTCTGAGTCACTATAAGGTGCTTCCTTCCTTTTTAGTTGCATTCTCGTACTAGCAGGAGTGACAACCTTGCTCCAGTTTTTAGCAGGTCCAACACCAACATTTTTCTTCAGTTTCTTAGGGGGCTTGCTTGAAGACATCATCGCCTTGCCTTTTCTATTCTTCAATCTCTTGGAAACACTGTGTCAATCTTTTTCCTATGGGCTCATTATCTGAGTCAATCTCTTCAACGTTCACAATATCAGCAGTCTTATCTGTTGGAACAAAATGTGTTAAACAACTCTCTTCTAAATTAAAGGGGAGATTGTTGGAACAATTTGTATGAACATCCCTCCTTAAGGTTTTGATGATAACAAAATGTTAAATAGAAAATTGGTTATTTGCTAATGCTTTGTTCAAGTTATTTCAGAACCACGTGTTTAATGATCAGAATTTGATAATGGTTATGGAAGAACAAGCTTAGAGCAAGAAAGGAAAGCTTAGAAGCCATGTTGCAAAGCTGGAAGAAAACTGGGTCTGAAGAGTGCTCCTGAAGTGGTGCTACTGATCAGCTTCTGAAGTGGTGCTACTCATCAGCTTCTGAAGTGGTGCTTCTGATCAGCTTCTGAAGGGCTACTCCTGATCAGCCTCTGAAGATCAAGTTTTGAAGACCAGCTTCTGATCTGTACAACTGAGACCAGCTTCTGATCCGTACAACTGAGACCAGCTTCTGATCCGTACAACTGAAGGCAGCTTCTGATGTTCAGTATGTGAAGCCAGCTTCTGATGAAGAGAAGCTTCTGAAGTCTGATGTGGCAAGAAAAGCAACTGTTACTGTGCGCATTTAATGCCTGGATATGTCAGAACAACTCCAATGGAATAGTTGTCTCCCTGACTCAAGCATTCCCCAACTTTTAAGGAAAGCAAATTTAAAAATGGCTGCACTCTGTTTACTGCAAAAGTTCAGCACACAATTTCAGCTATCCTAGCTCTCAATTTGCAACGGCTCTTTGCTTAATTTCTGCAAGTCTTCAACAGCTCTAATTTCCTCTATAAAAGGAAGAGAAATTGAAGAAGAAATTGTCTAAGACTCTTGAAACAAAACTGTTGAACCTGTGCTCTGTTTTTGCTGTCAAAACTCATAAGTTCACAAAACTCTTAGAAATTCTTTTAGTCTCTGTAACTTAGAATTTCTTAAGGTTAAGAGTCTTAACCTGTGTTGTATTAAGTGAACACCTCTGATATTTTATCAAGTGTTCAATCCAAACTTATTTCTTTGTAATTCAGTTTGGTCCTTAAGTCTCAGTCTGGATACTGAGCAATTGTAACCTCATTCCTTTGTGGTCTGAGCTGTTAGTCACATTACTGTGTGGTCTGTGCAGGGAGTCTTATTCCTTAGTGGTCTAAGCAAGGTTGGTTCATTCCTTAGTGGTCTGAACATTAGAAGTCTTATTCCTTTGTGGTCTAAGCAACTGGAAATCTCATTCCTTTTTGGTCTGAGTAATTGTAATCAGGCTGATTATAGTTGAAATCTCTTGTTAGTAACAAGGGGACTGGACTACTTCCAACTTGTGGAAGGAACCAGTATAAAAACATTGTGTGTCCTCTCTTTCCTTCTCTCTTTATTTTTAATCCGCTGCATATACTCTTTGAGAAATAGTTCAGAACTGTTTCATATCAGCTTCTGAACTTAACTTAAGTTTGTAAGAAGAAAAGAAACCAAGTTTTTGAGTCCACACAATTCAACCCTCCCCCTTCTTGTGTGTTTTTCTCACCTTCAGTTGGTATCAGAGCTCCGGTTCTGATATTAACACTTAACAGTGTGTCAGTTAGATCCTGAGAAAAATATGACCTCAACTAGTAGTTCCCCTCCACCTTCTCCCAGAAATCAAAGAACTGTATCATATGACTATGGTACAGATGACAGAAAATCTAGATCACACAATAAACCCCCAATGTTTACTGGTGATCCAGAAAAGTTCTCATGGTGGAAGAGTAAAATGTACAGTCATATAATTGGTATTGATGACTCACTTTGGGATATTATTGAAGATGGAATCTCAATACCAGTTGATGAAGAAGGTGTTGCTGTCAACAGAAGAGCTTTGAGTGATGCAGAAAGAAAGATATATAGAAAGCATCACAATGTGAGAGAAATCATTGTGGATTCCCTACCTCACAATGAATATCAGAAGCTGAGTGACAAGTCAACAGCCAAAGCCATATTCACATCCCTCTGCTCTAACTATGAAGGTAACAAAAAGGTTAGAGAAGCTAAGGCAAACATTCTTGTTCAGCAATATGAATTGTTCAGAATGAAAGAGGATGAAAATATTGAGGCAATGTTCTCAAGATTTCAGACTCTGGTTTCTGGACTTCAGATTCTGAAAAAGAGTTATACCACAACTGATCATGTGAACAAAATCCTTAGAAGTCTGCCATCTAAAAGGAGACCTAAAGTGACTGCTATTGAGGAAGCTAAGGATCTGAATACTTTAAGTATTGAGGATCTTATAAGCTCCCTCAAGGTGCATGAACTGGGACTCAATGAGGATGAGTCTGTTAGAGAACCAAAATAATAGCTCTGAAATCTAAAAGAAAGCCTGTTAAAGCCTTGAAAGCTATTGAATCTGATGAAGAATTTCCGGAGGAAAATTCTGAAGAAGATTCAGATGCTGATGAGCTTGCAATGCTTTCTAAAAGAATTCAGTATCTAATGAATAG
The DNA here is from genome assembly GCA_018208015.1 of Medicago ruthenica. Classification (NCBI taxonomy): domain Eukaryota; kingdom Viridiplantae; phylum Streptophyta; class Magnoliopsida; order Fabales; family Fabaceae; genus Medicago; species Medicago ruthenica. The sequence goes on from CM031376.1 coordinate 54,171,534, forward strand.
AAAGAAAAAATTCTCTAACAGAAGCAATAACTTTAAAGGATCTGGTTCAAAGAGGGAAAACCAGAAGGAATGCTACAACTGCAAGAAACCTAGCCACTTCATTGCTGAATGTCCTGATCTTCAGAAGGACAAATCAAAGGAGAAAGCAAAGAAGTCCAGCTCAAAGTCTAGTTGTTTCAGAAACAAGCTTAAAAAGAGTCTCATGGCAACATTGGATGATCTGGACAATGAGTCTGAATCTGATGAAGAGGAAGCAAACCTAGCTTTGATGGCAACTGCATTTTCTGATGCAGAATCCTGTTCCGATTCAGATGAAGAAGATGAGGTATATTCTGAACTCACTAGATCTGAACTAATTGAAACAGTTAAAGATCTTATGAGCCATCTCAAAAGCAAGTTAGGTGAAATAAAAGCTTTGAAAAATAAAACTAACTTGCTGTCTGAAGAAAATCTCAAACTTCAGAATCAAATAATTGAGTTCGATGAAGAAGTTAGAGAACTCAGAGATGAGGCTCATAAGAAACCTGAAGCAATTCCTAATGAACATGAAATTGCTCTTCAGGACTTCATTTTAACTGGAATCAATAGACGTAAAGCTGCTTCTATGATTTATAGTATTTACAGAAACAAAGGTGAAGGCATTGGATTTAAAAATGATTTATTCAGTTCTTCAAATGAATTACAAACATCACCTTATTCTGAAAATACTTTGAATGGCAATGAGATATGCTTTGTGCCTGCTTCTGATAATTCTGAGAAATTGAAAATATCAGAAATTGAGACTAAGTCGGAAGTTCTGAACTGCTCAGACTCTAAAGCTTCTGAACCTAAGGAAAAGATCAAGGCAGATGTTAAAACCTTGCCTAAATCTAAGCCAAAAGGTTCTAAGCCTAAGAGTAAGAGAAAATCAGACTTTAAACCTGAAAATGTTCAGAGTCTGAAGAGTTCAGAACCTGAAACTAGTAAGTCTCAGAGTCTGAGGAATTCAAACTCAAGTTTTACTAAGACTGAGTTTATGAAAACTTCAAAAACTATTAAACCAGTCAATACAAAACATTTTCAATCTCAGAATGTCAAGAAAAGCAAGCAAAAGCAAGTCAATCTGTTTCCTGCTTCTGATTGTTTTAAGAAAGGCAAAACTGAAGCTTGCCTTGTGTCTGAAGCAAACAAAATTAGAGTTCTGAAGAAACCAGAACCAAAGTACTCAATGGTTCAGACTCTAAACAAATCAGAACCAAAGACTTTCAAGTCTCAGGTTCTGAAGAAATCTGAGTCTAGACCTTTGAGAACTCAGGTTCTGAAGAACTCAGGCTCTAGAACTCAGACTTACTCAAGATATAAGGATTCATATCCAAAGTATTAGAACAAGTCTGAATATCATAACTTCAGACACAAGATGAAAAAGCCAAAACCTTTCAGGACTAACCCCAAAGGACCCATGAAAATCTGGGTACCTAAGTCTGAGATCATTTCTATTGCAGATATGCTTGTCATCCAGAGTAAAGGAAAGGTCCTGGTACCTGGACAGTGGATGCTCGCATCATATGACAGGAGACAAGTCTATGTTCCAAACCCTGACTCTGAAAGAGGGAGGAACTGTGGGGTTTGGAGGAAGTCAGAAAGGAAAGATCATTGGTACTGGTAAGATAGGTAATTCTTCCCTGTACATTGATAATGTTTGGCTGGTAGATGGACTTAGACATAATTTACTTAGCATAAGTCAATTATGTGACAGTAATTATGATGTCTTGTTTAATAAGAACACTTGCACTGTAATCAACAATGAAGATAAGTCTGTAGTGTTCAAAGGTAGTAGGAAAAACAATGTTTATAAAATAAACTTTTCTGAATTGGTTCAGCAAAAGGTTGTTTGTCTTCTGTCTGTGAGTGATGAGAAATGGGTGTGGCACAAAAGGCTGGGACATGCTAACTGGAGACTGATCTCTAAGCTTAGCAAGTTACAGCTGGTCAGAGGCCTACCTAAAATTGATTATCACTCAGATGCTTTGTGTAGTGCATGCCAAATTGGAAAGTTTTCAAAAACTTCTTTTAAAGCTAAAAACATTGTTTCCACCTCAAAACCTTTAGAACTCCTTCACATTGATTTATTTGGTCCTGTTGGAACAGCTTCAATTAATGGAAAGAAGTATGGACTTGTAATTATTGATGATTATAGTAGGTGGACTTGGGTTAAGTTCCTTAGAACTAAACATGAAACATATGATTTGTTTTTAAAATTCTGCAAACAAGTACAAAATGAAACTGATTTGAAAATTTTAAAAATCAGAAGTGATCATGGTGGGGAATTTGAAAATGAACCTTTTGAAAATTTTTGTCAAGATCATGGAATTCTCCATGAGTTCTCATCTCCTAGAACTCCACAACAAAATGGAGTTGTAGAGAGAAAGAACAGATCTTTACAGGAAATGGCCAGAACCATGATCCATGAATCCAAAATTGCTAAGTACTTTTGGGCAGAAGCTGTAAACACAGCATGTTATATTCAGAACAGGATCTATATCAGACCTATTCTGAATAAAACAGCATATGAACTATTTAAAGGAAGAAAACCAAGTATTTCTTATTTTCATCATTTGGTTGTACTTGTTACATACTGAACAATAAAATCTACCTAAAGAAATTTGATGCTAAGGCTCAAAAGGGTACCTTTTTAGGTTACTCAGAGAGATCTAAAGCATACAGGGTGTATAATTCTGAAACACAAGTTGTTGAAGAAGCTATACATATTAGATTTGATGATAAGAAGCCTGGTAATGAAATACCAGAGCTGGTTGAGAGTTTTGCAGATGTCAGACTCTCAAAAGAACCTTCAGAAGCTCTGAAGAAGGTTCAGAAGCTGGAAATGATGAAGAGTCTGAGAAACTCTCTGATAATGATACTCCTCCTGAAGTAAATCAAGACCAACATGGTTCTGAACAAATCCCTAATGGTTCTTCAGAAGCTAATCCACCCAGAACCTCATTCAAGTACAAGTCTTCACATCCTGAGGAACTGATCATTGGGAACAAGAACAGTCCAAGGAAGACAAGATCAGCATTCAGTCAGAATGAGTCTATGCTTGGCCTGCTATCCATGATTGAGCCCACAACTGCTGATGAAGCATTTGCTGATGATTGTTGGATTGTAGCAATGCGGGAAGAACTGAACCAGTTTCAAAGGAATGATGTCTGGGATCTTGTTGTAAGACCTGATCATAAGAACATCATTGGAACAAAATGGGTGTTCAGAAACAAGCTCAATGAACAAGGAGAAGTGATCAGAAACAAAGCAAGACTGGTAGCTCAAGGCTACAGCCAGCAAGAAGGAATTGATTACACAGAAACTTTTACTCCAGTTGCAAGACTGGAAGCAATCAGGTTACTTCTTTCTTATGCTGTTAATCATGATATCATCTTGTATCAAATGGATGTTAAGAGTGCTTTCTTAAATGGTGTAATTTCTGAAGAAGTGTATGTTAAACAACCTCCTGGTTTTGAAGATGTTAAAAATCCAAATTTTGTTTTTAAACTTAAGAAATCCTTGTATGGTCTGAAACAAGCTCCTAGAGCTTGGTATGAAAGACTAAGCAATTTCTTGATTAAAAATGATTTTGTAAGAGGTCAAGTTGATAATACACTCTTTAGAAAAACTGTTAAGAAAGAAATCTTAATTGTGCAAATATATGTTGATGATATCATATTTGGTTCTACTAATGCCTCTCTTTGCAAAGAATTCTCTAAGTTAATGCAGGATGAATTTGAAATGAGCATGATGGGAGAGTTGAAATTCTTTTTGGAAATTCAAATCAACCAATGCAAAGATGGTGTGTATGTTCATCAGACCAAATACACTAAGGAGCTTCTGAAGAAGTTCCAGCTTGATGACTGTAAGCTGATGACAACACCAATGCATCCTACCTGCACCTTAAGCAAATAGGACAATGGCTCAAAGGTAGATCAGAAGCTGTATAGAGGTATGATAGGTTCTCTTTTATACTTAACTACTTCTAGACCAGATATTTTGTTTAGTGTCTGTCTGTGTGTTAGATTCCAGTCAGATCCTAGAGAATCTCATATGACTGCTGTCAAGAGAATCTTTAGGTATCTGAAAGGAACAGCTAATTTGGGACTTCTATACAAGAAATCCTTGAATTATAAGCTAGTTGGATTCTGTGATGCTGACTATGCTGGGGACAGGATTGAAAGAAAATCCACCAGTGGAAACTGTCAGTTTCTTGGTGAAAATCTGATATCCTGGGCCAGCAAGAGACAAGCAACCATTGCTTTGTCAACAGCAGAAGCAGAATACATCTCAGCTGCCAGTTGTAGCACACAACTGCTCTGGATGAAACATCAATTAGAGGATTATCAGATTCATGTAGATAATATTCTTATTTATTGTGATAATACTGCTGCAATATGTCTGTCTAAAAATCTAATTTTGCATTCTAGAGCCAAGCATATAGAAATTAAACATCATTTTATAAGAGATTATGTTCAGAAGGGTGTTTTAGATATTCAGTTCATTGATACTGATCATCAATGGGCTGACATATTCACAAAACCCCTAACAGAAGTAAGATTCAATTTTATTAAAAAGAATCTGAACATGCATTTTATCTCTTGAAAATATGCTTAAATCTGAATGAAAACTAAGATTCTGAGTTTATCAGAAGCTAAGACTTATCAGACACTCATTTTCTGAGAGTCTGAAGAAAGTTAAGCCTGAAAAACTTCAGAGTCTGAAGGTTTAGAACCTGGATTTTCTGACTTCTGAATCTGATAGAAATCTAATGTTTGGTCAGAATCTGATAAGTATAACTCTGGGCAATGATGATTAAAGCTTTGAAAGTTTATACTTTATCCCTCCCAAAGTCATCAATATAAAAATTTGATTTTCTGTTTTGGTATCAAATGCTAAAATTGCTTAACAAACAATTTCAGTTGGTATCAGTCTATTTTTAAAATGTTTTAACACAGACACATTTTTTCAAATGCCCAATGTGTGTCAGACATGTTCAGGTTTTTTAGAAATTATTTTAAAAATTGGTATCAGTTGGTATGAAAGAATTCAGCAGCACTTGAACTATTGAGTCCACACTGAACCAAATGCTATATCCTGGTATCAGAACTGAACCATATTTTGGTATCAGGTTCTGATATAAGTTTAGCAGTATTAAAACCTTCAGTTGGTATCAGTAGATATATGATTTGAACCATTTTGTCTCACAATAGTTCAGGTTTGCTCTGATACTGAATAAATTATACTAAACAGCTATGTCTGAACAAAGAATGCTTTGATCAGAAGCTCTGAATTTTTTTTTCTGCTTCTAAACAACATTCAAATTTCAAATACAATGTCATATACTCATGTAAAATCAAGTATGCTCTGATTCTCATCCTTGCTACTTGACTACTTATATGATTGCATGAATTATCTCACATGTTTTTCAAACTCTCTTGGAAAAAGGGGAAGAAATTTTTTTTAAATTTTTTTTTCCTTTCTAAAAACTTTTTGTTGATGACAAAAGGGGGAGAGATGTAAAACAAAAAGCTCCTGAGCTCAAAACATAAGGTAAATTCTGCAGTAATTAACTTATGAAAGAGGAGAAAAAGACCTTAGTGCCTGAGGCTCTGAACATAAGTTAAAGTTCTGATTGAATGTAACTTATGAGAACTGATTTTAACTCTTAGCCTCTGAATGTAATTTCTGTGAGATAAATTACTCTTAGTGAGTAAAATGAATTCAAAATAACTTGGATAAGACTCAGGGAGCTTACAAAACTCATCCTGTGGATTATCAGACTTAGGGTGAGAGCTTACAAACCTCAGAACCTGAAGTCAGCAAGTTATTTATAATTCTGAGTAATAATTTCACTTGATTGTTTTAAGTTGAGTTTAATTAACTTGGATAAGAATCAAGGGGATCTTACAAACCTAACCTTGAGAATTATCAGACCTAGGGGGAGCTTACAAACCTCTCCTGAAGTCAGCTTGTAAATTAAACTTAACAACAATTCTGAAATTTTCACTTTTGTGATTTAAACTGAACTTAATTAACATGGATCAAACTCAGGGGGAGCTTACAAACCTCACACCCTGCAGTTAACTTGTTAATTAAGTTAACAACAATTTTCTGATTTAATAGTTATGTTTGTCATCATCAAAAAGGGGGAGATTGTTGGAACAAAATGTGTTAAACAACTCTCTTCTAAATTAAAGGGGAGATTGTTGGAACAATTTGTATGAACATCCCTCCTTAAGGTTTTGATGATAACAAAGTGTTAAATAGAAAATTGGTTATTTCAGAACCACGTGTTTAATGATCAGAATTTGATAATGGTTATGGAAGAACAAGCTTAGAGCAAGAAAGGAAAGCTTAGAAGCCATGTTGCAAAGCTGGAAGAAAACTGGGTCTGAAGAGTGCTCCTGAAGTGGTGCTACTGATCAGCTTCTGAAGTGGTGCTACTGATCAGCTTCTGAAGTGGTGCTTCTGATCAGCTTCTGAAGGGCTGCTCCTGCTCAGCCTCTGAAGATGAAGTTCTGAAGACCAGCTTCTGATCCGTACAACTGAGACCAGCTTCTGATCCGTACAACTGAGACCAGCTTCTGATCCGTACAACTGAAGGCAGCTTGTGATGTTTAGTACGTGAAGCCAGCTTCTGATGAAGAGAAGCTTCTGAAGTCTGATGTGGCAAGAAAAGCAACTGTTACTGTGCGCATTTAATGCCTGGATATGTCAGAACAACTCCAATGGAACAGTTGTCTCCCTGACTCAAACATTCCCCAGCTTTTAAAAAAAGCAAATTCAAAAATGGCTGCTGCACTCTGTTTTCTGCAAAAGTTCAGCACACAATTTCAGCTATCCTAGCTCTCAATTTGCAACGGCTCTTTGCTTAATTTCTGCAAGTCTTCAACAGCTCTAATTTCCTCTATAAAAGGAAGAGAAATTGAAGAAGAAATTGTCCAAGACTCATGAAACAAAACTGCTGAATCTGTGCTCTGTTTTTGCTGTCAAAACTCATAAGTTCACAAAACTCTTAGAAATTCTTTTAGTCTCTGCAACTTAGAATTTCTTAAGGTTAAGAGTCTTAACCTGTGTTGTATTAAGTGAACACCTCTGATATTTTATCAAGTGTTCAATCCAAACATATTTCTTTGTAATTCAGTTTGGTCCGTAAGTCTCAGTCTGGATACTGAGCAATTGTAACCTCATTCCTTTGTGGTCTGAGCTGTTAGTCACATTCCTGTGTGGTCTGTGCAGGGAGTCTTATTCCTTAGTGGTCTAAGCAAGGTTGGTTCATTCCTTAGTGGTCTGAACATTAGAAGTCTTATTCCTTTGTGGTCTAAGCAACTGGAAATCTCATTCCTTTGTGGTCTGAGTAATTGTAATCAGGCTGATTATAGTTGAAATCTCTTGTTAGTAACAAGGGGACTGGACTACTTCCAACTTGTGGAAGGAACCAGTATAAAAACATTGTGTGTCCTCTCTTTCCTTCTCTCTCTGTTTTTAATCCGCTGCATATACTCTTTGAGAAATAGTTCAGAACTGATTCATATCAGCTTCTAAACTTAACTTAAGTTTGTGAGAAGAAAAGAAACCAAGTTTTTGAGTCCACACAATTCAACCCCCCCTTCTTGTGTGTTTTTCTCACCTTCATTATCATTCTCAACACTTTTTTCTGACTCGTCTTTCTCACCAGCAGATTCATCTACATTCAAGCTACCAGAGTTGTTCACATCCTCTCCATTAGAAGTAGCACTCAGAACCTCCTTTTCAGACTCTTCCTTCTCCTCATCATCATTAGATTTACTTTGGGAGTTTTCACTTTCAGAGGCTGACTCATCCTCAGACTCGATGTGAGAGATTGCTTGGATGGTTTCAAGATTTTGATTTGGTTGGGCCAAGGATGTTGCAACATCTGGCACAACATCAAATTCAGGTAGGGTTTCTTTGTGGTTATCAGCAGTAGGGTCAAAAGTGTCTTTAGTGGGAGAAGGCACTTGTTCAGTAATTAAATTTTTGGAGGGGAAACATGGATATCAACATCAATATCAACCAATTCATTATCCGCAGCAACCAAATAAGATTTACCAAGGTCTTCTCAGATCTAGGGTTATCATGAGTAGAGTTTTCAAGAACAGACTTTCCATATGTTCCAACATTAACAACAAGATTCGAATCACACAAACCTTTATCAGATGTACTAACACTAGGTACAACATTAGGTTTTGGTAAAGGATCAACATATAAGCTTGTCATAGACTGAACTTTCTTAACAGCAGATGGCAATTCAACATTCCTAGGAATACAAGTTAGAATTTGAACAGTTTTAGTAGGGGTAGAGGACTCACTTACAGTGGAAGGCTTAGCCCTTTTAGTAGCAGGAGTTTTGGTCCTCTTCTTAGTTGGAACCTGTCCTGGAACAATGGTGATTAGAGAAGCGTCCATGATTACATTGGATGGGCCTCCTTTGGCATTTACGCGTGTAACCCTTGTCTTTGACGGAGTTGGGACAGCTTGATCTTTGATGCTTTTGCTAGGAGAAGGGTTTGATGATTTAGACATCTTGGAGTCTTGGTCGTGAATAAACTTCATGTTAAGATAGATAAAAAAAGAAAAAATTGTGAGAAGAGCAGAAGCACAAACCTGGTCGAGTGGTTTTCTGAGTTGAGATAGAGTGGGGATGATGATGTAGGTAGGAGAGAGTAAGTAGCTTGTTGTAAGGAGGCTATGAGAAGTTTGTAATGATTTCCTTGAAATCTCGTGCACCTCTAAATGGATGGAAGAGAAAGTTTCTGTTGCACGCCTCCAAAGCTGTAATTGCTATAACTCTTTAAAAGTGCAAATACCCAAACCACCCCTTAACTTCTCAAACCAGTTTGCATCCAAGGTTTTAGTATAAATGTCTCCCAGTTGCTTCTCAGTTTCCACATGTTGAAGTGTTGTGAATTTGATTGCAATACGATTCTTGACAAACTGATGAACATGAAAATGTATTGTCCTGATATATTGAGTAAGACCCTTGATGGTATTGGTGGCACTCAAGTAGAATATCATGACATTTGGGTCAACACTAGACACCTTCAGCTTTTGTTTCCTCCAACATAGTTCAAAGTAGTTAATGACTGTGAGATATAAGAGACTTCTATGAAACCTTTGATCAACACCTGCTACATTAGTTGTTTCTTTGTAGCTAGTACTTTTCAATTCAAACCTCTTCACAGTATATCTGACATATTTGACACTAGTATCATTTAATTTGTCCAATTGTAGATCAAGAACACAAACCAATTTTATCACAAGACTTGCCTCAGGTTTGAATGGCATCTGAGAGATAGGATGTTGGAACATTTGGTTTCCCATTTTGTCCAAAATAATGTTATCAATAAGGATTTGTGCCCTTTCATCCTTGTTTCTGAATACAGTACTGCTTTTATCTGGCCTATGTTTAGTCATGAAATTAGTACCACTGACATTTTTTCCTTTGAGACCAGGATCTAATTTCAACAAACTACCAAGCTTCAGATTTTCCATGACAAGATCCTTAGGATAAACTTTTTGGAATTTAGTGAATGGACCATTGTTGACTTTCTCTCGTTTAGAATCTGTGCTATCTGACTTACTGTAGATTCCAAGGTTTTTGATATCTTCTGAAGTACCAGTTTGATCAGCGGATGTGACGACATCGGCTGTGACATTAGTTGAGTCATAAACACTCATAGACTCCAACACAGTTTTTATTCTGGATTTTAATGCTCTGCAGGCTTCATTTCTCATGTAGTATACACAAATTATCCCCTCACGTGACCATACTTCAGATAACTTGACATTCTCAGAATCCTAGTCATTACCATATCTAATAACATTTCTACCTTCCTTTTGAACATGTTGTCGTGAGTCCTTGAAAGCTTCGACACTGTCTGACTTCTTTCTTCTGAATTGCACTTTTCAGATGTTATTAGTACACACAAACACACACTTTTCTTTATTCATGATGTCAGCTTGCATGAGTTCTAGTGGATTTGGCATTCTGGAGAGGACTTGATGTTGAATGTCTGGTGCGACAACTTGTTTAGCTTTCCAGATTGACATTCACTACTCTGCTTTCCTTCCTCACTATTAAGTTTAGGCAAACCCCTGACTGCTTTTTCAGAGTTGACCTTTTTTCCATGCTTGAGGTTAAGGTGCTCAAGCTTTTGGTACCACCTCATGAATTCATCTTCTTCAGATAGTAGACTAGTGGAAGGACATTCTTTATCTTGAGACACCCACAAGTAGCAGTTGTCTTTTGATCTTGCTCCTCTCATTACAACCATATCCTTATCATTCATAACCATACATTCAAACTTAGTGAAATTAACTTTCAACCCCTGATCACATAGTTAACTAATACTGATCAAATTAGCAGTCAGTCCTTTCACTAGTAAAACATTATCAAGCCTGGGAACACCATTGCAAGTCAGTTCTCCTACTCCCTTGATTTCACCTTTAGCTCCACCACCAAAGGTGACATAACGAGAGGAATATGACTTAGTAACATTAACGTATTCCTTGACTCCTGTCATGTGCCTAGAACAGGCACTATCAAAATACCAAACTTCTCCAGATGAACTTCTAGGGGATGTGTGCCATAAGACTAGTAGTGATCATCGTAGGTATAAGGACCCGATTCCCGAGACTACTAATCAACGATAAATAAACATTTAACATGCAATCAGAACCTTACATTTCTTCTTAAAAACTCATATTAAACATGTAATATGAAAAGCTCATCAATAAAAATAAATATATCGCAGCGGAATATCTCAACATACATATAATCATCTCTTGTCATCTCAAAACATCACAAAATAAATATATAAGTATCTGGATCATAAAAATCACTCAAAATAAATCCAACAGAGTACGAAAATAAATCCTAATCAGACCATCATAACTCTAGACGTCTCCAATCAAAGCATAAAAACATGAGCTAGGCGCCAAGCCACAACCGATCACAACTCACCGAAAGCAAATACTCAATCCTGCAAATCTACATCCACAAGGGATGAGGCAACAACAGTCACTGGAGGGTAAGATACACATTCATTAATAAGAAATAATAAACAAGTGTAGTTCAGACAACATTCATATAAACAACACTATTCAAATATAGTAATTTAGTTATCCGAAATTCAAGAACATGTAACGCTTAATCATATTCCCATACAAGTCTAACTACACCATCATATCAACTCATTTATAGTAATTCAATTCATATCATCATCGATAAACAATTATCAAGTCAATTTTGACAATTCATCACATCACATCTTCAATACACAATTACCACTTAGATGCACAAATTATCATCAACACATTAATAAATAAGACTCATACTCATGCAATGTTCCTAAACGACTCTATATGTTTTACTGTACCTCCACCGATGAACTCCCTGAGATCTAAAACCCCGCAATGAATTCACCATAAAATCTCCGATGAAATCCCTGAGGCTTAAACCCCGCCATGAAATCACCATACCATTTCCGGACTGACTTATGAATTCATGGACCCACATAGTGACTCGACAATGCTCACCAAATATACTCATCATTTCTTATACGATTCACACCGTCATATAAAGTATCATCACCAAATCGTCACCTAACGCATTATCAACTCACTAAGGCCACACATCAAGTTAAATATTCAAACATCGTCACTTAATACATAACATGTATCATCATCATTTACTCAAACATCGTCACTTAAGACATAACATGTATCATCATCACATATCATTCAATATAATGATTAATAGCATCATCAATGTCATCATTAATAGCATCATCAATATCATCATAAATATCATCATAGCTCAATTTCAAGACAATTCACAAGTCCAATTGTAATTAATTAACCTCTAAGTCGTCTTATACTTACATCCAAGTTAATCAAACATAAACATCTTTATTACAGTCCTACTAATCAAGTTTAAAGGTTTAGGAACCATTTAGGGTCATTGGATACCTCAAAAAGTCATAAAAATAGGGTTTCAAAACTCAGGCAGGATGACACGGTCGTGCCAAAAATAGCATGCTCGTGCCCTCCTAGGCAGCAAGATCACACATGACCGTGCCATGTAGGCGCACGGTCGTGCCACCAGTGCAGGTTAGGGGTGACAGATTTTTTGTTCTGCTTTTCGGGAAAATATTGTTTCCCAATATCGTTTTCGATCCAATTCACACCAAATTTGTCCCAACACCTTAAACAAGACACACCCTACTTCCTACCACTTAACATGGCTTAAAAAAACTTAATCTTAACCACTTAAACTCAACTTAATTGGATTAAATCAAAGTTCGTCTCAAAAACCCTTTTTCTCCCAAAACAACTTAAAATCCCAAACAGAACTTTACAACAACAATTCCAACATTCTAAACATATCAACATTTTCATAATCACTTGATTAACAACATGAATCAACTTAAAATTAATTATATCAACAATTCACTCAAATTCACCAAATTAAGCAATTTTCACATAAACAACAACAACCACAATTCCAACTTAACCCAAACATCATAACATCATGATTTCATCATACAAACACATAAGCATACTCATAATCAACACAATTAAGCATAATCAACACCAATTATCACGTTTCTCATCAAATTCACCAAATTTCACAATGTTCACAAACCACATAATCAACTATGAGTTTTGAGTAGTAAAAGCATGAAAACAACAACTCAACATATACTTAATTCAGTCATCAACAATGAGCACGAAAATCAATACAATTAATCATAATCCTTGAAATTAAGCTACAAGCTAAAAGCACTCAAACATACTCCAAGCTTATTAAAACTAATTAATGAAGATAATCTTCCCCCTTACCTTAGTTTCTTCACTTCTCTTGCTAACCCACTTGAAATCAACAATCTACCCCTTTAGTTCTTCAAGATTCATCTTCTTCCTCTTCTCCAAGTTTCTCTCTTGTTTTCTCTCTACCTCTCTCTTGTTTTGTGACAAATGAGAAAACCTAATGAAATAACACTACACTATTCTCTTAAATATTAATGGGTTAGGTTAAATCACTGTAATGGGCTTAGTCAATTCTCATGACACTAAATATAACACTACACTTTTACTAAGCTCACACCCCCTCTAAATTACTTATACACCACTAATTTCAAATTCTGAATTTCTCACATATTACAATTACTCGCCCTCAAAATTACTAAAATACCCTTCAACACCCAAAATTCAATAAATAACCAAAATAAACAATTAAGCACACACCAAATAATTAAATTAATAAAATACGAAAAACGGGCTATTACAACTCTACCCCCCTAAAAGAATTTCCGTCCTCGGAAATTACCTGAAGGAAATAACTCTGGATTCGACGCCTTCATCTTACTCTCCAACTCCCAAGTTATGCTCTCTCCCGTAGGACCTCCCCAAATCACCTTCACCAAACGATCTCTTTCCCACGCAACTACTTAACCTCTCGTCCTTCAATATTCAACGGCATAATCCCAACGGTCAAATTCTCTCTTACTTCCAAATCATCCACTTGAATCACATGAGACAGATCATACACATACTTCCTCAACTGAGACACATGAAACACATCATGAAGATTCGACAATGACGGCGGTAACGCAATCCGATACGCTACAGCTCAAACTCTCTCCACAATTTGATAAGGTCCAACAAAACGTGACGTCAACTTCTTCAACTTCAGAGCTCTCCACACACCCGTAACTGGATTCACTATCAAAAACACATGATCTCCGGCCTGAAACTCAATGTCATTCCTCCTCTTATCATGATAACACTTCTGCCTACTCTGAGATGCCTTCATCTTCTCCTGAATCATCTCAACCTTCTCTGTAGTCTGCTGAACTACCCCCGGTCCAATCAAAACACTCTCACCCGACTCAAACCAACACAGCGGTGTTCTACATCTCCTACCGTACAACGCTTCAAAAGGTGTCATACCAATACTCGAATGAAAATTGTTGTTGTAAGTAAACTCAATCAACGGTAAACATTCACTCCAACTTACACCTTGCTCCAAAACACAAGCTCTCAAAAAATCTTCCAAAGACTGAATAGTCTTCTCCGACTAACCATCAGTTTGAGGATGATAAGCAGAACTCAACCTCAACTTAGTTCCCAAAGCTTCTTGCAAACTTCCCCAAAACTTATACGTGAGCCTCGTATCTCTATCCAACACAATGCTAGAAGAAATACCTTGCAACTTCACAATCTGCTCAATGTAGATCTCTGCCAACTTATCCAAAGACATAGTAATCTTGACAAGAATAAAATGCGCTGATTTTGTCAACCGATCAACGATCACCCAAATCGAATCACAACCCTTCGCAGTCTTCGGCAAACTACTCACAAAATCCATAGAAATGATATCCCATTTCCACTCCAGCATAAACAACGGTTGCATCGCTCCAGACGGCTTCTGATGTTCAACCTTAGACTTCTGACATACCAAACAAGCATAAACAAACTTAGTAATATCCTTCTTCATTTGTGGCCACCAAAACTACTTCTTTAGATCTTGATACATCTCCCTCGCTCCGGGATGAATGCTCAAACTACTCCGATGACCTTCTTCCAACATCTTGCTCTTCAGCTTGGGTACATCCAACACACAAACTCGACCATGAAATCTCAGAACTCCACTCTCATCCAATCCAAAGTCTACCTCATTGCCTTGGTTAACCAACACCAAACGATCCAGAAGTTGCAAATCCACTTTCTGACCCTCTCTGATCTCTTCAAGAATGTTACTCGTCAGCTTCAACATCCCTAACTTCACACCATTTAGAGTCAGCTCACTCACCAAACTCAGATCCCGAAATTGTTCAATCAACTCTAATTCTTTCACAATAAGTACCGACATGAGTAACGACTTCCTACTCAAAGCATTTGCTACCACATTCGCCTTACCGGGATGGTAACTCAACTCAAAATCATAATCCTCCAAGAATTCCATCCAACGCGTCTGCCTCATATTCAACTCCTTCAGACTGAACAAATACTTCAAACTCTTATGATCACTAAACACCTCGAACTTCGAAGCAAAGAGATAATGCCTCCAAATCTTAAGTGCAAACATTACTACCACTAACTCCAAATCATGGGTCGGATAATTCCTTTTATGAACTTTCAACTGCCTCGATGCATACCCCACCACTTGACCATTCTGCATAAGCACACCACCTAAACCCATCTTCGAAGCATCACAATACACAACAAAAGGATCCTTCGCACTCGGCAAAACCAAAACAGGCGCAGTGGTCAACCTCTCCTTCAACTCTTGGAAACTCTCTTTTCACTTTGAATCCCACACAAAAGCTTGACCTTTACGAGTCAACTGCGTCAACGACAAAGCCAACTTCGAAAATCCTTCAATATGAAGGGGAGAAAAACAAACAAGAAGGGGGTTTGAATTGTGTGGGCAATTTCTTTTCTTTCTCAAAAACTTATGTTAGTTCAGATTCTGATATTGATCAGATCTGAACTATTTTCAGAGTGTTTTATGTAGCGGATATAAAGTAAATGAGAGAGGGAAAGAGAGACACAAGCAGATTATCCTGGTTTCTTCCACAACCCGGAAGTAGTCCAGTCCCCATGTTACTAACAAGAGATTTTTCACTATAATCAAATGATTACAATTGCTCAACCACAAAGGATGAGACTTCCTTGCTCAAACACCTAGTAAGAGACTTCCCTGCTCTACCATAAAGGATGAGACTTCCTTGCTCAAACACCTAGTAAGAGACTTCTAGTTGCTCAAACACTTAGTAAGAGACTTCCAATGCTCAAACCCTCAAGCAAGAGACTTCCAATGCTCAAGCCCTCAAGGAAGGAACTTCTAGTTGCTCAAACACTTAGTAAGAGACTTCCCTGCTTAGACACACAGTCTAAGAATTTCTATTCTCAATACACAAAGTTATGACACTTCTGGTTGCTCAAGCACGCATGCTCGAGACTTTGGTTCAAACAGATTTACAACAGAAAATAGTTTGAGTTGAACACTTGATATACTATCAGTGGTGTTCACAAAATACAACACAGGTTGAGACTCTACACTTAAGGAATTCTAAGATAAAAATTTTTGTAAGAATTCCTAAGTTATTTGATGACTGTTGGATGAAAAACAGAGTATGGTAGTTTTTGGTTTTTTAGTGTTATACTTCTGTACAGAGTCCTTAATCTTCTTCTGCAAATCTTCAATCCTTTATAGAGAATTAAAGAGCTGTTGAGAAGAGCCATGTCATCAAAAGAGTCGTTGCAAATGAAGCTTCAAACAACATTCATTCTGTTCTGGTGTGCGCACAGAAAATAGAGCATGGCAGATTTGAATTGTTTCCTTAAAACATGGAGAATGTTTTGGCCAAGGAGACAACTATTGCATAGAGCTGTTCGGACAGTATAGTACTTCACTGATCACAGTTGTAATTGTTGACTGTTTCAGACTTCAGAAGCTTCGCTTCAGAAACAGTTCTTCAGAAGCTGGCATCAGACACTGTTCATCAGAAGCACTTCTTCAGAAGTAGACTTCAGACGCACTGTTCATCAGATGTACCCTTCACCAGACGCACCCTTCATAAGCTGGTCTTTAGACGCGCTGTTCATCAGACACACCCTTCAGAAGCTGGTCTTTAGATGCACCCTTCAGACGCAGATTTTCTTCAGCCTTGCAACACAAGCTTCTATGCTTTCCTTCTTGCTCTTAACTTGTTTTTTCATCACCAATGTTAGATACCAGACTTTAAGTACATGGTTCTGCACACTTAGAATCAAGCATTAGCAATTCCAATTTTCTTTTTAACACTTTGTTATCAAAACCCAAAAGACTGTTGTTCATACATTTTGTTCCAACAATCTCCCCCTTTTTGATGATGACAAACACAAGTATTAAAAGGAAAATTGTTGTTAATTTAATTCACAAGTTGACTTCAGGGTATGAGGTTTGCAAGCTCCCCCTGAGTCTGATCCAAGTTAATTAAATTAAGTTTAGATCAAAAAGGTGAGAATTTCAGAATTGTTGTTAACTTTTGTTGAGTATCAATGTGTTGGCTGCATGTTTGGTAAAATCAATGTGTGCAAGCAAGCGTCCTCAGATGTTAATTTAAGTCTTCAGAAGCTGGAAATTGGTTTTTAGAAGTTTCAGAAGCTGAAAACTGGATTTACTGTTCATCAGAAGCAAAACTGGCCTTCAGACGCTGGAACTGTTCATCAGACGTAGAACAGGTCTTCAGACGCACTGTTCAGACGTTGACTGGCGTTGACCTTCAGACGTTGACTGGCATTGACCTTCAGAAACTGGTTTTTTTCTGCATTAATTTTGTGCGTATCTTTTGAAGATTTACTGAAGAATTATCCAGGCATTTGTTTTCTAGACGGCTGATTATTATGGTGATGATCTTGGTGTAGATTGGCTTCGTGTTTATGAATGAATATATTTCAAAGGGATCTTTGCATTATATGATTCAGAAATATATGTTTCCTTTTTGAGCTTCAAAGAATTTCAGTATTGTATTTTGAAGAATATATGATTTAGAATTATGTGTGCCTGTTGAAGACTATATAAGAAGACGTGCTGCTGCATTGAAGATTAGTTAATCAAAAACCAGAAATTTGAGTCTTAGAGTTTTTAAGAGTTTTTGAGTTTTTAAGCTTAGGCTTTGGTTGTACACCACTCATCTGAGTTGGTTTAGATTGTTTTTTGAGTTGTAAATCATTCTAAGCTTTTAAGTACGAATGATGTCTGTGTTGTGTTGAAGAGTGTCTTCATCGTATTTGGTTTTATTCAGAAGTTGCTAATCACTGGGTTGTGGTTACATAATTGGGAAGTAAGTAGTGTCTTATACTTAGGTGGTGTTCCTGAGTAGAAGTCTAGACTAGTGGAGATTGATTGCTAAGGCTGGGAACAGGGGGTCTGTGTCTGAGTCTTTGAGTTAATTCCTCATAATGGATTTCCTTCCTGGATTGGTATCCTCCAGACGTAGGTGTTATTTATCACCGAACTGGGTAACAAATACTTTGTGTTCTTTATTTTCTGCACTGTTTATTGCTGCTTCTTAACCTGTTTGTTTGTGCTCTGTTTTACATTCATTGTACTCTGTTTTTCGTTCCTGATCAGTACCTGCAAGAATTTCAATTGGCATCAGAGCAGGCACCCTGCCTGTTATTGGGTGAGCTCCAGGGAAGACTTTTCTGGCAAGAATGGACAAGGAAGGAGGATATGTTAACAGACCACCTCTATTGGATGGCACAAACTATGAATATTGGAAGTCTCGTATGTGTGCCTTCCTGAAATCCATAGACAGCAGGACCTGGAAAGCTGTGCTAAAAGGTTGGGATCATCCAGTTGTGTTGGACAAAGATGGGAATAAGACTGTGAAGGTGAGAAAAACACACACACAAGAAGGGGGGGTTGAATTGTGTGACTCTAAAAACTTGTTCTTTTCTTTTTCAAAGACTTAAAACAAGTTCAGAACCAGGTTCTGAACTGTTATCAGAATGTATGCAGCGGATTAAACAAGTAAAAGAGATAAGAGAAGAGAGGCACACAGAAATTATACAGGTTCCTTCTTAATGTGAGAAGTAGTCCTGTCCCCTTGTATCCAACAAGAGAGTTTCACTATAATCTGAAGATTACACAATGTTCAACCACAAAGGAAGAGACTTCCAGTTGCTCAATCACAAAGAAAGAGGCTTCTATGCTCAACCACCAAGGAAGAGGCTTCCAATGCTCAAGTCACTAAGACAAGAGACTTCCCAATGCTCAAGTCACTAAGACAAGAGACTTCTGACTCAGACCACAAAGGAATGAGGTTACAATTGCTTAGTATTCAGACTAAGACTTTAGGGACCAAACTGGTTTACAAGTAAAGGAGTTTGGGATGAACACTTGATCAAATATCAGAGGTGTTCTCTCAATACAACACAGGTTAAGACTCTTAACCTTAAGAAATTCTAAGTTACAAAGACTATGAGAATTTCTAAGAGTTTTGAACTTTGACAGTTTTTACACAGAAAACAGAGCAAGGTTTCAGCAATACGTTTCAAAGAGTCTTAGTTATTTTCTTCTTCAAATCTTCCTCCTTTTATAGATGAAAATAGAGCTGTTGAAGATTTGCTGGAATTCAGGAAATTAGCCGTTGCAATTGGACTAGGTTACTGCAAATGTGTGCTGCACTTTATCTGTCAGAACAGGGCAGGTGCCATTTTTGAATTGGCCCACCTTAAAATCTGGAGAATGTTTGGGTCAGGGAGACAACTGTTCCATTGAGTTGTTCTGACACCTCCAGGCATTAAATGCGCACAGTATTGGTTAAAATCCATGCCACATCAGCTTCAGAAGCTTCTCAGTGAACAGTGATCAGAAGCTGCTTCAGTTGTACGGATCAGAAGCTGGCTTCAGGAGTTTACTGTTGCGTTGACTTCATCAGAGGCACCCAGACTTCAGAAGCTGCCTTCAGACTTCAGAAGCTGCACTTCAGGAGCACCACTTCAGGAGTATTTCAGAGGCTTCACTTCAGTAGCACTTGTTCAGGACCTCTTCAGAAGCTCTTACTTCAGGAGCACTTCTTCAGAAGCATTTCTTCAGGACCAGTTTTCCTTTTAGCTTTGCAACCATGCTTCTTGGCTTTCCTTCTTGCTCTTTAGCTTGTTCTTCATAACCATTATCAATCAATACTTATTAAGCATGTGGTTCTGAAACACTTGAACAAAGCATTAGCAAATAAACCAATTTTCTCTTTAATACTTTGTTATCATCAAAACTATAAAGAGAGATATGTTTACACATAAATGTTTCAACAATCTCCCCCTTACTTTATAAGAGACTTGTTAAACACATTTTGTTCCAACAGACTGAAGTGCTGAAACCAGAGGAAGAATGGACAAAGGCTGAAGATGATCTGGCTCTTGGAAACTCCAAAGCTTTGAATGCATTATTCAATGGAGTGGACAAGAACATGTTCAGACTGATCAAGCAATGTACCATAGCCAAGGATGCATGGGAGATACTCAAGACCACTCATGAAGGTACTGCAAAGGTCAAGCTATCCAGATTTCAATTACTCACAACAAAATTTGAAAACTTGAAGATGTTGGAGGATGAGAGTATTCAAGATTTCTATATGAATGTTTTGGATATGGCTAATTCCTTTGATTCTCTTGGAGAGAAGATGTCTGATGAGAAGATTGTTAGAAAATTACTCAGGTCTTTTCCTAGAAGATTTGACATGAAAGTGACATTTATTGAGGAAGCTCATGACATCTCTAATTTGAAGGTTGAGGAGTTAATTGGATCCTTGCTGAATTTTGAAACAGCTCATTGTAACTGTACTGAGAA
Source organism: Medicago ruthenica (assembly GCA_018208015.1). NCBI lineage: Eukaryota > Viridiplantae > Streptophyta > Magnoliopsida > Fabales > Fabaceae > Medicago > Medicago ruthenica. The sequence goes on from CM031376.1 coordinate 54,191,923, forward strand.
GAAAGGGAAAGGAGTTTCTTTTGCTGTTAATTCTGAAGCTGAGGATCAACAAGAGATTGAGGAGGATGATGAAGGTTTATTAGAAGCTCTTGGGTTGCTAGGGAGACAGTTCAACAAAATTCTGAAGCATGTTGACAGGAAATCCAAATTCAAAGGTCAGAACTTCAAATTCAACAACAGTAAGCAACAAAGTGATGAGAAGAAGGCCAAGACTGAAGATAAGAGCAAACAATCAAAGGGTGTTCAATGCTTTGAGTGTGAAGGTTATAGGCATATCAAGTTAGAATGTCCTACTTTTCTTAAGAAGCAGAAGAAGAGCTTAGCTGTATCATGGTCTGATGAAGACTCAGAAGAAGATGTAGAGAGTGAATCTGCTAAGTATGTGATTGCTCTAACTGGAAGGTACAAGTCTGGTGTGAAGGTTAAGGCCTCAGAAGCTCTTTCAAATTCTGAAGCATTTTCAGAGTCTGAGACATTATCAAAGTCTGAATCAGAGTCTGAAGCACTCTCAGAGTCTGAAGCCAGAGTTGAGAAATCATCATATGAAGAATTGGCTGACAACTACAAGAACCTATACATCAGAAGAAGACTATATGTCAACTGGAGGCTGAGAAAGGTGATCTCTTAGTAAAAAATTCTGATCTGAAAGATGAAGTGAGTCAACTGAATTCCCAACTTGAGAACATGAAAAAGCAGGTCAGAATGATGAATACTGCTACTGATGTGCTGGAGGAGATTTTGGAGAACCAGAAACAAGGGAAACAAACTTGCTTAGGATTTGTGGATGAGAGTCTGAACCTCAAAAAGAAGAATCCTGCTAAAAGGTTTGCTCCTGCTACTGAAACTTATGATCCTATAGAAGGAACATCTAAGATGCAACCTCAGAAGTCTAAAGGAAAGAGAAGAAAGCAAACATGGGTTTGTCATCATTGTGGAAAGAAGGGGCATATTAAACCATTCTGTTTCAAGCTTTATAACAAAGGTTGTACAGATGTGTTTGAGGGGGAGTTTTTGTCTCAGAGGGAGTGTATAAGTGTTAAGTTCCTGAGTTGTGTGCTGGTTCAGTTTCAGAAGCAATTTTTCAGAGCTTACTGCAGTTCAGAATTAAGGGGGAGAGTTGTTTGTGATGTGCTGAGTTGCAGGGGGAGTTTTCTGGATGTCTAGAAGCTTGTGTGTGTTGCTGGTGTGTGTTTGTGCTTCAGGGGAAGTTCTCTTGTGAAGTTCAGAACATGTGTGCATCAGAAACTGAGTGTTTGTGTGTACTTCAGAATGTGTTGAAGTTGTTTGGTTGTGTGCTTCAGAACTGTTGTGGATTTCAAAAACTGAAGCTGTTTATGTTTAACATATCATTTATCCGCTGCCTTCTCTGCTGCTATGTTTTCATATGTGTAATTCTTCATGGTGGATTTATTTTTGTAGAGTGAAGAACTTAGTTTTGTGGTTTATTTGATTTTAGCCAAAAATTTGCCAAAGGGGGAGATTGTTGAGTATCTATGTGTTGGCTGCATGTTTGGTAAAATCAATGTGTGCAAGCAAGCGTCCTCAGATGATAATTTAAGTCTTCAGAAGCTGGAAATTGGTTTTTAGAAGTTTCAGAAGCTGAAAAATGGATTTACTGTTCATCAGAAGCAAAACTGGCCTTCAGACGCTGGAACTGTTCATCAGACGCAAAAATGGTCTTCAGATGCAGAACTGTTCATCAGACGCAAAACAGGTCTTTAGACGCACTGTTCAGATGTTGACTGGCGTTGACCTTCAGAAGCTGCCTTCAGACGTTGACTGGCGTTGACCTTCAGAAGCTGTTTTTCAGAAGCTGGTTTTTTTCTGCATTAATTTTGTGCGTATCATTTGAAGATTTACTGAAGAATTATCCAGGCATTTGTTTTCTAGAAGGCTGATTATTTTGGTGAAGATCTTGGTGTAGATTGGCTTCGTGTTTCTGAATGAATATATTTCAAAGGGATCTTTGCATTTTATGATTCAGAAATATATATTTCCTTTTTGAGCTTCAAAGAATTTCAGTATTGTATTTTGAAGAAGATATGGTTTAGTATTATGTGTGCCTGCTGAAGACTATATAGGAAGACGTGCTGCTGCATTGAAGATTAGTTAATCAAAAACCAGAAATTTGAGTCTTAGAGTTTTTAAGAGTTTTTGAGTTTGTAAGCTTAGGCTTTGATTGTACACCACTCATCTGAGTTGGTTTAGATTGTTTTTTTGAGTTGTAAATCATTCTAAGCTTTTAAGTACGAATGATGTCTGTGTTGTGTTGAAGAGTGTCTTCATCGTATTTGATTTTATTCAGAAGTTGCTAATCACTGGGTTGTGGTTACATAATTGGGAAGTAAGTAGTGTCTTATACTTAGGTGGTGTTCCTGAGTAGAAGTCTAGACTAGTGGAGATTGATTGCTAAGGCTGAGAACAGGGGGTCTGTGTCTGAGTCTTTGACTTAATTCCTCATAGTGGATTTCCTTCCTGGATTGGTATCCTCCAGACGTAGGTGTAGTTTATCACCGAACTGGGTTAACAAATACTTTGTCTTCTTTACTTTCTGCACTGTTTATTGCTGCTTCTAAACCTGTTTGTTTGTGCTCTGTTTTACATTCATTGTACTCTGTTTTTCGTTTCTGATCAGTACCTGCCAGAATTTCAATTTTAATTAACAAGTTGACTTCAGGGTATGAGGTTTGCAAGCTCCCCCTGAGTCTGATAATCCACAAGGTGAGGTTTGCAAGCTCCCCTTGATTCTTATCCAAGTTAATTAAATTCAACTTAAAACAATAAGGTGAAATTATCACTCAGAATTATAAATAACCAGTTGACTTCAGGGTCTGAGGTTTGTAAGCTCCCCCTAAGTCTGATAATCCACAGGATGAGGTTTGTAAGCTCCCTGAGTCTAATCCAAGTTATTTAAATTCATTTTAACTCAACAAAGAGTAATTTATCTCACAGAAATTAAATCAGAGGCTAAAAGTTAAGAACATGTTCTCTTAAGTTAATTAATCGAACGAAATTAACTTAATTCTGACTGGCTCAGAGCCTGAAATACTTGTTACTTTTACTCCCCCTTTTGTCATCAACAAAAAGAAAATTCAAGAATTTTAAGAGAGTGAAACCGTGAGACAAAAATGTTCAGATCATTTTGTTCAGTACCACTGAGCTCTTTCAGAGTATATGATTCAGTACAACTGAACTCTTTAAAAAGACAGAGCATATGGTTCAGTGCTGCTGAACTCTTTCAGACAAAAATGAGAGTTTAAAACAGGGTCTGAAAACTTAACATATAAGATGAATATTGAAAACTGTGTTTTGAGTGTGTTTGATAAAACTTTTCAGAAACAGAAAAACATTTAAACACATTGCACATTGATGACTTTAGGAGGGTGCAAAGTACAGCTTTCAAGGCTTAATTCATCACAGCCCAGCAATTATACTCACCAGATTCTGACCAAGAGTTAGACTATTGTTTAGATTCACTCTCATTAGTGGGCCATGTGAAAAGAGTCCACTTATAAGAGTTTTATCAGAAGTAAAAAAAATCTGATTCTGAAACTCAGACTCTGATGTCTTCAGAGGCTGAACTTTCTGCAGACTCTCAAAGTGAGTGTCTGTTAAGTCTTAGCTTCTGTTTGACTTCAGGTTCTCAGTTTCTATTCAGAGTCAAGCAATTTTTCAAGAGATGAAATTTATGTTCAATAAAATGATGAAATGCATATTCAGAGATGAAATGCAGTTTCTATCCAGTTTCTATTCTGAACATAATCTTTAATAAACTGATGTTTAATATCAATATGCTTGGCTCTTCAATGAAGAATTGTATTTTTGGATTTCAGCAGTTTATGAGCAAAACATCTGGTCAGAAGCTGTTAAGAATAACAGAGAACAAAGCATACCTCTGTTAGAGCTTCTGATCTACCTCTCCTTGTTCTTTCAGTTTGTTTCTGAACACCCATTTTTGTTCCAACAATGTTCTTGATTGGCTTTAGGAGAAGTGTCAGATTCTTAGAGGCTTTTCAGCTTTGGACTTTCTTCAGACTCAGGTTCTGGTTCAGGTTCTGAGGTGTCCTCTGAGAGCTGAATCTCAGTATCAGTGATCTAGTCTTTGTGGTTTCCTCCAGATCCCACAGTTCCTCCCTCTTTCATGATCAGGGTTTGGAACATAGACTTGTCTTCTTCCATGTGATGCAAGCAGCCATTGTCCAGGTATCATGACTTTCCCTTTTGTTTGGCTTTTGACCATATCTGCAACAGAAATTATTTCAGACCTAGGTACCCATATCTTTATGGGTCCTCTTGGGTTAGTTCTGAAAGGTTTAGTCCATTGTTGCACCTTATGTCTGGAGTTATAATACTCAGACTTGTTCAGATACCTTGGAAATGAATCCTTTAATCTTGAATATGTCTTAGTATTAGAAACTGAGTTCTTTAGAACCTGAGTTTTCAATGGTCTTGACCCATATTTCTTCTGAACTTTAGTCTTGAAGGTCTTTGGTTCTGATTTCTTCAGAACTTTGGACATAAGAGTCTTTGATTCTGATTTGTTCAGAATCTTGGATTCAGAAATCATAGGTTATGTTCTGTTAAGAACTTCAGTCTTGCCAGCTCCTAACACAAGGCAAACTTCAGTTTGACCTTTCTTAATACAATCAGAATCAGATGACAGATTGGCTTTCTTTTGGATTTTGTGTCTGACATTCTGAGATTTATAAGGTTTTGTATAAACTGGTTTAGTATTCCTTGAAGGATTTACAAACACAGTCTTTTGAAAATTTGAGTCTGAATTTTTTAGATTCTGAGACTTGTTTGCCTTAGGTTCTGAACTCTTCAGACTTTGAACCTTTTCAGATTGAAAGTCTGTTTTCCTCAAAGTCTTAGACTTAGAACCTTTTGGTTTAGACTTTGGCAGTGTTTTAGATTCTGCCTTCATCTTTCCCTTAGGTTCAGAAGTTTTAGATTCTGAGCAGTTCAGAACTTCAGACTTAGCAGTTTCAGTTTCTGGTAAACTCTGTTTCTCAGACATCTCAGAGCAGGTACAAAACACACTTTAGAGCCTTTCATAATATCTTCAGAACAAGAGGTTAGGTTTGTTTCTTTTGAAAAATTAAATGGATCATTTTTGAAACAAATACCTTCACCTCTGTTTCTGCTGATATTATAAATCATAGAAGCAACTTTGCTTCTGTTGATTCCAGCCAAAATAAAGTCTTGAAGAGCAATTTCTTCTTCACTTAAAGATATTATATGTTTGTGAAGCTTCAGGGGGAGTTGATTAGTAGCTCTGATACCATATTTGTGATGATCAGGAGTTGATCAGTAGCATATGTGTGCTTCAGTAGCTGTTATGTTGTGTAGAACTGAAGCTGGTTTGTGTTAATCATAGATGTGTCCGCTGCTTGTCTATGTTATGATTAATAATTGTGGAGTTCTTCATTTCTGAGTTGATTATAAGGGAGATTGAAGAACTTGGATGGTTTTAGCCAAAAATTTGCCAAAGGGGGAGATTGTTGAGTCTTTTGTGTTGGCTGCATGTTTTGGCAAAACCAAAGTATTGAATAGAAGCATCTCCATATTTGAAACATTTCTTCAGTTGCAAGTTTTGTGTTTTGAAGCCATTCAGAAGCTGAAAATGTCATCAGAAGCTGAATGCACTGTAGCAGTTCAGAAGCTGATTTCAGGTTCTGATGCCAGCGTTGACTTTTGTTGACCACATCAGAAGCTGGGTTTTCAGGTTAGTTTTTGCGCGTATCTTGGGAGATTTAGCAAGGAATTATCTTTGTATAATTGCTTCTAGAATGCTGAATTATTTGGAGAAGATTTTATTGAAGATTTGGTTCAAAGATATGAAATTCGTATTTTCCTGTTATGATCTTTCAAAGATTCAATGCAGTTTTATTTGTTACATTATTGGACCAATCTTATTTCAGTAACAAATCAATTCAGAAGATTAGTTTGTTATTTATGCTGCAAGACTGAAGACTATGTAAGGAGGAGTGATGCTGCTTTCAAGACTTACGATTTAGAGTGTTAAAAAATTCAGAGAATTGAGTCTTTGTTATTTTTATGCTTTTAGCTTTGTTGTGCACCACTCTGTTAGAGTTGGTTTAGGGTTGTTATTGAGTTGTAATTCATTCTAAGCCTTTAGGTACGAATGAAGTTTTATTATTGAAGTTTTGTTCAAAAACAAGGTATTGTTAAGGGTTGTTCAAGTGGCTGGGTTTAGTTACTTGAATAGGAAGATAGTGGATTCTATTACTCAGAGTTGGGTAGAAGTCTTACTAGGTGGAGGTTAATTGCTTGGGATAGGAACTGGGAGTCAGTGTCTGAGTCTTGAGGATTAAATCCAATAGTGGATTTCCTTCCTGGATTGGTATCCCCCAGAGTAGGAGGTGTTTACTCCGAACTGGGTTAACAAACCTTTGTGTGCCTTTTTACTTTCCTGCACTTTATTTTGCTGCTTGTGTTGTGGTTGTGTGTGCTCTGTTTTAAGCAATTTTTTGTGCCCTGCGTATTGTTCAGAACCTGTTGGTTCAGAACCTGGTAATCTCTTATCATTGCCTGGCCAGAATTTCAGATAAGATCTTTGAAATTTTCAATAAGTTCAGATCTAGTGAGTTTAGAATATACCTCATTATCATCATCTGAGTCTGAACCTGACTCTGTATCAGAAGATATTGTTGCAACCAAATCCAAATTGGATTCTTCTTCATCTTCCTTGTTAGATTCTGATCCAGCATCTGTATCTGAAGATACTGCTGCAACTAAAGCCAAGTTGCCTTCTTCTTCATCTTCCTTGTTTCCCTCATAGGTAGAACATAGAGAATTGAAGATGGCCTTTGTTGTTGACTTATCATTTAGCTTTAGATACTCATTGTGAGGCAGAGAGTCCACAATGATACCTCTTACTCTACTATGCTTATTATAGATCATTTTTTCAGCATCTGAGAGTCTCTTTCTGTCAGTTGCTACACCTTCTTCATCAACAAGAATAGAGATACCATCTTCAATGATATCCCATAGAGTGTCATCAACACCAATAATGTGACTGTACATTCTGTTTTTCCACCAAGAAAACTCTTTAGGATCACCAGTAAACACAGGAGGTTTATGGTGTGAATAAGATTGCTTATCATCTGTACCATAGTCACCACCACCACTTCTGGATGTGGATTCACCAGAATCACCAGAAGCCATGTTTTTCTCAGGATCAATACTGACTCACTGTTAAGTGATTGAATATCAGAACCAGGCTCTGATACCAACTGAAGGTGAGAAAAACACACAAGAATGGGGGGTTGAATTATGTGGGCTATTTCTTTTCTTTCTCAAAAACTTATGTTAGTTCAGATTCTGATATTGATCAGATCTGAACTATTTTCAGAGTGTTTTATGCAGTGGATATAAAGTAAATGAGAGAGGGAAAGAGAGACACAAGCAGATTATCCTGGTTCCTTCCACAACCCGGAAGTAGTCCAGTCCCCTTGTTACTAACAAGAGATTTTTCACTATAATCAAACGATTACAATTTCTCAACCACAAAGGATGAGACTTCCTTGCTCAAACACCTAGTAAAAGACTTCCGTGCTCAACCACAAAGGATGAGACTTCCTTGCTCAAACACCTAGTAAGAGACTTCTAGTTGCTCAAACACTTAGTAAGAGACTTCCAATGCTCAAGCCCTCAAGCAAGAGAATTCTAGTTACTCAAACAATTAGTAAGAGACTTCCCTGCTTAGACACACAGTGTAAGACTTTCTATGCTCAATACACATAGTTATGAGACTTCTGGTTGCTCAAGCACGCAGGCTAGAGACTTTGGTTCAAACAGATTTACAACAGAAAACAGTTTGAGCTGAACACTTGATATACTATCAGTGGTGTTCACAAAATACAACACAGGTTGTGACTCTACACTTAAGGAATTCTAAGATAAAGAGGTTTGTAAGAATTCCTAATTTATTTGATGACTGTTGGATGAAAAACAGAGTATGGCAGTTTCTGGTTTTTCAGTCTTATATTTCTGTACAGAGTCCTTAGCCTTCTTCTGCAAATCTTCAATCCTTTATAGAGAATTAAAGAGCTGTTGACAAGAGCCATGTCATCAAAAGAGCCGTTGCAAATGAAGCTTCAGCCAGCATTCATTTTGTTCTGGTGTGCGCACAGAAAACAGAGCATGGCAGATTTGAATTGTTTCCTTAAAACATGGAGAATGTTTTGGCCAAGGAGACAACTGTTGCATAGAGCTGTTCTGACAGTACAGTACTTCACTGATCACAGTTGCAATTGTTGACTGCTACGTTTCAGACTTCAGGAGCTTCTCTTCAGAAACAGTTCTTCAGAAGCTGGCATCAGACACTGTTCATCAGAAGCACTTCTTCAGAAGCAGACTTCAGACGCACCCTTCAGACGCACTGTTCATCAGACGCAACCTTCAAAAGCTGGTCTTCAGACGCACTGTTCATCAGACACACTTCATCAGAAGCAGACTTTAGACGCACTGTTCATCAGACGCACTGTTCATCAGACTCACCCTTCAGAAGCTGGTCTTCAGACGCACTGTTCATCAGACGCACCCTTCAGAAGCTGGTCTTCAGACGCACCCTTCAGACGCGGTTTTTCTTCAGCCTTGCAACACAAGCTTCTATCTTTTCCTTCTTGCTCTTAACTTGTTCTTTCATAACCAATGTTAGATATCAGACTTTAAGTACATGGTTCTGCACACTTAGAATCAAGCATTTGCAATTCCAATTTTCTTTTTAACACTTTGTTATCATCAAAACCCAAAAGAGAGTTGTTCATACATTTTGTTCCAACACAATAAACCTCTGATAATAACTGGCCAAACCCAAAAAGCTTCTAATATCAAAAATAGACTTCGGAGTATCCCACTGCAACACCGCATCCACCTTTGACAGATCAACTGCTATTCCACCTACAGAAATAACATGACCAAGAAAACTCACTTCTTGCAGCCAGAACTCACACCTCGACAACTTGGCATACAACTTCTTCTCCCTCAAAGTATGCAACACGATCCGCAAATGCTCTGCATGCTCCTCTTCAGACTTCGAATAGACCAAGATATCGTCTATAAACACCACCACAAACTGATCCAAATAAGGATGGAAAATTCTATTCATGTATTCCATGAATACACCGGGTGCATTAGTCACACCAAAGGGCATCACATAATACTCATAGTGTCCATACCTTGTTCAAAACATAGTCTTAGGCACATCCTCCGACTTCACTCTTATCTGGTGATATCCGGATCTCAAATCAATCTAACTAAACACTTCAGCACCAACCAACTGATCCATCAAATCATCTGTCCTTGGAAGTGGATACTTGTTCTTAATCGTCACCTTGTTCAACTGCCCATAATCCACACATAGCCTCATACTACCATCCTTCTTCAGCTGACCCAACGCAGAAGCAGACATCCGATACGGCGGGGCAGATATAGGACTAGTTCCAGGTACAACATCAATCACAGACTCTACTTCTCTCTCCAATGGTAAGTCGGTAATGTCATCTGGAAAAACATCTGCAAACTCATTAACTACCGGCAAATCGCTAACTTAAACTTCACTTCCAACCTTCAACGAAGCAAACATAACAAACACTTGAGCCGTTCCGTCCAACGACGCTCCTACATGCCTCGCAGACAAAAACTTCCCTACATCACGCTCCTCGGGCTTAGGAAAAGTAACACTCTTGGTTAAACAGTTAATGTTAACACCAAAAGTCACCAACCAATTCATTCCAAAAATCACATCCATATGCTCCAAAGGCAAACAAACTAAATTCAGCTTAAAATCCACATCGCCAAAGTTAACAGGACAAGACCACTCTCAGACTTAACGCACTAGGACCACCTAACTAGAAAGAACATGTATCGACAGTATTCACATACATGTCGCATGCAACAAGATAATTACCAAGTGTTAGCTCAGACTAGACCGACCTGCTCTGATACCAAATTATAAGGACTCGATCCCCGAGACTACTAATCAACGATAAATAAACATCTAACATGCAATCCGAATCTTACATTTCTTCTTAAAAACTCATATTAAACATGTAATATGAAAATCTCATCAATAAAAATAAACATATCGCAGTGGAATATCTCAACATACATATAATCATCTCGGGTCATTGCAAAACATCACAAAATAAATATATAACTATCTGGATCATAAAGATCACTCAAAATAAATCCAACAAGGTACGAAAATAAAATCTCAAACGACATCCTAATCAGAGCATCCTCACTCTAGACGTCTCCAAGCAAAGCAAAAAAACATGAGCTAGGCGTCAAGCCACAACCGATCACAACTCACAAAAAGCAAATACTCAATCCTGCAAATCTACATACATAAGGGATGAGGCAACAATAGTCACTGGAGGGTAAGATATGCATTCATTAGTAGGAAATAATAAACAAGTGTAGTTCAGACAACATTCATGAAATCTCTGGCAGGACGTGTTGCTAAACCGTAAAACAGAGTATAGCGCGCAAAAGAGAGTACAATAGTTCAGAACCAAAATAACAGACAGAAAATAAAAAAGGCACAGGTGATTTGTTAACCCAGTTCGGTGACAAACACACCTACGTCTAGAGGCTACCAAGCAAGGAAGGAAATCCACTATGATAGTCCTAGTTCTAAGTTCTCAGCAAACTCCAAGTTTACAACTTATCACCTAGCAACTACCCGTATTGACTTCAACCTAGGAACTCCTAGACCTGAGATCCCATCTCACTTCCCTCAGTCAATCACTGCCCCAGTGATATCAGACTTTAATAACAAACAACTAAGTAGGAGACACACTCCAAAGACATAAACAGTCACTTTTGCTTAAAAGCTTCAAGTGATTAAAACTCAATAAAACAAACCAACTCTAAACAATAGAGTGGTATACAAAAACAGAGCACACAGCTCACAAATTAACAGACTCAAAAGCTAAGAATAATCTCTCAATACTACCTTCGGTTTTGGTTTAATTTCTTCAAAGGTAGCGCCTTCTTTATATAGCCTTCAGCAGCAACAAATAATTGAACCAAATATTCTTCAAAGATATGTTTCCAAAATTCTTTAGAAACATATAGAAGCAAATATTCTTCAGAAATATATTTTCCAAAGATCTCTTTGAAAATATATTCACAAATAAAAGAAACCAATCTTCAAAAATATCTCACGCAAATATCCTTCCTTCTAGAAACACCAGCTTGGAGAATTCTTCAATCAAATCTACAAAAGATCATGTGAGAAAATAAACAGCTCCAAGGCACGAAAACAGAACACAGAAAACCAGCTTCTGAAGTTACTTCTGAAGAAGTGCTTCTGAAGGTCTGCACCTGAAGTTCTGCATCTGAACATTCAGCTTCTGAAGGTCAGCGTCTGAAGTACTATTCAGCGTCTGAGCATCAGCTTCTGAAGGTTTAGCGTCTGAGGTATTGTTCAGCGTCTGAACATCGGCTTCTGAAGGTTCAGCGTCTGAAGTACTGTTCAGCTTCTGAAGACCCAGCTTCTGATGTACTGTTCAGCTTCTGAAGACCTAGCTTCTGAAACGCACATCTAGCTTGTATATTTGATTTTAGCAAACATGAAGCCAACAACCAAATATCCAACAATCTCCCATTTGGCAAATTTTTGGCTAAAATCAATTTTGAGAACAAACGTAGCAAGATCTTCACTCACTAAAGTACGCAACCATGAAGAACATAACATAAACGTAGCAAGCAACAGAGTCAACAGCTGATAATACACTACGTTTCACACATACAGCAGCAGCTTATGAAACACACACTCCCCTTGAAACACACAGCTCCTGAAACAGATCAGCTTCCAATTCTGAACTTAATCAGGAAACACTTCCAGATCAGGAAACACATATACTCCCCCTGAAACAGAGACTCCCTCTGTATTCTGAACACTTCTCCCCTTTTTAGCCAAACAATTTTGACAAAACAACCATGTAATCACCAGGAGTAGAAAAATAGAGAAACAACAGAGGTTATAAAGCCTATGCACTCAAACAGAGGAAAAACACGCCCAGAAATCAAATAGAACACATCCAAAAATCTGAAACACAGGATATAAACATCCATCACAGCACCACACACAGAACCCTCATCAGAACCATCATCTGAACCAACACAGGATCAGAATCACACAAACATGGTACCCACACACAAAGACTTCACATAAGATCAAAACAACAGAACATAACTGCATCACAAAATGAAACCCAGGGCATAATTTACAGTCTTCAGACTCAACATCAAAAGTTGCTTCATCATCAGACACAGCATCAGATGCTGCTTAGTCAATGTGTGCTTCAGGCATTCAGAGGAATCTTCTTCCCAGCAATCTGCTTCTGACGTTCAACAATCCTCTTCTGAACATAGGGCCTGATGTCTTGCTCAACATCATCCTCAGACTCACTAGGATCCAATTCCTTTCCTTTTAGTGCCTTCTTCTTTGGGACAGGGACCACTACCTTGCTCCAGCCTTTAGATGATCCAATAACAACACTCTTCTTAGTAACAGGAGCAGGCCTGCTGGCAGCAGCAACAACCTTTCCTTTCCTATTTTTCAGCCTCTGGGCAACACTTTCACATTTTGGTCTCCATTCCTTCTTGATATTGACTTTGTTTACAATGGGTTCCACTTTTCTTTGTTGAAAGTGCTTGGGGTATCCATGCAGCTTGAAACATAATGGCTTTATATGCCCCTTTTTACCACAGTAATGACATATCCAAGGATGAGATTCCCTATTGCTCTTAGATCCCTGAGGTTGGTTCTGGTGTTCCAACTTAGGTTTACCCATCATTGGATCATAAGTTCCAACAGCTGCAATGAACCTTTTAGCTGAATTTTGTTGTTTGTTGTTCAAGGTCCTATCATCAAATCCTATACCATTTGGTTTCCCTTGGTTCTGACTCTCCAATATTTTTTCTAGCACATCAGTACCAGTGTTCAACATTTTGACTTGTTTCTTCACATGTTCAAGTTGAGAGTTTAGTTGGGTTACCTCATCTTTGATTTCAGAGATTTTCCCTAAGTGCTCACTTCTTTCATCTTGCAGTTGACTGATAGTCTTCTTTTGATTTATATATATCTTGCAAACTTTTTCACTTCTGATGTATAGTTCTTTGAAGGAGACAAGAAGTTCTTCATAAGTTAATTCTCCTTATGAGTCCATTATGCCAGAAAATAACTTTCCCTGGAGCTCACCCTAAAACAGGCAGGGTGCCTACTCTGATACCAATTGAAATTTCTGGCAGGACCTGTTGCTAAACCGTAAAACAGAGTATAGCGCGCAAAATAGAGTACAGTAGTTCAGAAGCAAAATAACAGACAGAAAATAAAAAAGGCATAGGTGATTTGTTAACCCAGTTCGGTGACAAACACACCTACGTCTGGAGGCTACCAAGCCAGGAAGGAAATCCACTATGATAGTCCTAGTTCTAAGTTCTCAGCAAACTCCAAGTTTACAACTTATTACCTAGCAACTACCCGTATTGACTTCAACCTAGGAACTCCTAGACCTGAGATCCCATCTCACTTCCCTCAGTCAATCACTGCCCCAGTGATATCAGACTTTAATAACAAACAACTAAGTAGGAGACACACTCCAAAGACATAAACAGTCACTTTTGCTTAAAAGCTTCAAGTGATTACAACTCAATAAAACAAACCAACTCTAAAAAATAGAGTGGTATACAAAAATAGAGCACACAGCTCACAAATTAACAGACTCAAAACCTAAGAATAATCTCTCAATACTAGCTTCGGTTTTGGTTGAATTTCTTCAAAGGTAGCGCCTTCTTTATATAGCCTTCAGCAGCAACAAATAATTGAACCAAATATTCTTCAAAGATATATTTCCAAAATTCTTTAGAAACATATAGAAGCAAATATTCTTCAGAAATATATTTTCTAAAGATCTCTTTGAAAATATATTCAAAAATAAAAGAAACAAATCTTTAGAAAATATCTCACGCAAATATTCTTCCTTCTAGAAACACCAGCTTGGAGAATTCTTCAATTAAATCTACAAAAGATCATGTGGGAAAATAAACAACTCCAAGGCATGAGAACAGAACACAGAAAACCAGCTTCTGAAGTTACTTCTGAAGAAGTGCTTCTGAAGGTCTACGTCTGAAGTTCTGCGTCTGAACATACAGCTTCTGAAGGTCAGCGTCTGAAGTACTATTCAGCGTCTGAACATCAGCTTCTGAAGGTTCAGCATCTGAACATCAGCTTCTGAAGGTTCAGCGTCTGAAGCACTATTCAGCTTCTGAAGACCCATCTTCTGAAGTACTGTTCAGCTTCTGAAGACCCAGCTTCTGAAACGCACATCTTGCTTGTATATTTGATTTTAGCAAACATGAAGCCAACAACCAAATATCCAACAATTCATATCAACAACACTATTCAAATATAGCAATTTAGTTATCCGAAATTCAATACCATGTAACTCATAATCATATTCTCATACAAGTCTAACTACACCATCATATCAACTCATCATTTACAGTCATTCGATTCATACCATCATCGATAAACAATTATCAAGTCAATTATGACAATTCATCACATCACATCTTCAATGCACAATTACCACTTAGATGCAAAAATTCTCATCAACACATTAATACATAAGACTCCTACTTATGCAATGTTCCTAATCGGCTCCATATGTTTTACGGTACCACCACTGATGAACTCCCTGAGTTCTAAAACCGCGCAATGAACTCACCATACAATCTCCGATGAAATGCCCGAGGCTTAAACCCCGCCATGAAATCACCATACCATCTCCGGACTGACTTATGAATGCATGGACCCGCATAGAGACTCGACAATGCTCACCAAATATACTCATCATTTCTTATACGATTCACACCATCATATAACGTATCATCACCAAATCGTCTCCTAACGCATTAACAAATCACTAAGGCCAAACATTAAGTCAAGTATCCAAACATCGCCACTTAATACATAACATGTATCATCATCATTTACTGAAACATCGTCACTTAAGACATAACATGTATCATCATCACATATCATTCAATATCATCATCAATAGCATCATCAATGTCATCATTAGTAGCATCATAAATATCATCATAGCTCAATTTCAAGACAATTCACAAGTCCAATTATAATTAATTAACCTCTAAGTCCTCTTATACTTACATCCAAGTTAATCAATCATAAAAATCTTTATTACACTCCTACTAATCAAGTTTAAAGGTTTGGGAACCATTTAGGGTCATTGCATACCTCAAAAAGTCATAAAAATAGGGTTTCAGAACTCAGGCAGGATGACACAGTCGTGCCAAAAACAGCACTGTCGTGCCCTCCCAGGCAGCAAGATCACGCACGGTTGTGCCATGTAGGCACATGGTCGTGCCACCTGTGCAGGTCAGGGGTGACAGATTTTTCGTTCCTTTTTTCGCGAAAATATTGTTTCCCAATATAGTTTTCAATCAAATTCACACCAAATTTGTCCCAACACCTTAAACAAGACACACCCTACTTCCTACCACTTAACATGGCTTAAAAAAACTTAATCTTAATCACTTAAACTAAACTTAATTGGATTAAATAAAAGTTCGTCTCAAAAACCCTTTTTCTCCCAAAACAACTTAAAATCCCAAACAGAACTTTACAGCAACAATTCCAACATTCTAAACATATCAACATGTTCATAATCACTTAATTAACAACAACAAATTAAGCAATTTTCACATAAACAACAACAACCACAATTCCAACTTAACCCAAACATCATAACATCATGATTTCATCATACAAACACATAATCATACTCATAATCAACTCAATTAAGTGTGCGCACCTCGTTTTTAAAAAAACGCGCAAATCCTCCGAGGTCGTTCGTAAACGCTCGGAGGGCCTTGTGAAGTCGCCACCAAAGTTTTTGTGTAAAGGGAACGTTGATAAACCCTTAAGTTTTTTTTGTTTAAAGGGAAACGATAATAAAACCCTTTGACGATGAGGAAAGGATGGTCATCGCAACCATTGTCGGGTTCGGGAGTCGATTACGCAAGGGGAAGGTATTAGCACCCCTCACGTCCGTTGTACTCAACGGGAACCTTCTATTTGGCTAAAGCTTAAATTGTTTTTAAATGTTTTGCGCGCATGCTTATCTATGTCAAAATATAATAAAGGGGGAAAAAGAGATAAAAACAAACGAAAGAAAAGAAAAAAAAAGTTTTTATTATTGCGCTTGACAAGATGTCGATCTTGCTCCTACGTATCTCCCGGTAGTCGGAGAATTCAAAGCGTACGTAGTTCTTTGGTAGAAAAACGTACATATGTTGGTTAATTTTAAATGGACGATGTTTTAACCGAATTCCGGCGATTCAACGTAGCTTGTATGCTCGCGCTCGGGAGACTTATTAAGCGTATAGCTTGTATGCTCGCGCTTGGGAGACTTATTAAGCGTTTGTTCACGAATCGCACTAGAATTGTTAAAAGGTACATCCGTTAGGGTAAAAGGGTTCGAGTTGGTCGCTATGGGACCAAACTAGGCGCAATGGACTCAAACGAGTCAATCATTGACCGAGGGGACTCCAACGAGTCGAGGGATTGTTCGATTGATCCACTGGGATCAAGAACAGGTACAATGGACTCGGACGAGTCGAACATTGACCGAGTGACTCAAACGAGTCGAGGGATCGAATCTAGTGGCCACGGGGGACCAAAAGGTTCGGATTGACCACAAGGGGCCAAGATTTGGTTTAGTTATGGTTGGATACATTAAAAAAAGGAATGACGATTGTCCGAACGACGAGATATACGTCACGCATTCGTACAATCGGGGCAATGGAGAGACATACGTCACACCATCCCTTTTTCATTCAAGCTTTTGGGTAGAAATGTTTTTGAAATCCCAAGGTATATCAAAACATTTGGTTTGAAAACCCAAAATGGAAAGATTTAGCAATTTTGCTAGAAAACGCACAAGTTCGGCTCGTTTTGCGAACGGTTTTGAAAAGCGAACAAATTCGGCGTATGTTCATGCTTGAGTTTTGAAAATCATGAACAATGTTTATTGTTCAAGTTTTTAATTTGAAAGGATGAACATAGCTTGTTTGTTCATGCTGCTTTGAAAGATTGGGAACATAACTTGTTTTGCAAGTTATCCACAAAATGTTACACGAACTTGTGAATTTGTCAATATTGTGCAAAATCCTTGTTATGGTTTGAAAAACATGGGTTTAAAAACTCCTAGGTTCTGAGCTCCTGGGCTAGAACCTCAAAAATTGGCCATTTGGACACCTAAACTCAGATTCTGAGTTCTGTCATGGTCGCTCTGCGACCATGACTTCGCACTGCGAAGTATGCGAATTTTTTAGTTCAGAAGCTGTTTCTGAACTTTTGTTCAGAAACAACTTCTGAACAAACTCAGGACCTTTTAGGTGAGTGAAAAGCTTTGAGTTTTTGGGATGAAAAGGCCTGGACAAAACAGTTTTGATGTTTTGAAACCTTGGGATTTCTTTGAAATTCAAAAGGGGTTTTTTAGAACCAAAAGGTTTTGAACCAAAATTGCTATGCAAACATAAATGAAAATGCAAAACAAAAGCTTGGAAACTTACAGAGATCCTTAGCAAAGCTCCAGCTGCAATGGATTTGAATTGATTGAAGGTTCTTGCAAAAGGTCTTGAATGTTGGTAATGGTTTTGCACTTTGTAATGCTTTGTGTTTGGATTGGTTTTTTTCTGGTTATTTGTAAGTGTTTGTAAGCTGGAATGAGTAGTGTTTCTTTGTGTGTATAATGCTCTTGAATTGCTGTTATGAGTAGTCCTTGTAACCTTGGGCATTGCCTTCTATTTATAGGCCAAAACCAAATCAATTTCATCATTAGAAATCCCCAAAATCCAGCTGATTTGTGGGCTAGGATCAGGCTGAATCCCTTTGCATTAAATGCTAATGGATAGAGGCAACCTTGCCTTGTGCCAAGGGGCAAGACTCAGCCTGATTTCAGCCACAAATTCAAAGTTTTTAGGATAGTAATGATGATGAAATAGGGCTGAATTGCAATTGGCCAAGCTTGGGGATCAATCCTTGCAATCTCAATGGTTGATCAATAAAAACGTGCACTGTGATGTGCAGAGATTGGGGGATGCAAAAGGCTATAATTGGCTGGTGTGAGAGGGTGAAAAGCTGCTGCAAAACAGAGTAGGCACTCATGGCTTTTTCAAGTGAAAAATCCAGCTGGTTTGACTGGTTTTGGGGGAGCAAGCAGGAGGAAAGTCATCAAGCAGGTGGCTGGCAACCTTGGGGTGGTTAACAGGTCACTTGGGAGGGACAAGAGCTGCCCAAGGGCAAGCCCACTTGCTTGTCACATGCTAGGTTGGAAGAAAAAGCTTCCAACCTTGGCATTAATGGCAAGTCTCTCATTTCTGGTTTTGCTTGGCCCAAATAGCCATGAATGCTGATTAAAATAAATATGGAAATGATATGCAACAAATTCTGGAATTAAATCAAAGAAACCAAAAATCTGCAGAAAAATCGCAGACTTCGCAGTTCGAAGTGAGCTTCGCAGTGCGAAGTCCTCATTTTTGAAATGTTGACTTTTCTGTTGACTTTTGTTGACTTTGACTTTTTCTCCCTCTTTGATTTTTTTGATTTTTTTGTTTTAAAAGGCTTAGGACAAAATTGGGGTACTACAGCTGCCCCTACTTAATTGTGTCTTTGCATAGAGTGTGTGAGTGCTGAGGGCATCTCATGAACTCTTTGCGAAGATCAATTAGGTAAAAGAAGGACCTGAATTTTGTCCTTCACGGAATGAAAATATTGCAGTGAAAGTAAAATATGCAAATGCAAAGATTTGAAAGGGTTGATCGTATCCAGCCGCTAACACTGGAGGTAGATCCACTGGGGATGAAGGTAATCGTATCCAGCCGCTAACACTGGAGGTAGATTCCTAAAGGCAAAGGTGATCTTATCTAGCCGCTTACACTAGAGGTCGATACCTAATGGGGAAGGTGATCTTATTCAGCCGCTAACACTGAAGGTCAAACACTGAGGGAGGTGATCTTATCTAGCCGTTTACACTAGAGGTCGATACCTAAGATAGGTAATCTTATTCAGCCGCTAACACTGAAGGTCGATTCCTAACGGGGAGTGATCTTATTCAGCCGCTAACACTGAAGGTCGAACACTGAGGGAGGTGATCTTATCTAGCCGCTTACACTTAAGAGGTCGATACCTAAGGATAGGTAATCTTATTCAGCCGCTAACACTGAAGGTCGATTCCTAAACAGGGGAGTTGGGGACAGTTGGTGAAGGAGGTTCACTGAGGAACGCTTACTTAACTGTTGATGGATGCTGGTGAATATGTGATATTCACTGGAGAATCCTTGTTGAGGATGCATGACATGATTTATGAAATGCATGTGTATGAATGATTTGTATATGTATGCATGAATGAAATTGACATGATGCATGAATTATGTTATGCATGATATGTGGGATGCTGGTTGGGTGCCGAGCAAGGTCGGTCTTGGTTGTGGTTGTGCCAATGATGATTGGACTTTTTGTTTGTTTGGTTTTTTTTTGTTTGTTTGGTTTGGAAGGACAAGGTCCTTTGCCTACATACCCGAATGGGATCAAAACCGGTGTAGTTCGGGCTTATCCTGGGGATTTGTAATGGTCTGCCAATGATGATTGGACTCTTTGTTTTGGGTTGAGACTCCTTGGGGAATGTCAATAAGGTTTGGCTTTGTGGGGCTATAAGGATCATTTTGGAAGCATGATCGATATCCAGCCTTGGTTGATGTTTGGATGTTTAGGGTGCTTACTGGGGAATTTTGTTCCTCTTGTACGACTGATAAGCTCGTGGGGACGAGATTAGACCGGCAAGGTAAAAAGTGGACCGATATAAACAATCGGTAATCCTTGCGGGGACGACGTCTTAGGGGATATATTCGAATATGGACGGGGTAAGGCCGCGATAATTGATAAAGGATAAATACCTCGTGGGGATTATTAATCCGCTGTGTAAATCGTGCTAAACTGCTGAGGAGCATAACTGGTGGTTCCGCTGGGGATGCTTGTGCTCTGGTTGGTCAGTCTCGCTTGAATCGTTCCTTCAGGCTTTTGATTCGACGGGGATATTCCTTTTTGATTCACCAATGACCAAAAATCCCTTTAGCAATTAGCCGTGCTTGGCCTGCGAGGTTTATCTACTCTATGGATAGATATTGAGGCACGCTTTTAAGTACTCACAATTTTAGAGAAAATGTGTTTGTTATTATTTACTTGAAAACATAAAAGATTCCACGTAAAAAATTTTTGGAAATATATATATTTACACTATCATAAATGGAATTCTTTTTGACAAAGGCAAAAGACTTCGCTTGGGAAGAATTTTGTTAATGGGGAGGTGTAGTTCCTTTAATCGTGTTTGGGATTGCTGATGCCAATTGGGCCTTTTGTAAATTGTAGGGAGGGTACCAAGCATGGTTGGGCCTTGAATAATTTGTGCACTGGGTACAATCGGGTTTTTGTTTAAAATTGTGGGCGCCAATGGAAATTGGGCTTTATTGTTGGGGATACCAATGGATATTGGGTTTTATTGTTGGGTGCCAAGCGAGGTCGGACTTTTTGATTTTGGTTGCCGAGCGAGGTCGGGCTTTTTGATTTTGGTTGCCGAGCGAGGTCGGGCTTTTTGATTTTGGTGGATTCATATGAAATTTGCGCATGCAATTTTAATGCCCCATTGTTCCGAGATTGTACTGAAAAAAATTCGAAATAAATACCACACAAAAATTATATCGTACAATTCAAATTAATAACATGTCTATCAATGAACCAACCTATCACTCATTTAAGTAAAAGAACAGACTGAAAATTAATGTGATCGGGTAATGAACACTCATCCGGCAAGTTTGCTAACATTCCGATCGAGTTATGTGTCCATCCAATTATTGTTTCTTAAAAACACGAAAGCATTGATCAAAAGGTCTTTAAGGGTTGTAATTTGGCTGGGTTACAAAAGAAATGTCATATGTGGGGAATTTGAATTCAAACGGCCAAGCGAAAGGGAACATTCTTCCTAACTTATACCTTTTCTTGTTCAAATCACCATTTTTTTGGTGGCTTACAAACGCTCTCTCTTTGATTTCGACAACTCTTGAATTTTATCGATCTTCCCTTCTTTTTTTTTTCTCTCTCTCTTTTTTTTTTTCTTTTCTTTTTCTTGGTTTGCTTTTCTTTCTCTTTTTCTTTTCTTTGGTCGTCAAGATCAATTAAGAAATCCAACGTTGCTTGACTTTAACAACCTTCCCCTTTTTCCCAACTTGTTTCAGTACGATACCCTAATTGAATGTTCCCTCTTCTCCTTTGGCAAGGGACACTAATCATGATGTTTTAAGGGTTCAAAAAACGAAAGGAAATTATCAGAATTCAGTGATGTTTTAACTATGAACTGAAAATATATATATTTTTTTTACAAACTCCGGCAATCTCATTAAGCAGTTGAGCTTATGAAAATTGGCAGTTCATAGTTAAAAATTCTGATTTGTTAGGCTCGAAGGGGTTTAACAAGTACTCACTTCTCACAGGGTGGGCTGTTTGTGGTCAATTGTTTTCTCTCGTTTTCAAACAAATGTCTTGATCATGTCAATACTTTTATGCAATTAAAAAAAGAAAATTCAGATTTAACATAAAAAGATCGAGCTAAACAAAAATGTCGGTCTCCTGCATATGTATTATGATGACCTTGAGGATTCCTCACATCTGGCTGGTTCTAAAATGGTTCATAGAACAAACATATTAAATAACGTAAATTGTATGGTATAATTTGGGTATGGAATATACATTCTCCTTTCAAGTTTTAATCATGGAAAGAATAAGAAACATGCATTTTAGCTTTGCGAAAATTAATCACATTTATCACTGCCATTTGTCTATGGTTAAAAAACTTTGGCTTAATCCGCTGCGGAAAGATTTGTCGAATTCACATTACCAATGATAGATAACAAAAATTCCAACATTCACACATATTAAAATTAAGCAGGCATGATAATGATGCAAAGGCTAGGCAATAAAAGCAAAAGTACTCGAATAACGAACAAGAGTACAAATATAGCTACAAAGTACCAAACAAAGGAAGCCTCTAAAGAGTGTACGAGAAAAATAGCATAACATAAACAACAAAACATGAGAAAACATAATAATAAAAAGGGTCACTCAAGGAGTGAAAGTCTCATCATCCTCAGTCTCCTCATCCTCATCATCCTCGTCCTCGTCCTCATCATCCTCGTCATCCCCTCCCTGGCCTCCGGCCGCTGTACCACTGCCTCCAGCCTCTGCATACTCTGGCCTATCCCCGGGCCAACGACCATGAGCCGCGAACATCTGGGGTGTCGGTATCTGATCATCGGGATCTGTCGGCCTACCCAGCTGCCTCTGAAGGCGATACATGGAATCATGCATCATGGTCATGTATCGATGAGTGGAGGCATTCTGCTCCAATATGAAAGTGCAGGTGTGGTGATCCCCTGATGCTGGTGGAGGTCTAGGCCGTGGCTGCTGTACCCTCGCCGCTCTCCTCCCTATGCAGTGTCTGAAGATATACTCGTCCGTAATGGGGTTCTTAATGGTTTCGGACACGTGAGGGGGAATGGCTACTCGGGCTTCCCGGCAGAGTCCCATGATAAGACCCGGGAAAGCAAGCGGGCACATCTTCTTGGCCGGTGGCTTGATGCCACTCTCGACCACTATCTTAATCTCTTGGCAGATTGCCCTGGCCACATCTACTTGCTTACCGGTGAGGATATAGTAGATTAGGGGGGTCACGTCCAAAGTGGTGGAGGAGGTATGACTTTTGGGTTTTATGTTATGGACAATAAGATGGAAAATGACTTGGGCGTAGGTGGTGAGGTTGCCCTTGAGGGCCTTTGTGGGCTGCCCCGCCACATTAAGCTCATAGCCTTTTCCGGATTGGAAAATGGTCTGAGCGTAGAGATCGTGGTTCCAATTACCACGGTTTTGGTGCTTATGGAAAGCACAAAGCTCATCATTTTCCAATTGGAAGGGGTTTTGGAGATAGGTGTTGATGGCGTCGCGATCGAATCTAATGATCCGACCACGCACCATGGTCTGATATGTAAACTCCCCCTCCGGATCTACGGGAATGGCATTTGCGTAAAATTCCCGGATTATGTCATAGTTGAGGTTTAGGGGAGGGTTTACCAAAACTCCCCACCGGCGTTGGTTGATTAACCGGGCCAACTCCCTCCAGGTGCCCCTCTCACTTATAATAAACTGCCTCTCAGGCCAGAAGGTCCTGCCAAGAAGATCTTCGTATCTCTCTTGGTTCCGAAGACTTAGGAAGCGAGAGGCGTCGAAACCCCCTTGGGGTCTAGATCCCGATGCCTCACTCCTCGAGCGTTTTCCTGCTGGTTTCGGTGCCATCTGCAAAGAAAAGGGCAAAATTAGTAGGATTACAGGTGATATGAGGTGAAACAAATGGAATTGAAAGGAAAAATGGGAAAGAACACAGGTTCTGTCTCTGATACAGTCGCACTGCGAAGGCATGTTCGCAGTGCGAAGGTGCTCGAAAAATTCTGGGTTGCCCAGAAACGGTCGCAGTGCGAAGTTGAACTTTGCTCTGCGACCATGACAGCAAAACCTCAGAAATTCAACTTATACCTCCTGGCTTGAGCTTCTAAAAAGCAATGCATGTAACTAAATGATTTCAGAATCAAAGGCTGGGTACCAAAAAGAATCTCTTAACAGCCCTCCTTCTTTCAATTTCTTGCAAATGGGTTTCTTTTTAAAAACAACTTGGAATTTGAAAGAAACAGGCCTGTTGCAGATACCCATGATGCATGCTTACTAAATCTCAACCTAATATAGTAAACTAGGGACTAAATGCAGCTTATTATGAACTTAAATTCTAAAATGGAAACTTCAAAATTAAAAACCCTAAAAAACCCAAACAGTGGTAATGCGAATGAGGGAAGAACAGAGGAAAAGGGAAGGAAATCATACCTTGTTGCTGGTTCTGAAGGGAATAACACACAGTTTGAATGAAGAAAAATGGAAGATTAACAAAAATGGGTATGCCCCCTTTTTTTCAAATTTCTAGAGCTTTTTTTTTGAAGTTATGGCAAAGATAATGTGTTTTTTTTTTGTTTTAAGAGTTAAAGAAAAGGAGATAAACGGTTGGGATAAAAAAGATAGTGGAAATGGGTGGTTGAGAGGGAGTAAATGAAGGGTCAGCTGAGCTGACAAAATTCGCGTTCTTCGCACTGCGAAGTACTTGAATTTTTGAAAATTTTGTTACCCCTCAACACATTGGCCATTCCTATCCCCAACTATGATTATGCATAAAAACAAGTAATAAACAAATAAATGCTGATTGCCCCTGATAAAATAAAACATAATGTAACAAACATGAGTGAATGCGAACGGATAATATGTGGAAGTTCAGAATTTCCCCCATCCTCACATGTAGGCTCTAAAAGGTGAAATCTCCTAAGAAGAGGTCCCTAGAATCATAGATCTCACATGGAATTAGGGTTGTCTATGGACATACGTCGACATGACTTCAATTAATTCCACGTGAAAATCTCATCTAAGCAGGGTTGGGCATCCTACCTCACGGACATACGTCAACGCGGGCTTCCGCACACAACCTCCTTCTAACTTAGTTTTTTTCTCAAGCTCGGGTAGAGAGCCTCACACGTCCGGCATTAACCCGAACAATGTGGAGTAACATCACTCAAGTAACCCCCGCATTTGATATATATAATATGAATATAAAGCAAAATAAAGCAAATATAAATATAAAGCATAGATATGACATGTATGAATAAAATAAAAAACATGGCGCGCAAAGAAAATAAAAACAATTGGCTTAAAAGCCAAATAGGTTAGGCTTGACTCGCTAGTGGGAAAAGGTTCCCCAGTGAAGTCGCCAGCTGTGCGCACCTCGTTTTTAAAAAACGCGCAAATCCTCCGAGGTCGTTCGTAAACGCTCGGAGGGCCTTGTGAAGTCGCCACCAAAGTTTTTGTGTAAAGGGAACGTTGATAAACCCTTAAGTTTTTTTTGTTTAAAGGGAAACGATAATAAAACCCTTTGACGATGAGGAAAGGATGGTCATCGCAACCATTGTCGGGTTCGGGAGTCGATTACGCAAGGGGAAGGTATTAGCACCCCTCACGTCCGTTGTACTCAACGGGAACCTTCTATTTGGCTAAAGCTTAAATTGTTTTTAAATGTTTTGCGCGCATGCTTATCTATGTCAAAATATAATAAAGGGGGAAAAAGAGATAAAAACAAACGAAAGAAAAGGAAAAAAAGTTTTTATTATTGCGCTTGACAAGATGTCGATCTTGCTCCTACGTATCTCCCGGTAGTCGGAGAATTCAAAGCGTACGTAGTTCTTTGGTAGAAAAACGTACATATGTTGGTTAATTTTAAATGGACGATGTTTTAACCGAATTCCGGCGATTCAACGTAGCTTGTATGCTCGCGCTCAGGAGACTTATTAAGCGTATAGCTTGTATGCTCGCGCTTGGGAGACTTATTAAGCGTTTGTTCACGAATCGCACTAGAATTGTTAAAAGGTACATCCGTTAGGGTAAAAGGGTTCGAGTTGGTCGCTATGGGACCAAACTAGATGCAATGGACTCAAACGAGTCAATCATTGACCGAGGGGACTCCAACGAGTCGAGGGATTGTTCGATTGCTCCATTGGGATCAAGAACAGGTACAATGGACTTGGACGAGTCGAACATTGACCGAGTGACTCAAACGAGTCGAGGGATCGAATCTAGTGGCCACGGGGGACCAAAAGGTTCGGATTGACCACAAGGGGCCAAGATTTGGTTTAGTTATGGTTGGATACATTAAAAAAAGGAATGACGATTGTCCGAACGACGAGACATACGTCACGCATTCGTACAATCGGGGCAATGGAGAGACATACATCACACCATCCCTTTTTCATTCAAGCTTTTGGGTAGAAATGTTTTTGAAATCCCAAGGTATATCAAAACATTTGGTTTGAAAACCCAAAATGGAAAGATTTAGCAATTTTGCTAGAAAACGCACAAGTTCGGCTCGTTTTGCGAACGGTTTTGAAAAGCGAACAAATTCGGCGTATGTTCATGCTTGAGTTTTGAAAATCATGAACAATGTTTATTGTTCAAGTTTTTAATTTAAAAGGATGAACATAGCTTGTTTGTTCATGCTGTTTTGAAAGATTGGGAACATAACTTGTTTTGCAAGTTATCCACAAAATGTTACACGAACTTGTGAATTTGTCAATATTGTGCAAAATCCTTGTTATGGTTTGAAAAACATGGGTTTAAAAACTCCTAGGTTCTGAGCTCCTGGGCTAGCACCTCAAAAATTGGCCATTTGGACACCTAAACTCAGATTCTGAGTTCTGTCATGGTCGCTCTGCGACCATGACTTCGCACTGCGAAGTATGCGAATTTTTGAGTTCAGAAGCTGTTTCTGAACTTTTGTTCAGAAACAACTTCTGAACACACTCAGGACCTTTTAGGTGAGTGAAAAGCTTTGAGTTTTTGGGATGAAAAGGCCTGGACAAAACAGTTTTGATGTTTTGAAAACCTTGGGATTTCTTTGAAATTCAAAAGGGGTTTTTTAGAACCAAAAGGTTTTGAACCAAAATTGCTATGCAAACACAAATGAAAATGCAAAACAAAAGCTTGGAAACTTACAGAGATCCTTAGCAAAGCTCCAGCTGCAATGGATTTGAATTGATTGAAGGTTCTTGCAAAAGGTTTTGAATGTTGGTAATGGTTTTGCACTTTGTAATGCTTTGTGTTTGGATTTGTTTTTTTCTGGTTATTTGTAAGTGTTTGTAAGCTGGAATGAGTAGTGTTTCTTTGTGTGTATAATGCTCTTGAATTGCTGTTATGAGTAGTCCTTGTAACCTTGGGCATTGCCTTCTATTTATAGGCCAAAACCAAATCAATTTCATCATTAGAAATCCCCAAAATCCAGCTGATTTGTGGGCTAGGATCAGGCTGAATCCCTTTGCATTAAATGCTAATGGATAGAGGCAACCTTGCCTTGTGCCAAGGGGCAAGACTCAGCCTGATTTCAGCCACAAATTCAAAGTTTTTAGGATAGTAATGATGATGAAATAGGGCTGAATTGCAATTGGCCAAGCTTGGGGATCAATCCTTGCAATCTCAATGGTTGATCAATAAAAACGTGCACTATGATGTGCAGAGATTGGGGGATGCAAAAGGCTATAATTGGCTGGTGTGAGAGGGTGAAAAGCTGCTGCAAAACAGAGTAGGCACTCATGGCTTTTTCAAGTGAAAAATCCAGCTGGTTTGACTGGTTTTGGGGGAGCAAGCAGGAGGAAAGTCATCAAGCAGGTGGCTGGCAACCTTGGGGTGGTTAACAGGTCACTTGGGAGGGACAAGAGCTGCCCAAGGGCAAGCCCACTTGCTTGTCACATGCTAGGTTGGAAGAAAAAGCTTCCAACCTTGGCATTAATGGCAAGTCTCTCATTTCTGGTTTTGCTTGGCCCAAATAGCCATGAATGCTGATTAAAATAAATATGGAAATGATATGCAACAAATTCTGGAATTAAATCAAAGAAACCAAAAATCTGCAGAAAAATCGCAGACTTCGCAGTGCGAAGTGAGCTTCGCAGTGCGAAGTCCTCATTTTTGAAATGTTGACTTTTCTGTTGACTTTTGTTGACTTTGACTTTTTCTCCCTCTTTGATTTTTTGATTTTTTTGTTTTAAAAGGCTTAGGACAAAATTGGGGTACTACATTAAGCATAATGAACATCAATTATCACGTTTCTCATCAAATTCACCAAATTTCACAAAGTTCACAAACCACATAATCAACTGTAGTACCCTAATTTTGTCCTAAGCATTTTAAAACAAAAAATCAAAAAAATCAAAGAGGGGAAAAAGTCAAAAGTCAACAAAAGTCAACAGAAAAGTCAACATTTTAAAAATGCTGACTTCGCACTGCGAAGCTCACTTCGCACTGCGAAGTCTGCGATTTTTCTGCAGATTTTTGGTTTCTTTGATTTAATTCCAGAATTTGTTGCATATCATTTCCATAATTATTTTAAGTAGCATTCATGGCTAATTGGGCCAAGCAAAACCAGAATTGAAGGACTTGCCATTAATGCCAAGGTTGGAAGCTTTTTCTTCCAACCTAGCATGTGACAAGCAAGTGGGCTTGCCCTTGGGCAGCTCTAG
The DNA here is from genome assembly GCA_018208015.1 of Medicago ruthenica. Taxonomy (NCBI): domain Eukaryota; kingdom Viridiplantae; phylum Streptophyta; class Magnoliopsida; order Fabales; family Fabaceae; genus Medicago; species Medicago ruthenica. The sequence continues at coordinate 54,220,189 of CM031376.1, forward strand.
TCCCTCCCATGTGACCTGCTAACCACCACAAGGTTGCCAGCCACCTGCTTGAGGACTTTCCTCCTGCTTGCTTCCCCAAAAACCAGTCAAACTAGCTGGATTTTCTCACTTGAAAAGCCATGAGTGCCTACCCTGTTTTTGCAGCAGCTTTTCACCCCTCACACCAGCCATAAGTAGCCTTTTTCATCCCTCAATCTCTGCACATCACAGTGCACGTTTTTATTGATCAACCATTGAGATTGCAAGGATTGATCCCCAAGCATTAGCCAATTGCAATTCAGCTTTGTTCTTCATCATTACCTTCTAGAATTGGTTGAATTTGTGGCTGAAATCAGGCTGAATCTTGCCCCTTGGTACAAGGCAAGGTTGCCTCTATCCATTAGCATTTAATGCAAAGGGATTCAGCTTGATCTTAGCCACAAATCAGCTGAATTTTGGGATTTGGTAATGATGAAATAGATTTGGTTTTGGCCTATAAATAGAAGGCAATGCCCAAGGTTTCAAACACAACTGATAACAGCATTTCAAGAGCAGAAACTCTACTCATTTTAGCTTACAAACCCCCACAAACAACCAGAAAAAACCAATCCAACACAAAGCTTTACCAAAGTTCAAGTTCATCACCAATATCAAAAAAAACCTTTGTGAAAGCCTTCAACCAATTCAAATCCATTGCAGCTGGAGCTTTGCTAAGGAGTTCTGTAAGTTTCTAAGCACTCATCTTGCATTTACAATTGTGTTTGCATAGCTATTTTGGTTCAAAACCATTTGATTCTAAAAAGCCCCTTTTGAATTTCGAAGAAATCCCAAGGTTTTCAAAACATCAAAACTGGTTTGTCCAGCCTTTTTCACCCCAAAAACTCAAAGTTTTTCACTCACCTAAAAGGTCCTGAGTGTGTTCAGAAGTTGTTTCTGAACAAAAGTTCAGAAACAGCTTCTGAACTCAAAATTTCGCATGCTTCGCAGTGCGAAGTCATGGTCGCAGTGCGACCATGACAGAACTCAGAATCTGAGTTTTTGTGTCAAAATGACCATTTTTTGAGGTTCTAGCCCCAGAGCTCAGAACCTAAGAGTTTTTAAACCCATGTTTTTCAAACTATAACAAGGATTTTGCATAATCTTGACAAAATCACAAGTTCGTATGACATTATGTGGATAACTTGCAAAACAAGTTATGTTCCCAAACTTTCAAACAAGCATGAACAAACAAGCTATGTTCATCATTCCAATCTAAACTTGAACAATAAATATTGTTCATGATTTTCAAAACTCAAATATGAACATACGCCAAATACGTTCGCTTTTTGCAAAATGAGCCGAACTTGTGCGTTTTCTAGCAAAATTGCTAAACCTTCCCATTTTGGGTTTTCAAGCCAAATGTTTTGACATACCTTGGGATTTCTAAAGGATTCAACCCAAAAACATGAATGAAAAAGGGATGGTGTGACGTATGTCTCTCCATCGCCCCGATTGTACGAATGCGTGACGTATGTCTCGTCGTTCGGACAATCGTCATTCCATTTTCAATATGTACAACCCTAACCAAACCAAAACTTGGCCCCTTGTGGTCAATCCAAACCTTTTGGTCCCCCGTGGCCATTAGACTCGACCCCTCGACTCGTTTGAGTCACTCGGTCAATGTTCGACTCGTCCGAGTCCATTGTACCTGTTCTTGATCTCAGTGGATAAATTGAACAATCGCCCGACTCTTCGGAGTCCACTCGGTCAATGATTGACTTGTATGAGTCCATTGCACCTCCCTTGGTCCCATAGCGACCAATTAACCCTTTACTCTAACGGACGTACCTTTTAACAATTCTAATGCGATTCACGAACAAACGCTTAATAAGTCTCCCAAGCGCGAGCATACAAGCTACGTTTAAATCGCAAGAATTCGGTTAAAACATCGTCCATTTAAAATTAACCAACATATGTACGTTTTTCTACAAAGAACTACGTACGCTTTGAATTCTCCGACTACCGGGAGATACGTAGGAGCAAGATCGACATCTTGTCAAGCGCAATAATAAAAAACTTTTTTTTCTTTCTTTTCTTTCGTTTATTTTTATCTCTTTCCCCCCTTTTTATTATATTTTTGACATAAATGAACATGCGCGCAAAATATTAAAAAAACAATTCAAGCTTTGACCAAATAGAAGGTTCCCGTTGAGTACAACGGACGTGAGGGGTGCTAATACCTTCCCCTTGCGTAACCGACTCCCGAACCCGACAATGGTTACGATGACCAATCCTTATCCTCATCGTCAAAGGGTTTTATTATCGTTTCCCTTTAAACAAAAAAAACTTAAGGGTTTATCAACGTTCCCTTTACACAAAAACTTTGGTGGCGGCTTCACAAAGGCCCTCCGAGCGTTTGCGAACGACCTCGGAGGATTTGCGCGTCTTTTTCCCAAGGAAAAAAACGAGGTGCGCACAGCTGGCGACTTCACTGGGGACCCTGTTCCCACTAGTGAGTCAAGCCTAACCTATTTGGTTTAAAGCCAATTGTTTTATTTTCTTTGCGTGCCATGTTTATTTATTTTATTCATACATGTTATATTTATGCTTTATGTTTATATTTGCTTTATCTGCTTTATATTCATATCATATATATCAAATGCGGGGGTTACTTGAGTGATGTTACTCCACATTGTTCGGGTTAATGCCGGACGTGTGAGGCTCTCTACCCGAGCTTGAGAAAAAAACTAAGTTAGAAGGAGGTTGTGTGCGGAAGCCCGCGTTGACGTATGTCCGTGAGGTAGGATGTCCAACCCCGCTTAGATGAGATTTTCACGTGGAATTAATTGAAGTCATGTCGACGTATGTCCATAGACAACCCTAATTCCATGTGAGGTCTATGACTCTAAGGACCTCTTCTTAGGAGATTTCACAATTTAGAGCCTACATGTGAGGATGGGGGGAAGTTCCGAACCTTCATAAACCATACCCTTGCATATCATTTGCATTCATGAAAGTAATTTTCGCATCATTTTGCTTTATAGGAGTTTAAAAAGAACAAACAAATATTAGCAAAAAAAGAAATATGGATCCCGGGAACAAGAATACGCTCGCCTTCAAAATTAAAGCTCCTAGGGTGGAAAGTTTATTAGCTCTAAGTAAGAGGCTCTCTTCGGTCAACAAGAACATCTTCGAGGCAAGCTATGGGCTAATCCTTGATCTTCTACCCGTAAGAATAGATTCAACGGCCTTAACCACTTTGGCGCAATTCTTCGACCCACCTCTACGGTGCTTCACATTTCAAGACTTCCAACTAGCGCCAACTTTGGAAGAGTTTGAGAAGATTTTGGGTTGTAGTATGAAGGGTCATGAACTCTATCTCGGTCCGGGAAAGGATCCCACATTTGAAGCCATCGCCGAATCCTTATACCTCGACACCCAAGAAGTGGCATCTAACTTGGAAGTTAGATGAAACCTTAAGGGATTTTCAAGAAAGTTTTTGGAAGCCAAAGCTCGGGAAATGTTAGCCAACAAAGAGGGAAGAGCATTCAACGCCATCTTAGCCCTCTTAGTTTACGGAATTGTTTTATTCCCCAACATGGATGATTTCGTAGACTTGCCGGCTCTAGAGGTATTTATGACTAAAAATCCAGTTCCCACAATCTTGGCGGATTTTTATCATACCCTCTACTCTAGGCATGAACAAGCAAGGGGACGCAAAATTACTTGTTGCACTCCCGTGGTGCAAATTTGGATGATGTCCCACATGCCAAGAAACCGAGACTTTGTGGAAAACCGGGCCAAGCTCAAATGGTCGCAACGGATGACAACCCTCGCCGAGAAGGACATCCATTGGTTTTCACCAAACTTAGAGGACCCGGAAATTATCCTCAGTTGCGGGGACTTCCCTAACGTACCCCTCATTGGTACTAAGGGATGTATTAATTATAATCCGGTCCTCTTTCTCCGACAACTAGGTTTTTCAATGGAGGATAAACCTAATGACCTTTTGTTGGAAGCTTTCTACTTAAGGGAAGGCGATCAAGACCCGGCATTGCTAGAGAGAATCCGGGGAGCATGGAGCCAAGTACGCAAGGGAAGGGTCGGCAAGAGAAACTGTGTCGCCAAACCCCTTTATACTCAATGGGTGAAGGAGAGGGTCAAAGCAATCAAGTTACCCTTCGTGGTCATAAACCATCCAAAATCTCCTACACCTAAACCTATTGCAATCATTCCCAACAAAGAAGTGGAGGACCTCAAGGCTAAAATTCAAGAACTCCAAAACAAAAACGGAGACTTAGAATTGAAGCACCTCCAAGCTTTAGGAGAAATTACTAGGACGAAGAGAGATCGTGATGAAGTATCACATTCTCTCCTAGTATGCCAAAAACGGCTAAGAACCTCCGAAGGGAAGAGGGATTGGATAGGAGGCGGCTTGGTTAGTGCGGATGCCAACCTTGTGGCCAAGGACGAAGAGTTGGAAAGAATTCTACATTCCAATTAAGAGCTCAAGAAGTTTGGCGAACTAGCCATTGAAGCTCAACGGAAATGGAGGTTGAAATTTCAAGAGAAAAATCAACAGCTCCAAGAAGTAGTGAAAGACTACAAAGAGCAGCTTCAAGCCGAACGCGTCCAGCGGCAAAGACATGAGAGTCTCTCTCATCAAGGGAGGCTAAAGTGCAATCATCTCGAAGAGGACATCAAGAAATTCGAAGAGTACTTCGACAAGATTGCAAGAGCTCATGGGGACCACATTGCACAACTACACGATGAAATTAGAAGTGCAAGAGTCAAGCTAGACCAGCGCAAGGAAGTAATTGAGTATGTATGGCAAGACGCCACCCGATTAAGTGAGGATTTCACTAAATTGGTTGCATTCTCAAATTTGGTAATCACCCAACTTCCAAAGAAGCTAGCGGAGGCCGAGATGGTCATGCCTTAGTTTGTCATCCCTATGGAGATCCGAAAGTTTATGAAGTTCTGCAAGGACACCATAGATTTCTATAGGGAGGAGATGAGCAAAGCCGAGAAGCGAGCGGCTATTTGATTTGTAATAGCATTAGTTACACTTTGTAAACAAATGTTATTTAATCAAATATATTTTGAAGTATAATCAATTTCCCGGTCTTTAATATTTCGAATTTGCTAATATTAATTGTGCATCTTTAAACTCCATAAAGCAAAATAAAAAAAAAATGCATATTTTGCATACTCATAGCATACATACATCCACATGCATCTTCATGCATTTTTCAAAAAAAAAAACTCATTCATTTCCCTAAAAACAGTTCAAAGCAATCATAGCCCGAAAACCCCGAAAGCCCTCGGTCCAAGAACCAGATATTCAACACTCGTACGGAACACGAGCTAACAAACAAAGGATCATGGACAATTTGGAACAAACTCAAGCGGCTTTGAGAGAAGAGGTTGATGGAATGAAGGGAAAGATGGATCAGATGCTAGAGTTAATGCAAGCTCTATCGGCACGAGAAAGTAACCCTCGCCCAACAACGGATGCATCCAATGTGCAATGGCCTCTTTATGGTTTACCTCCGAATTATACCCCACCATTCGAAAATGAGGGTCAAGGACCACCTCCACCACCGCTCACAATCCCCGTAAGGAATGAAGAGCGTCGTCCTCAAGGAACTTCCACTACTCAGCATGAGGTGATTCCCCATGATGTGGAAAATAGTCAGCTAAGGCAATCTGCTGCCGACACCACCCACCAAGACAATGATACCACCCAAATGTATCGAGTTTTGGAAGAAAGGTTGAAAGCTGTCGAAGGGTTCAGCTCATACGGTGCCCACAACGCCTTGGATATGTGCCTAGTGCCCGACGTGGTAATTCCTCCGAAGTTCAAAGCACCGGACTTCGAGAAATACAAGGAATTCAATGCCCTCGGAACCATCTAAGGATGTTCTGTAGGAAGATGGCAGCCTACGCAATGAACGAGAAACTCATGGTGCATGTGTTTCAAGATAGTTTAAGCGGAGCGTCCTTGGATTGGTACATGCAGCTCGAGCGTACTCATGTCCAAACTTGGAAGGATCTAGCCGATGCCTTCCTAAGCAATACAAAATATAATTTGGACATGGCTCCAAATAGGATGCAACTACCAAAACCTCCTACAAAGAAGCAACGAGTCCTTCAAGGAGTACGCTCAGCGATGGAGAGAACTAGCTTCTCGTGTACAACCACCACTATTGGAAAGAGAGCTTGTCGACACCTTTATGGGCACACTTCAAGGCCCATATTACGACAAGATGATGAGAAGCACGTCTGCCGGTTTCTCCGATCTAGTCATGGTTGGTGAAATGAAATAGAAGACGGAGTAAAGAGAGGAAAAAATCCAAGGCTCTCCAGAAGCTCAAAGTGGAGCTAGAAAGCCCCCCAGCAACTTTCACAAAAAGAAAGACGGGGAGACAAATGCCGTTCTAGTGGGACCATCCTACCCACCACCAAATCAAATGCCTCACTACCACTATCCTTATGTGGCAGCAGCAACGGCTCAAGGGCGTTACTCACCTCAAGTGATTCCCGCAAATCCACCTCGACAACCAGTAGTGTTGCCGCAGCAAATCAACAGCAACAACAACAAGGCGGGTACCCATCAAGGAATCAAGCGAGCTCAATGAACAGTTATTTTAATAGGCAAGTTTGATCCTGTACCTATGTCTTATGGTCAAATCTTGCCATACCTAATCCAAAAGGGTATGGTCGAGGACAAGACTACTACCACCAATGTCGCCCCATATCCACATGGTACGACGCAAACGCCAAATGTGATTTCCCCGCAGGATCCGTGGGGCACAATGTCGAAAACTGTAGAGTTTTCAAACACAAGGTGCAGGATCTTATTGACAAGAAGCTGTTATCCCTTCAAAGAGGAGAACCCCAATGTGAAGAACAACCCATTGCCGGGGCATGCGGGTCCCTCTGTAAATGCGGTGGAGGAACAAGAGGGACTTTGGTCCAGTCAAAAGGGTATCCAATGTTAAGACTCCCCTGTCAACTATAAGGGAGCGTTTAACCGGCTTTGGATTGTTCGAGGAATGCACGCCAACTGTGAAGCCTGCAAGGTCAACCCGAACGAGTGCGAAGAGTTGAAGAGCTGTCTTCAAGAGTTAATGGACCAAGGTTGGATCCAAATTGGTTATATAAAGGATGGCACGGACGTTGCTACCTTAGAGTCTAACAACCCAAAACCTCTCGAGATCTCATACCAAAGGAGAGAGGTACCAATGCCAATACAACCCATAACATTCCACGTACCTGCACCCTTCTCTTTTGAGAGCACGAAGAGGGTACATGGAATTACCAACCTGTGGCCTATGTGGAAGGAAAACCACTAGCCAAAATTGAGCCCAGCATCACTAACATTACCGGTGTTGGAGGAATGACTAGAAGTGGTAGAGTCTTCGCTCCGAAAGAACTCGGGAAGACGCCAGCCGTACTACCAAAGGAACCGCTCAAAGAGAGGAGCGTGGAGGAAGAAGAGAACCAAGCGGGGCCTTCTCAAAAGACAATCCCGCAAAAAGAGGCCGAAGAGTTCCTAAGGATAATCCAAAAGAGCGAGTATAAAATCATTGACCAGCTAGGTCAAACTCCCTCCAAGATCTCCATGTTATCCTTACTACTAAGCTCGGAAGCACACCGAGAAGCACTACTGCGGATCCTCAGTGAGGCACATGTCACCAAGGACATTCCGGTGGACCAATTCGACGGGATAGTCGGAAATATTACCTCAAGTAGGTACTTGGGTTTCAATGGCGATGAGCTACCCGACGAGGGGCACATTCATAACCGCGCCTTACATATCTCCGTGAAATGCATGGACCACATCCTCTCAAGAGTGCTAGTGGGACACGGGGTCATCATTGAATGTCATGCCCAAGACTACCCCTCCTCAAACTATCATGTGAAGGGACCGTAATGAAGCCCAGCGCCTTGGTCGTAAAAGCTTTCGATGGGTCAAGAAGAGCCGTTATAGGGGAGATCGACTTACCAGTCCAAATCGGACCTAAGGTTTTCACCATAACCTTCCAAGTCATGGATATTAATCCGACATACAGTTGTCTTCTCGGACGACCATGGATCCATGCGGCCGGAGCCATACCTCTACCCTGCACCAGAAGCTGAAGTTCATCATTGATAACCAAATGATTGTAGTTTCCGGGCAAGAGGAATGATGGTAAGCCATCTCTCATCTTTCCGTTATATAGAAACGGATGAAGAAGCTGTGGACGTCCATTCCAGTCTTTGGAAGTGGCGAATGTCGTGACATTGAGCTCGAAGCCCAAGGAAGAGGCTAGGACAGCCATGTCATCATGGAGGGCGATAAGAGAGGCCCTAGAAGAAAG
>CM031376.1:54228612-54529866 GCA_018208015.1 Medicago ruthenica
AGAAACCGTTTTCAAATCTAGTAACACAAGTGCAATGAGCAAAATATGATCGGAAACAACAATTATTTGATTTTCAATTTAATTTTTTTTCCTCACACACTGGTTTTAGTTATTTGTCCAATTTCACAAATCATTTGCATCTAAAACTCGGTCATTATTAAACTCGATTAATAGGCTACCATTGCCTTTTTTTAATGAGAAAATCCATTCTCAAACCCACATCACTTTATGAGTTTTTTTATCTTTACCAATGTGACATTTTCAAACTCACCAAGTCTACCCTCAGCCACTGATGATTCTACTAGAAATATTGAGGAAAATGTTGGAAATGTTGAGAGATAATTCTGGAACAAACCCAGAATTGAGTTTTCCCTGAAGACATTTGAAGAAAACTATAATCTATTTCTATCCAAATAATAATAATTGTACAGTTTTGAGAACTTTCACAATTGTCTGAATGCAGGTTTGTGAAGGGATTAGAGAACTACTTGATCTTCCAGCTGAGAAACCCTTACCAGAACGGAGATTTTGATATTTATAGAGTACACACCGAATTGCTTATGCTAGAATTTGTCACAACAATTATGAAGAAGAAATGCAATCATGTGTAAAAACTTGGATTGATATTAAACCTTTATGAAATATTGCATCTCTTCTTTGAGTCATAGTTGTCTTTCTAATTAATTTTTGTGCAGGGTTTGTAAAGTATTTTGATGACCAACCGTGAACAGAAACATTAACAAAACACCCAAGTCCTTACTTATATGACAAGTAGGCATGGCAACCGAGGCGGGCCGGGTGAATTTTATCCCACCCTTACTCTGCTGGATTTTCTGCCTCTTTTCATGTATATAATAAAAAAATTGTAATAATTAACACAATGAAATTAAAATTATTAGACTATAAATAATATAAATGAATAAATAGGGGTACATAAAAAAATGAGTGATTTTTGTTCATCAGGATGGGTTCAGGGAGGGGGGAGTGAATTATCTCCTGTGAGTTAAACCAAGTGAAGAGTCTAATGGAGAGAATCCATTCCCTGGGACGAGCTATAATTGGCTATGACTTTGAATATCGTTGATATCATCTTTGGTCAATGATTGGCTGGGTTCAAATGGAATCATGCGTTGGGGGATATGTAACTCGTTTGTTTGAGTTAAGAGATTAAAAGAGTTAAAATGTTAAAAGTCCAGATGAAAACTTTGAATACTAACATAACAATTAACTATCGAAAAAAATAAAAAAAGTGGATACTTGTGTTGCATGTTGGATTATTTGTTATGCCAATTGACAAATGACAAGGGATGATTAATGTACCTGATGATTAATGTTCTTGGTTTGGTCCTACGACACGTATTTTATGTTGTTTTATGATTAATTTTTAGAAAGGAAATAACTTTTTATGATAATGTTATTATTATATAAAAATTGTATAAGATACAATATTGAAGTCTTATACAATTTGAAGGATTAATCTATACAATTACATACAAAGAATATCCGATTTATTCATAAAAAGAAGTTGTTTTGGCATGCAATATGTTTTTGATGTGATGCTCTCAATTTTAGATGTATTGAAAAAAAGCAATAAGAATAAAAGATACCATTTCATCAAAAAGAATAAAAGATACCAAGTAGCAAGTGAATCTAATATACAGTAGAAATATAGAATCAAATCTAAAGTTACCACAAGATTCCAGCACGAAGTCCCAACCCACACTAGCTAGCTAGTACCTACTACCCATCACATGATTGTGTAAATTATGTAAGAGCTTCGGTGCATTCATTTGAATTATTCAGTCATTTTGCTTCAACACAAAATTACAAAAGTGAAACTATATATAATTTGAGTTTTAATTAAATAAAATGTGGCATCCAAGTAACTGGTTCAACATAAAAGCTAGTAATATAGACTACCAGTTGTAATTTAATTTCAAAGGAAAAGTAATTGTAGGATGGGATGGAATTGATCGGACTTGTGGTACATATAATGCAAATTCATACAATAAACACACAGACACAGCAAATAAAGCAATGTCATGTCTTGGTTTGTCTCATTGGTTCGGTATTCAGTTGATGCCATCATGATTGGTGATTGATCAAAAGGTTGTTGCTTCTTTTAAGTGTTGTTGTGCTGTTGTGATGTGATGAATTGAATTTCATCATGAGGTTATAAAACAAGTCGTATAAAAACAAAATCAACTCCATACATGACATATGACATTTACTAAGAGTTTTTTTTTTTTTTTCTTTTCTAAATGAATATTGTTTAATATTTTTTACACATATTAAATGTAGGGTTAAATATGTTTTTGGTCCCTATAAAATTGAGAACTTCTAAGTTTAGTCCTTACTTAATTTTAATAGGCTTTTTAGTCACTATAAAAAAATTTACTTATAATTTTAGTCCCTGCTAAAACAAAGTTTGTTTAATTATCCTTAAACTCTTAAATTTTTGAACGATTTTTTTGAGACAAGTTTAGAACATTATGAAAGACTCATTTACAAAAATTTAGAATTTTTTAACATGAAACGAATTAAATATGAATTTTTTAAACCGACAAAAGTTAAAGATAAAAGTAACAAAATCTGGACGTAGAAATCAAATTTTGCGATAATTTTTTGCGAAGGAACTTTTAGTAATGTTCTTAACACGTCTGCAAAAAATTGTTCAAAAACTTAAGAGTTTAAGCATAAATTAAACAAATTTGAATTGAGTAGGGACTAATACTGGCCGAAATGCGTGTTTATTCCAAGGAGGCAACTGTTGCATTGAGCTGTTCTGACTGTACAGTGCTTTACTGTTGACAGTGACAGTTGCTTTTCCTTAAAAGTCAGACTTCAGAAGCTTCTCTTCAGAAGCTGGCTTCAGGCACTGTTCATCAGAAGCTGCCTTCAGACGCAGTTCTTTAGAAGCTGGCATCAGACGCTGCCTTCAGAAGCTACTTCAGACGCTGTCTTCAGAAGCTGCTTCAGACGCTGATTTTCATTATTCTTGCAACATAAGCTTCTATAATTTCCTTCTTGCTCTTAACTTGTTCTTTCATAACCAATGTTAGATACCAATCTTTAAGTACATGGTTCTGCACACTAGAATCAAGTATTAGCATATCCAATTTTCTTTTTAACACTTTGTTATCATCAAAACTCAAAAGAGAGTTGTTCATATATTTTGTTCCAACAATCTCCCCCTTTTTGATGATGACAAACATAAGTATTAATAGAAAATTCTTGTTAATTTAATTAACAAGTCGACTTCAGGGTCTGAGGTTTGTAAGCTCCCCCTGAGTCTGATAATCCACAAGGTGAGGTTTGTACGCTCCCCTTGAGTCTTATCCAGGTTAATTAAATTCCATTTACATCAAACAAATGAAAAATCAAAGTGTAAATACATTCAGAATTTAAATAACAAACTGACTTCAGCGTTTGAGGTTTGTAAGCTCCCCCTAAGTCTAATAATTCACAAGGTGAGGTTTGTAAGCTCCCCTTGAGTTTTATCTAAGTTATTTAAATTCAGTTTAATTCACAGAATTGAAAATTCAGTTTATCTCACAGAATTTAAATCAGAGGCTAAGAGATAATAAACTGTTCTCATAAGTTAATTAACTATCAGAAATTAACTTATATTCTGAGCTCAGAGCATGAAATACTTGTTACTTTTACTTCCCCTTTTGTCATCAACAAAAAGAAAATTCAAGAATTTTTAGGAGAGTTAAAATGTGAGATAAAATGTTCAGAGCATTTTTGTTCAGTACCACTGAACTGTTACAAACACAATTGTTCAGAACATTTTGTTCAGTACTGCTGAACTGTTACAGAAACAATTGTTCAGAACATTTTGTTCAGTACTGCTGAACTGTTTCAGACAGAATTGATTAAGAGTTTTTTTTTTTTTTAAACTGGGTCTGAAAAACTGAACACATAAGATGAAAATTGAAAACTGTGTTTTGAGTGTGTTTGTTAAAACTTTTCAGAAACAGAAAAACATATAAACACACTGCACATTGATGACTTTAAGAGGGTGCAAAGTACAACTTTCAAGGCTTAATTCATCATAGCCCTGCAGTTATAACTTATCAGATTCTGACCAAGAGTTAGACAACTGTACAGATTCACTCTCATCAGTGGGCCACATGTAAGGTGTCCACTTATAATGAGTTTAATCAGAAGTCACCAGAAATTCACATTCTGAAACTCAGACTCTGATGTTTTCAGAGGCTGAACTTTCTTCAGACTCTTAAAGTGAGTGTCTGTTAAGTCTTAGCTTCTGATGAACTTCAGATTCTCAGTTTCTTATTCAGAGTCAAGCAATTTTTAAGAGATAAAATGAATGTTCAGATTTTGTTTAATAAAATTAAATTTGTCTTCTGTGAGGGGTTTTGTAAATATATTAGCCCATTGATGATCAGTATCAATGAATTGAATATCCAAAACACCCTTCTGAACATAATCTCTAATAAAATGATGTTTAATTTCAATATGCTTGGCTCTTGAATGCAGAATTGGATTTTTAGACAAACAGATTGCAGCAGTATTATCACAGAAAATAGGAATGTTGTTTTCATGAATCTGATAGTCTTTTAATTGATGTTTCATCCAGAGCAGTTGTGTGCAACAACTTGCAGCTGAGATGTATTCTGCTTCTGCTGTTGACAATGCAATAGTTGATTGTCTTTTGCTGGCCCAGGATATCAGATTCTCACCAAGGAATTGACAATTTCCACTGGTGGATTTTCTTTCAATCCTGTCCCCAGCATAATCAGCATCACAGAATCCAACCAGCTTATAATCTAGGGATTTCTTATACAGAAGTCCAAGATTAGTTGTTCCCTTCAGATACCTGAAGATTCTCTTGACAGCAGTCATATGAGATTCTCTAGGATCTGACTGGAATCTTGCACAAAAGCATACACTAAACAAAATATCTGGTCTAGAAGCAGTTAAGTATAACAGAGAACCAATCATACCTCTGTAGAGCTTCTGATCTACCTTTGAGCCAGAGTCTTCTTTGCTTAAATTGCAGGTTGGATGCATTGGTGTGGTCATCAATTTACAATCTTCAAGCTGGAACTTCTTCAGAAGCTTCTTTGTATATTTAGATTGATGAACATACACCCCATCTTTGCATTGGTTGATTTGAATTCCAAGAAAGAATTTCAATTCTCCCATCATGCTCATTTCAAATTCATCCTGCATTAACTTAGAAAATTCTTTGCAAAGAATGACATTAGTAGAACCAAATATTATATCATCAACATAGATTTGCACAATTAAGATGTCTTTCTTAAGTGTCTTTCTGAAGAGTGTATTGTCAACTTGTCCTCTTACAAAATCATTTTTAAGTAAGAAATTACTTAGTCTCTCATACCAAGCTCTGGGAGCTTGTTTCAGACCATATAGTGATTTCTTAAGTTTAAAAACAAAATCTGGATTTTTTAAATCTTCAAAACCAGGAGGTTGTTTGACATATACTTCTTCAGAAATAACTTCATTTAAGAAAGCACTCTTAACATCCATTTGATACAAGATGATATTATGATTAACTGCATAGGAAAGAAGTAACCTGATTGCTTCCAGTCTTGCAATTGGAGCAAATGTTTCAGTGTAGTCTATTCCTTCCTGCTGACTGTAGCCTTGAGCAACCTGTCTAGCTTTGTTTCTGATCACTTCTCCTTGTTCGTTCAACTTGTTTCTGAACACCCATTTTGTTCCAATAATGTTCTTGTGATTTGGTTTTGCAACTAAATCCCAAACATCATTTCTTTGAAACTGGTTGAGTTCTTCTTGCATAACTACAATCCATCCATCATCTGCAAGTGCTTCATCAGCTGTTGTAGGTTCAATCATTGACAGTAGTCCAATTAAAGAATCATTCTGACAGAATGCTGATCTAGTCTTCCTTGGACTGTCCTTGTTTCCAATGATTAGCCCCTCAGGATGTGAAGACTTGTACTTGAATGAAGTTCTGGGTGGATTTGCTTCTGAAGAATCATCAAGTGCTTGTTCAGAACCATTTTGATCTTGATTAGCTTTAGGAGGAGTGTCAGCATCTGAGAGTTTTTCAGCTTCTGCAGTGTTTTCAGTTTCTGGACTTTCTTCAGACCCAGAACTCTGTTAAGGTTCTGAAGGGTCCACTGAGAGCCTTATATCTGCAAAACTCTCAACTAGCTCTGATATTTTATTATCAGGCTTCTTGTCATCAAACCTAATGTGTATTGATTCTTCAACAACATGTGTTTCAAAATTATACACTCTGTATGCTTTAGATCTCTCAGAGTATCCTAAAAAGATACCCTTGTGAGCCTTATCATCAAATTTCTTTAGGTAGACCTTATTGTTCAGAATGTAACAAGTACAACCAAACTGATGAAAATAAGAAATGCTTGGCTTTCTTCCTTTAAATAATTCATATGCTGTTTTATTCAGAATTGGTCTTATATAGATTCTGTTATGAATATAACATGTTGTGTTAACAGCTTCTGCCCAGAAGTACTTTGCAATTTTAGATTCATGGATCATGGTTCTGGCCATTTCTTGCAAAGATCTATTCTTTCTCTCTACAACTCCATTTTGTTGTGGAGTTCAAGGAGAAGAGAACTCATGGAGAATTCCATGTTCTTTGTAACACCCTAAACCCCACATTTTATTTTCTAATAAAATTCAATAAATAATTAAATACGCAAGGGTGTCACACATCTTAATCAATCAAAAAATACTTCATTTAATATTAAAAACGTCGCAGCGGAACAAATTTTAAAGTATTCAAAGTAATTGTCACATCATGAAATCAACATCAAAACTGGATTCAAAATGAATTCTGAAACAAAATTTGAAATAAAATAAATCCCCATTCCCTAGTGTTACTAATCAGAGCAACAAATAAACGAGTAGGCTCCAAAGCTATCCTCAGAGACTCACTGTTACTAAGATTCTTCTTCCTGCAAATGTACACCACAAAGGCGTAGGCGCCAAACCCACGACTAGAGGGTGAGAATATATTCAACATAAAGAAAGTATAGACCCATGTATCGATTCAGATAAATTATACATAACTCACAATAAACATGTATACATCACGCCATATATTATTCATAAATAATTATACACTTTCATTTAATAACATCAACAATACACGAATCATCATCATATAATAACAAGTAAGCATTTATAACATTTACGAATATTAGTAAGTATTTAACAAGATACTAGTCATTCATACATAAGCATATAAGGAAACTCATCATTGAATATCACATCTTTAAATAGCTACACATCTTTAAATGACACATCTTTTGATTTCACATCTTCAAATAGACTTACAAGTATGTATGTAATGTCCCTAACTCGACTCTATATGCATGTGGTACCGGTTTTGGATATCAGAGGTATGTTACTGATTTATCCCCCATCTTTAAATCACATCTTTAAATCGGACTGACCATGAATGCATGAACATCAAATAATGACTCAACAATGCACATCTTTGTATGACTCAACAATTACATCTTTAAATAACACATCTTTATATGACACATCTTTGTACAATCACATCTTTAAATCACACATCTTCAAATATCAAATCTTTATATAACACATCTTTAAATCACACATCTTCAAATAACACATCTTTATATAACACATCATTAAATCACACATATTCAAATAACACATTTTTATATAACACATCTTTATATAGCACATCTTTAAATAACACATCTTCAAATATCACATCTTTATATAATACTACTCCGTCCCAAAATATAAGCAAAAATGAGTCAACATAAGTTGATGTATTTGATACAAATTTTGAACCAAATACATTAACTTTTGTTGACCAATTTTTCCTTATATTTTGGGACGGAGGGAGTACATCTTTAAATCGCACATCTTCAAATAGCACATCTTTAAATCACACATATTCAAATAAATCATCAATACACATCATCAATAATCAAATAGCACAACAAAAAAACCATTAGTGAATATATCAATCCCAAAATTTATTATTTTAATAATAATAATAATAATAACTTTTATTATTATTATTAATATTAAATTAAATCACATTTTCATTCAAGAAGGTATACGTATTGAAATAAGACTGCACATGATTTAATTTAGAATCCCTTATTATTATTAATGTCCCTATCGGGAATTTGGTTTTAAAGTATCTTAATTCGGTCAAAGCTGTTAAAACCAAGTCACACATGCTGTTTTAATCAAAACATAATCAACTAATATCTTCTTTATTTTCCAATCAAATTTCCATCAGTATATAATACCGTCAAAAGAAAATAATTGCAGGTTCATATTATTTAAAGATGAATCAAAATGTCGTTAAATCTCATTCAATAACATTAATTAATTAAAACCAATTCTTAAGACACAATGAAAATAAGATAACCAGGTTGCAGTAGCATTCTGAAATTTCAATAACTTTGAAATTAAAATTAATCATTAACGGTGATGACTTTCTAAAATTTAGCATATTCAAACGATAACATATATACATACATTAATCATAATCGCAAGAACATGTTATCAAGATCTTACCCAAAATCATAGCAACAAATTAGAGCACAAATTTAACATGAATTCATCAAAAGATCATGAAAACAAATAAAAACCTTTCACTACTCATATGCTCATACAACCCTTATTTGAATAGAGACTCCCCCCTTACCTTTTATTTTGCAGAATTTGAATGAATTCCTACGGTGAAATCTCTCTTCAGGTTCTTCTCGCTATGCCTCATTCCCTCTTCTCTCCACAACCCTAGTTTTCGTTAGATCTCTAATCTTTTCTCTGTTTGTTGTAATCTTAATTCTCTAATGTTCTCCTCTATTTATAACCTTTTAACGGGGCTAGGTTTCTCTCATAATTATTTAACGAGTTTACTCTTCATTATTAAAATATATTATTGAGTACAAAAATATATTAGATTTAGTACAAAAATATCTCAAACTGAGTACAAAAATATATCATATTCGGTATAAAAATAATATATTAGATTTAGTATAAAAATATCTCAAATTGAGTACCAAAATATATCATATTCTGTATAAAAATATATTATTGAGTATCAAAATATATTTCAGATCACGATCCAAAATATATTAGATTGTACATAAAAATATTTAGATTGCATTCCAAAAATATTTTAGCAAAACTTAGGGACTAAGAAATCACTTTCTAACAGGTTTACTCTCCATTATTTACACCTCCTTCTATCCTATTGAATTAAAACACTATTTAATTCCTTCATTCAAACCCCCCTCTTTACTATTACTATTACACCACTGCTCTTATTATTTTTTTCTTTCTAAAAACGTCTTTTTCTCCTTAATTTCTCTTAATCTCCTATTTTTCAACAACTAACTAATTCGTCTATTCGCTCAGTACCCACAATCCAAAAACTTATTTTGAAAACACCAAACAGATAATTCCTAATAGTATTATTATTACTTATATTATATAACAATAATACCAATAAATTAATATTTAAAAATCGGGGTGTTACATTCTTCACAAAAAGTTTCAAATGGTTCATTTTCAAATTCACCACCATGATCACTTCTGACTTTTAAAATTTTCAAATCATTTTCTGTTTGTACTTGTTTGCAGAATTTGTTGAACACATCATATGTTTCATTTTTGGTTCTTAGGAATTTAACACATGTCCACCTACTGTAATCATCAACAATTACTAGCCCATACTTCTTCCCATTGATTAATGTTGTTCCAACAGGACCAAACAAATCAATGTGAAGTAGTTCTAAGGGTCTGGAGGTAGAAACAATGTTTTTGGATTTTAAAGAGGTTTTAGCAATTTTTCCTATCTAGCATGCTCCACAGAGAGCATCTGAGTGATAGTTAATGTTTGGTAGGCCTCTGACCAGTTGCAACTTGCTAAGCTTAGAGATGAGTCTACAGTTAGCATGTCCCAACCTTTTGTGCCATACCCATTTCTCATCACTCACTGACAGAAGACAAACTACCTTCTGATCAATCAGTTCTGAAAAATTAAGTTTATAAACATTGTTTTTCCTCTTTCCTTTGAACACAACATATTTATCTTTGTTGTTGATTACAATGCAAGTGTTCTTATTAGACAGGACATCATAACCACTGTCACATAATTGACTTATGCTAAGTAGGTTATGTCTTAGTCCATCTACCAACCAGACATCATCAATGGAAAGGGAAGAATTACCTATCTTACCAGTACCAATGATCTTGCCTTTCTGATTTCCTCCAAAACCCACAGTTCCTCCCTCTTTCATGGTCAGGGGTTAGGAACATAGACCTTTCTCCTGTCATGTGACACGAGCAGCCACTGTCCAGGTACCAAGACTTTTCCTTTTCTTTGGATGTTAAGCATATCTGCAACAGAAATTATTTCAGACTTAGGTACCCATATCTTTATGGATCCTCTTTGGTTAGTCTTAAAAGGATTTTGTGTACCTTTGATCTGACATTTTGAGGTTTGAAAGGTTTGAAAGGTTTTGTATAAACTGGTTTAATATTCCTTGAAGGTTTTATAAACACAGTCCTTTGAAAATGTCAGTTTGAAGTTTTCAGAGACTGAGACTTGCTTGTCTTAGGTTCTAAACTCTTCAGACTTTGAACCTTTTCAGATTTTAAGTCTGTTTTCCTCATAGTCTTAGACTTAGAATCTTTTGGTTTAGACTTTGGCTAAGTTTTAGATTCTGCCTTCATCTTTCCCTTAGATTCAGAAGCTTTAGATTCTGAGTTGTTCAGAACCTTAGGTTTAGCAGTCTCATTTTCTGATGGATTCAGTTTCTCAGAACTGTCAGATGCAGGTACAAAGCACACCTCAGTGCCTTTCATAATATTTCCAGAACAGGATGGTATATTAGTTTCTTTTGAGTGTTTAAATGGATCATTTTTGAAACCAATACCTTCTCCTCTGTTTCTGCTAATATTATAAATTATAGAAGCAATCTTACTTCTGTTGATTCCAGTTAAGATAAAATCCTGAAGAGCAACTTCTTGTTCACTAGGAATTTCTTCAGGTTTCTTCTGAGCCATTTCTCTGAGTTCTCTAACTTCTTCATCAATCTCATTGATGTGATTCTGAAGTTGGAGATTCTCATCAGTCAGCAAGTTATGTTTATTTTTCAAAGATTTTAATTGACTTAACTTGCTTTTGAGGTGGTTCATAAGATCTTTAACTGTTTATATAAGTTCAGAACGAGTAAGTTCAAAATATACCTCATCTTCATCTTCAGAGTCTGAAGCTGACTCTGTATCAGAGAATGTTGTTGCCATTAAAGCCAGGTTAGCTTCCTCTTCATCATCTTTATCAGATTCAGATTCATTGTCAAGATCATCCCATGTTGCCATAAGACTTTCCTTGAGTTTGTTTCTGAAGTTGCTTGATTTAGAGCTGGTCTTCTTAGATTTCTCCTTTGACTTGTCCTTCTGAAGTTCAGGACAATCAGCAATGAAATGACCAGTCTTCTTGCAGTGGTAGCAACCTTTCTGATCTTCCCTCTTGAAACCAGATCCTTTGAAGTTGCTGCTTTTGTTAGAAAATTTCTTTTGTCTTTTCATTAAATACTAAAATCTTTTGGAAAGCTTTGCAAGCTCCTCAGCATCTGAATCTTCTTCAGAATTTTCCTCAGGAAATTATTCATCAGATTCAATAGCTTTTAAAGCTTTTACAGACTTTCTTTTGGATTTCAGTGCTATAGACTTAGACTCTCTAACAGATTCATCTTCATTAAGTCCCAGTTCATGCACTTTGAGTGAGCTTATAAGATCTTCAATACTTAGAGTATTTAGATCTTTAGCTTCCTCAATAGCAGTCACTTTGGGTCTCCATTTAGATGGCAGACTTCTGAGGATTTTATTCACATCATCAGCAGTAGTATAGCTTTTCTTCAGAATCTGAAGTCCAGAAACCAGAGTCTGAAATCTTGAGAACATAGTCTCAATATTTTCATCCTCTTTCATTCTGAACAGCTCATACTGCTGAACCAGAATATTTGCTTTTGCGTCTCTAACCTTCTTGTTACCTTCATAGTTAGAGCAGAGAGAGGTGAAGATGGCTTTAGCTGTTGATTTATCACTCAGCTTTTGATACTCACTGTGAGGTAGAGAATCCACAATGATACCTCTAACATTGTGATTATTTCTGTAGATCTTTCTTTCAGCATCAGAAAGACCTCTTCTGTTTGTAGCCACTCCTTCTTCATCAACTGGAATAGATATTCCATCTTCTATGATATCCCATAAGGAGTCATCAATTCCGATGAAGTGACTGTACATCTTGCTTTTCTACCATGATATTTTCTCAGGATCACCAATAAACATAGGAGGTTTATGGTGTGAACGAGATTTCCTTTCATCTGTACCATAGTCATGTGATACAAAAGTATGATTTCTAGGAGAGGGTGGAGGGGAACTGTTGGAAGCCATTTTTTTCTCATGATCTTTACTGACTCACTGTTAGGTGATTGAATATCAGAACCGGAGCTCTGATACCAACTGAAGGTGAGAAAAACACACAAGAAGGGGGGGTTGAATTGTGTGGGCTTTTTCTTTTCTTTGTCAAAAACTTATATTAGTTCAGATTCTGATATTGATCAGATCTGAACTATTTTTCAGAGTGTTTTGCAGCGGGTAAAAGCTAAATGAGAGAGAGAGAGACACACACACAATGGTTTATCCTGGTTCCTTCCACAATCCAGAAGTAGTCCAGTCCCCTTGTCACTTACAAGAGATTTTCACTATAATCAAAAAGATTACAATTTGCTCAAGCACAAAGCAAGAGACTTCCTATGCTCAAACACAAAGTAAGAGACTTCCAATTGCTCAAACACTAAGTAAGAGACTTCCTATGCTCAGACACACAGTCTAATACTTTCTTGCTCAAACACTAAGTAAGAGACTTTGAATCAAACAGATTTTACAAAGAAATGAGTTTGAGTTGAACACTTGATATACAATCAGTGGTGTTCACAAAATAAAACACAGATTTAAGACTCTATTACTTAAGAAATTCTAAGATAGAAGTTTGTAAGAATTTCTAAGTTATTTTGACAGTTTTCAGATTTGGCAGAAATGTATCTCAGAAAACAGAGTATCACGTTTTCAGTCTTATGAGTCTTAAAATTCTTCTTCAAATCTTCAATCCTTTATATAGGTATTAAGAGATGTTGGAAGGAGCCAGTTTTAGCAAAAGAGCTGTTGCACTAGAAGCTACATCCAGCATTTAATTCATCCCTGTCATTGTGTGCGCAAACCAGAAAATAGAGCACACCAAATTTGAATTGTTTCCTTAAAAGCTGGCTGCGTGTTTCTTCCAAGGAGGCAACTGTTGCATTGAGCTGTTTTGACTGTACAGTGCTTTACTGTTGACAGTGACAATTGCTTTTCCTTAAAACTCACACTTCAGAAGCTTCTCTTCAGAAGCTGGCTTCAGGCACTGTTCATCAGAAGCTGCCTTCAGACGCAGTTCTTCAGAAGCAGACATCAGACACTGTTCATCAGAAGCAGTTCTTCAGAGCCTGGTCTTCAGACGCACTGTTCATCAGACGCTGCCTTCAGAAGCTGGTTTTCAGAAGCTGCTTCAGACGCTGATTTTCTTAAATCTTGCAACATAAGCTTCTATAATTTCCTTCTTGCTCTTAACTTGTTCTTTCATAACCAATGTTATATACCAATCTTTAAGTACATGGTTCTTGTAACGCCTAGAATTTAATTTTATTATTTTATTGAATTATAATGAATTAATATAATTTAATAGATTAAATAGAATTAAAATGGCATTAAGGGCATTATGGAAAATTAAGAAAGAGGGAAGCGGAATAGAAAAAGAGGTATACGCGTGAAGAGGTTTCATTTGTTGTGTTTTCACGTGAAACAGAGAAGAGAAAAGAGGAGAAGCGGAGCCAAGGAAGAAGGTGAAGAACTTGAGAAGAGGAAAAGCTGAAGGGGGCGATTTCTTCATAACAAGGTAAGGGTGGGACTAGCTTCTATAAATCTAAGTTCCATAATCCCTAAATTTTGATTTAACATGTTGATGTTGGTGAATTTGGGAATTAGGGTTGTTGATTATGATAAACTAATGATGGAATGTTAAATTGATGATTTCTATGTTGAGATGTTGATTTTGTTGTGATTCTATGGTGTTGTTACTGATTGGTGCCATGCTTATGCATAAATTGATGAAGTTTTGAATGTTCATAAACATGTGTCAGATGAATGAGTTGTTGGATGATTTTGATGTTAAAGTTGCTTTTCCTGAGTTTTCTTATCTCTGCCCCGAATTTTGAAATAAAAACGGGTATTGATCGGTACAGAATTGGTCTTAGGTGTAAACACAAAAGTTGTAGGTATGGATGTTAGTTTTCTAATGCCGTTGGTCTGACGTCAAAACGATTTATAGAACTTGAGTTATGGTCAAATTACTGCACGTAGGTCACAGTGAATTTTTATGGACTCTCTGCACAACTTTTCCGAATTTGAAACGAAAACTGGTATTGATCGGTACAGAATTGGCCTTGGGTGTAAACATGAAGGTTTTAGATAATTTTGTTAGCTTTCCAGTGGCTTTGGTTTGACGTGAAAATGACTTTTAGTTTTTGAGTTATGATGAAAATACTCCAAGGAGGTCTTAGTGAAATTGTACGGTGACAGCATTCTCTGTTTCATGTTTTTGCGTCTTTTTCACACGTCTCTGTTTTAAATTGGTCTTTGGTATAAACATGAAAGTTGTTGATAATTGTGATGATGATAATACACGATGATGATGTTAAACGATGATGATGATAACGATGATGATGTATATGATAATGAAGTTGTTGTTGACGTTGTATTTGTTGTAAATGTTGCATTGTCGAGTCCAGTACATATGCATTAAGTGATGGGGGTGTATGCCCGACATGTCTATTATGACATTATGAATTAAGTGATGGGGGTGTATGCCCGACATGTCTATATGACATTTACGATGGGGGTGTATGCCCGGCATGTCCTATTATGACATATTTTGCGATGAATTGGTACCACATGCATGTTGCATACTTGAGTCAGTGATGTTGCATTGTTGAGTCGGTCGATGTTATTGTATTTGATGTTGCATTGAGAGGTGAGATTATGATGTGTATGTGTGATGTATGTATAAGATCTGATGGTGTTGTTTGATGATGTATATGTGAAATGTTAAATTCATCTTTATGAATTATGTACTTATGTTTATTGAATGTGAATCTCACCCCTTCTGTTTGAATGTTGCCTCTACGTGGGTAACGTGCAGATAACCAGGAGTAATCGCTGAAGTGAGTGATTCCTCGTGTCATTAGGAGTCGCTCTGATATGTAACGGGATGAGAAACTTTTTGATGAATTCATGTGCTATGTATTTTAATTTCAAACTGATGTTGAACCACATTTAGTGGAGTTTTAAACTACGTTGTTTTTGATGTGGCCTTGTGCCTAATGATGTTTAGATTTAATTATGAAGTTGAATTTCCGCTGCGATGGTTTTGACGTTATTGAAAAGTCTGTTTTGAAATAAATAGCAAATTATCCTATTTATAAATTGTAAACGAAGTGCGACATCCCGTCAAGGTTGAAACTCTGATTTATTTTAAATGAAATTTTCAAGTTGGGAAAACGGGGTGTTACAATTGGTATCAGAGCAGGTCGGTCTGTCCGGCCAATGTTGTCTAATGTTGTTTGTCCCTTAGTACTCGACATGTGTGTGAAACACTGTCGGTACTTGTTTGTTAGCTCATAGTCGTTGTCTGCAGGAGTTGGTTTGGAATAAGTGGGGGAGAAGCTTGCCTCCCGGACGTGTTGATAGTATGTAGAAGTTGGTTCGAGGTGATGTTGATTGTAAGAGTGCAAACGTTATTGAAGCGATGTTGTTGGGAACCGGCGAGAGTATGGACTCATGAATTCGTATCAGTCGAGTTTGAGATGTGTGTAGATTATGGATGGTGAATTAATTGAGAATGAGGAATTATTCCAATGGAAGTGATAGTTGATGGATTAATTCGGTAGATGGTATGTCTTGAGTGTAGTTGGATTAAATTCGGGTGATTTTCGTAGTTGGATGAAAAGAAAGGATATTGGTAGATCTTGGAAGCGAGAGGGAGAGATGGAACTTATGTTCATCAACCTCAAATTCTGATTTTTACAATTTTGGAGCAGCTGTCAGTAAAAGGGGCATAGCTTTTTACTCGTGTTTCTGATGGAAGCGATTCTGGACTTTTTGGAAAGCTCAAGAAATTCCCTACAGTTTGCATATAAGATTTGTCTTCAGGAAGTTTGTGAAGAGGAAGAAAAGTGCATTTTAATGTTTGGGTCTGATGCTGATTTTTGGAAAATTCTGCATACGGGAATTCTGGACCAGTCCCATTGCAAGGATGATAACTTTTTACTCGTAACTCGGATTTGGGAGATTCTTGAAGTTCTGGAATCTACACGAAATTCCCTTCATTTTGGAATATAATTTTGTGCTTGGGAGGTCTGTATTGGAAGATATAATTGTGTTTGAAGTTGGGTGATTCTTGCTGAAAATTGAAAAGGTGAAGAAGGGTGTAAGATATGGATAAGGAATGAAACGTTGGTATTTGTAAGAATGCGAAGGTATCGGAAAATGCATGGAGATGCAATTTATGTTGAATAAGAATGATTATAGTGACGGATTGTGGTAGACTTCATTTTGGAATATTAGTGAGTAATTATAATGAGTTGCTGAAGTTGTTGGAAATGCGAAGAATGAGATTTCAAGGATAGGAAGTGTTGGTAATGACCTAAAAGAAATTATGTCTGATGTTATCGTCAGAGGTGTATTAGTATGTAGCTGCAAGACGTCGGTGTTAGCATGTTCAGATGATTTTGGGAATTGTTGAAGTATGGTGCTTTTGGGTGACGTGAGTATAAGTTGGAAAAGAACTCTATTGTAGTTAGTAACGATAGTTTATGCTCCATTACGGTTGTCGGATATCTCTTGACAAATTGAGGACTTGATCACCCTTAATCTCTTGTTGATAGTAGACGAGATCGTGTTGGATGGTGTAGATTTGACTTGCTATCTTGATAGTGCATGAAGTGAATAATGTTATATCGTGTTTGTGTGAATTAATAAGGGAGTGGATAGGAAAGAGTCGAGAAGTATTGAACAATTCAGAGATATGAGTTTGGTTTGTGAATTGGCACCTCAGAGTGTGAAGTTGGGTATGTTGAAGATTAACAATGAATTTTTGAGTAATATCAGAGAAGCTCAGAAAGTAGATGTGAAGTTGGTGGATTTGATGAATGAGGCTGAGGGTAGTGATTTCAAAATTGATGATCAAGGAGTGTTGAGGTTTAGAGGCAGAATTTGTAAACCTGATAACGATAAGATGAAGAAGATGATTCTTGAGGAAAGTCACAGAAGTAGCTTGAGTATTCATCCGGGA
Organism: Medicago ruthenica; assembly: GCA_018208015.1. NCBI lineage: Eukaryota > Viridiplantae > Streptophyta > Magnoliopsida > Fabales > Fabaceae > Medicago > Medicago ruthenica. Next base: position 54,246,053 of record CM031376.1, read on the forward strand.
GCTACAAAAATGTATCATGATTTGAAGAAGCTGTTTTGGTGGTCTGGTTTGAAGCGAGATGTGGCTCAATTTGTGTATTCATGTTTGACTTGTCAGAAGTCGAAGGTTGAGCATCAGAAACCTGCTGGGTTGTTGACACCGTTGGATGTGCCAGAGTGGAAGTGGGATAGTATATCCATGGATTTTGTGACGAGTTTGCCGAATACTCAGAGAGGACATGATTCAATTTGGGTGATTGTGGATAGGTTGACGAAGTCTGCGCATTTCCTTCCGATAAATATTAGTTATCCTGTGTCGCAGTTGGCAGAGATTTACATTCGAGAGATTGTGAAGTTGCATGGTGTTCCGTCGAGTATTGTGTCAGACAGAGATCCAAGATTTACTTCTAGATTTTGGAAGAGTTTGCAGGAAGCATTGGGTTCTAAATTGAGGTTGAGCTCGTCTTATCATCCGCAAACAGATGGTCAGTCGGAAAGGACGATTCAATCACTCGAAGATTTGTTGAGAATATGTGTTCTTGAGCAGGGTGGAGCTTGGGATAGTCATCTACCGTTGATAGAGTTCACTTATAACAACAGTTACCATTCTAGCATTGGAATGGCACCTTTTGAGGCATTGTATGGTAGGAGGTGCAGAACTCCTTTGTGTTGGTTCGAGGCTGGTGAGAGTGCAATTGTGGGACCAGAAATTATTCAGCAAACTACTGAGAAGGTCAAATTGATACAAGAGAAGATGAAAGCATCGCAGAGTCGGCAGAAAAGTTATCATGATAAGCGAAGAAAAGACCTTGAGTTCCAAGAAGGTGATCATGTGTTTTTGAGAGTCACTCCGATGACTGGTGTTGGACGTGCATTGAAATCGAAGAAGCTGACTCCGAAGTTCATTGGTCCTTATCAGATATCAGAAAGGATAGGAACAGTTGCTTATAGAGTGGGATTACCACCGCATCTTTCAAATTTGCATGATGTGTTTCACGTGTCGCAACTTCGGAAGTATGTTGCAGATCCCTCTCATGTGATTCCGAGAGATGATGTGCAGGTTAGAGACAATCTTACGGTGGAGACATTACCACTGAGGATTGAAGGCCGTGAGATGAAGAAGTTGAGGGGCAAAGAGATTCCTCTCGTGAAAGTTGTTTGGGGAGGACCAACTGGTGAAAGCTTGACGTGGGAGCTGGAAAGCAAGATGTTGGAGTCTTATCCAGAGTTATTTGCATGAGGTACATTTTCGAGGACGAAAATTTTATAAGTTGGGGAGAGTTGTAACGCCTAGAATTTAATTTTATTATTTTATTGAATTATAATGAATTAATATAATTTAATAGATTAAATAGAATTAAAATGGCATTAAGGGCATTATGGGAAATTAAGAAAGAGGGAAGCGGAATAGAAAAAGAGGTATACGCGTGAAGAGGTTTCATTTGTTGTGTTTTCACGTGAAACAGAGAAGAGAAAAGAGGAGAAGCGGAGTCAAGGAAGAAGGTGAAGAACTTGAGAAGAGGAAAAGCTGAAGGGGGCGATTTCTTCATAACAAGGTAAGGGTGGGACTAGCTTCTATAAATCTAAGTTCCATAATCCCTAAATTTTGATTTAACATGTTGATGTTGGTGAATTTGGGAATTAGGGTTGTTGATTATGATAAACTAATGATGGAATGTTAAATTGATGATTTCTATGTTGAGATGTTGATTTTGTTGTGATTCTATGGTGTTGTTACTGATTGGTGCCATGCTTATGCATAAATTGATGAAGTTTTGAATGTTCATAAACATGTGTCAGATGAATGAGTTGTTGGATGATTTTGATGTTAAAGTTGCTTTTCCTGAGTTTTCTTATCTCTGCCCCGAATTTTGAAATAAAAACTGGTATTGATCGGTACAGAATTGGTCTTAGGTGTAAACACAAAAGTTGTAGGTATGGATGTTAGTTTTCTAATGCCGTTGGTCTGACGTCAAAACGATTTATAGAACTTGAGTTATGGTCAAATTACTGCACGTAGGTCACAGTGAATTTTTATGGACTCTCTGCACAACTTTTCCGAATTTGAAACGAAAACTGGTATTGATCGGTACAGAATTGGCCTTGGGTGTAAACATGAAGGTTTTAGATAATTTTGTTAGCTTTCCAGTGGCTTTGGTTTGACGTGAAAATGACTTTTAGTTTTTGAGTTATGATGAAAATACTCCAAGGAGGTCTTAGTGAAATTGTACGGTGACAGCATTCTCTGTTTCATGTTTTTGCGTCTTTTTCACACGTCTCTGTTTTAAATTGGTCTTTGGTATAAACATGAAAGTTGTTGATAATTGTGATGATGATAATACACGATGATGATGTTAAACGATGATGATGATAACGATGATGATGTATATGATAATGAAGTTGTTGTTGACGTTGTATTTGTTGTAAATGTTGCATTGTCGAGTCCAGTACATATGCATTAAGTGATGGGGGTGTATGCCCGACATGTCTATTATGACATTATGAATTAAGTGATGGGGGTGTATGCCCAACATGTCTATATGACATTTACGATGGGGGTGTATGCCCGACATGTCCTATTATGACATATTTTGCGATGAATTGGTACCACATGCATGTTGCATACTTGAGTCAGTGATGTTGCATTGTTGAGTCGGTCGATGTTATTGTATTTGATGTTGCATTGAGAGGTGAGATTATGATGTGTATGTGTGATGTATGTATAAGATCTGATGGTGTTGTTTGATGATGTATATGTGAAATGTTAAATTCATCTTTATGAATTATGTACTTATGTTTATTGAATGTGAATCTCACCCCTTCTGTTTGAATGTTGCCTCTACGTGGGTAACGTGCAGATAACCAGGAGTAATCGCTGAAGTGAGTGATTCCTCGTGTCATTAGGAGTCGCTCTGATATGTAACGGGATGGGAAACTTTTTGATGAATTCATGTGCTATGTATTTTAATTTCAAACTGATGTTGAACCACATTTAGTGGAGTTTTAAACTACGTTGTTTTTGATGTGGCCTTGTGCCTAATGATGTTTAGATTTAATTATGAAGTTGAATTTCCGCTGCGATGGTTTTGACGTTATTGAAAAGTCTGTTTTGAAATAAATAGCAAATTATCCTATTTATAAATTGTAAACGAAGTGCGACATCCCGTCAAGGTTGAAACTCTGATTTATTTTAAATGAAATTTTCAAGTTGGGAAAACGGGGTGTTACAGTTCTGCACACTAGAATCAAGTATTAGCATATCCAATTTTCTTTTTAACACTTTGTTATCATCAAAACCCAAAAGAGAGTTGTTCATACATTTTGTTCCAACAGAGATTCTCATCAGTCAGCAAGTTATGTTTATTTTTCAAGGATTTTAATTGACTTGACTTGCTTTTGAGGTGGTTCATAAGATCTTTAACTGTTTCAATATGTTCAGAACGAGTAAGTTCAGAATACACCTCATCTTCATCTTCAGAGTCTGAACCTGACTCTGTATCAGAGAATGTTATTGCCATTAAAGCCAGGTTAGCTTCCTCTTCATCATCTTTATCAGATTCAGATTCATTGTCAAGATCATCCCATGCTGCCATAAGACTTTTCTTGAGTTTGTTTCTGAAGTTGCTTGATTTAGAGCTAGTCTTCTTAGATTTCTCCTTTGACTTGTCCATCTGAAGTTCAGGACAATCAACAATGAAATGACCAATCTTCTTGCAGTGGTAGCAACCTTTCTGATCTTCCCTCTTGGAACCAGATCCTTTGAAGTTGCTGCTTCTGTTAGAAGATTTCTTTTGTCTTTTCATTAAGTACTGAAATCTTTTAGAAAGCATTGCAAGTTCCTCAGCATCTGAATCTTCTTCAGAATTTCCATCAGGAGATTCATCATCAGATTCTACAGCTTTTAGAACTTTTACAGACTTTCTTTTGGATTTCAGTGCTATAGACTTAGACTCTCTAACAGATCATCTTCATTAAGTCCTAGTTCATGCACTTTGAGTGAGCTTATAAGATCTTCAATACTTAGAGTATTTAGATCTTTAGCTTCCTCAATAGCAGTCACTTTGGGTCTCCATTTAGATGGAAGACTTCTGAGGATTTTATTCACATGATCAGCAGTAGTATAGCTTTTCTTCAGAATCTGCAGTCCAGAAACCAGAGTCTGAAATCTTGAGAACATAGTCTCAATATTTTCATCCTCCTTCATTCTAAACAGCTCATACTGCTGAACCAGAATATTTGCTTTTGCTTCTCTAACCTTCTTATTACCTTCATAGTTAGAGCAGAGAGAGGTGAAGATGTCTTTGGCTGTTGATTTATCACAGCTTTTGATACTCACTATGAGGTAGAGAATCCACAATGGTATCTCTAACATTGTGATGCTTTCTGTAGATCTTTCTTTCAGCATCAGAGAGACCTCTTCTATTAATAGCTACTCCTTCTTCATCAACTGGAATATATATTCCATCTTCTATGATATCCCAAAAGGAATCATCAATTCCAATGATGTGGCTGTACATCTTGCTTTTCCACCATGAGAATTTCTCAGGATCACCAGTAAACATAGGAGGTTTATTGTGTGAACGAGATTTCCTTTCATCTGTACCATAGTCATATGATACAGAAACACCACTATTTCTGGGAGAGGATTGGGGAGAACTACTAGAAGCCATGTTTTTCTCAGGATCTTTACTGACTCACTGTTAGGTGATTGAATATCAGAACCGGTGCTCTGATACCAACTGAAGGTGAGAAAAACACACAAGAAAGGGGGGTTGAATTGTGTGGGCTTTTTCTTTTCTTTCTCAAAAAACTTATGTTAGTTAAGATTCTGATATTGATCAGATCTGAACTATTTTTCAGTGTGTTTTCCTGCGGGTAAAAGCTAAATGAGAGAGAGAGAGAGAGAGAGAGAGAGAGAGAGAGAGAGAGAGAGAGAGAGAGACAATGGTTTATCCTGGTTCCTTCCACAATCCGGAAGTAGTCCAGTCCCCTTGTCACTTACAAGAGATTTTCACTATAATCACAAAGATTACAATTTGCTCAAGCACAAAGCAAGAGACTTCCTATGCTCAAACACAAAGTAAGAGACTTCCAGTTGCTCAAACACTAAGTAAGAGACTTCCTATGCTTAGACACACAGTCTAAGACTTTGAATCAAACAGATTTTAAAAGAGAATAAGTTTGAGTTGAACACTTGATATACTATCAGCGGTGTTCACAAAATACAACACAGATTTAAGATTCTATTACTTAAGAAATTCTAAGATAGAAGTTTGTAAGAATTTCTATGTTATTTTGACAGTTTTCAGATTTGGCAGAAGTGTGTTTCAGAAAACAGAGTATCACGTATTCAGTCTTAAGAGTCTTGTAGTTCTTCTTCAAAAATTCAATCCTTTATAGAGGAATTAAGAGCTGTTGAGAAGAGCCAGTTTTAGCAAAAGAGCTGTTGCACTAGAAGCTACATCCAACATTTAATTCATCCCTGTCATTGTGTGCGCAAACCAGAAAACAGAGCTCACAATTTTTGAATTGTTTCCTTAAAAGTTGGCTGCGTGTTTCTTCCAAGGAGGCAACTGTTCCATTGAGTTGTTCTGACTGTACAGTGCTTTACTGTTTACAGTGACAGTTGCTTTTCCGTAAAACTCAGACTTCAGAAGCTTCTCTTCAGAACTGGCTTTAGAAGCTAGCATCAGACACTGTTCATCAAAAACACTTCTTCAGAACCTGGTCTTCAGACGCACTGTTCATCAGACGCTGTCTTCAGAAGCTGGCCTTCAGACGCACTGTTCATCAGACGCTGTCTTCAGAAGCTGGCCTTCAGACGCACCCTTCAGACACTGTCTTCAGAAGCTGCCTTCAGACGCTCCCTTCAGAAGCTCTTATTCAGACGCTGATTTTCTTCAGCTTTGCAACACTAGCTTCTATATTTTCAATCTTGCTCTTAACTTGTTCTTTCACAACCATTGTTAGATACCAATCTTTAAGTACATGGTTCTGCACACTAGAATCAAGTATTAGCATATCCAATTTTCTTTTTAACACTATGTTATCATCAAAACCCAAAAGAGAGTTGTTCATACATTTTGTTCCAACATGCATAATGTAAACCATGTCCCTTAGATAATAAGACATGTCATTGTTTTATATTAATTAAAAGATCATTTGCGTAACACTACATCATCGTCAAAACCATTAAGAACGAATTTATACTAAAGATTATAACAAAATAAAATTCATATATAACCAGCCATATTAAGTATTGACATTAAATACCTAGACACCAGATTAAATACCAACAACAAAGAGGATTAGTTATACATAATAACCTTACAATGATAAACGAGAAGAAGAAAAAAGATTCAATGTTGAAGCCGCTCACGCAATCTTCTCCGTCTCAGATTTCTCCACCTCTAGACCACCATCTCTTTCTTTCTTGTTATGAGGTTTTAGGTGTATTTGCAAAGAACGAATATGCTGGTTCTCTCCTCTCCAAAACGTGATCCTTCAAGTGAAGTTCAATTCTCTTTTTGTTGACAAAATTGCAAAGATTCCAACAAATAAGAAACCTTTCTTCATTCTTGGTTTTCTTTCCTTTTCTTCGCCGCCCTTTTTACTAGTGTAGCTAGATTTTAGCATGTGAATTGTTACTTTAGGTGTAAGCTTTTGTATGTGATCAAAATATGGGGCTACTTATCATGTGGCCAGCATGGTATTATCGTTCGAGTATTGCTTTTCCCACATTAAACAAAGCTAAAACACATTAGAAAATGATATTTTTACCCCGACGGCAGTTAACTGCCACTGGGATGGTGCCATCGGCAGTTAACTGTCGCCGGCTACCATCGGCAGTTAATTATCGTTGCGGACAATTATGAAGAACAGAACCTGCTATTTTTGCAATCAAGCCATTTTTCGGCCGATTTATTACCTGTAATCCAAAACAACAATTCTAGTGGCAGTACAAATCATACATCAATTATAATCATTCATAAGCAAGAACAATACATAATCTTTCACAATTGACCAAAATAAAATCAATTCGACATTTCGTTAAAATTACACGAATGTTTGAAATTCAACAAAAACATAAATAGTGTTTGACATTCAACATTACATTACATAATATTACATGAAATCTTTACCGACATTCGTTGCACATACAGTTGGAACGAACACAAAGATATAATACATTATTTTCAACCATATGCCTAAACATAAATCTAACGCCACTATCGTCACGAATAAGCCGAGGCCAATATACCGTTTTCCATATGTCTTCATCTTTATTTGCCCCCAGGTCATAAATTGACATCTGAGCAACTACATGACATGTATGATGATTTTCACCAACATGGAGAAAATAACTGTTAAGTTGTGCCTTCAACTCATCCATAGTGTCGGTCGGAGTTAGAAAAACCTTAATTGTCTTTTTGAAAGCAGAGTACCGGACATGAGCTTTAGTTTGTGCAACCTCAGACATGTTTAACTTCACAAAAGTTTATGAAATATCAAACATTAGAATAATATTAAATTAAACGTAATAACCAATATATATATCAAATGCGGAAACATTATAACCAATAACAAAGTAGGTGCTTATTCCACCACATAAAAGTTATATATTTATATATATTAATATGTTAGTTATATATTGGCCACAAAAAAATTGGCGTTACAATATCGACCACAAAAAATAAGTCAGTGTAATATCGACAAAAAAAAGGATGAACACCGACAAAAACAAAACATCACTCATATCGCATCAAGTCAATTTGAACCATCTTCATCTTCCGCAATAACTTGAAATTCTTGTTTTGCTTTTTCAGGAGTGTCACACACAATTGGATTGGCTTGGTTTGACTTTTTTGGTGGGAGCGGATTTTCTCTTTTCTCAATGTTCATGAGGTCTCGGAACCTAGCTTGTTGATCCAAAAACTCAAATTCCCAAGTCGATGCCTCTTCACTTCTGTGTATGTTCCACTCCGTAGATGATGGAGGTAGTGGATAACCATCTTTCAAAAAAACAAGAACAAAATGGGAATTAAGCCTAGGCACATGATGTAGTTTTTTTTCTTAAGCGGTGGCACCCCTCTAAGTGGGAAAAAGGATTCCGAATTTCCGATTCCGTGACTTGTCAACTCCACTACAAGTCTATTGTAATAAGTTGCAATGATGTGACCCATGTCGGGAAAAGTCAACCACTTATCTACAAGTGCAATACCACCACTATTTGAGGGAGGATGCAAGCCATTTAAGATGTAGTTAAAATGACCCTCACTCGCAAATACCCGCACATAATCATTTCTATGATCTTTCAACTCTTGAATAAGATGTCTACGAACCATGATATGACTTTCTTCGGTGAAACCCAAGAACTCAGGTATAGCCCGAAAACCACAATTCCCATCGCCTTTAACATCCACAATTTTTTCAATAAATGGAACCATGAATTTTGGCATATAGTCAATAGGGCTCAAAACATCAAACACACCATGATGATTTGCCAATACGAGCACCCTTTCTTTTAGGAAATGATGACATAGTTTGCGACGATTGACTATCCGGAAATTGGGAATTAACACGCTCCCAATAAGAAGGGACTTGACATGTCGATGCCTCATTTTCTTTACACCTCACTTTTTTCGGCGCTCCCTTGGTTGGTACTTTTCATGGAGGAGGAGAAACCATTGTGGATTCTGGAAAGGCCAATTGACACAACAACTCTTTGATTTCTAGTTTGATTTGATAAGGAACTTTCTTGAGACGTTCCTGAATACCATTTCACTCCTCCTCGACAGAAAAACCATCTTCATTACTTTCCTCACCCATACATAACCTTTGCCAATGACGGTGTATCTCATCCAATCGAATAGGCTTGTTGTCACAGATTTTCACAGCAATAGTGCATGCACAAGGTAGCCCATACGATGTCCATATCACACAACCACAAATTTCTTTGTCCATGCACAAGGTTTCCTTGGAACGTCTTTCTTCATAAAAAAATAAAGCTCAAAGCAGTCCTAGACACATAACCAACCAACCCAGAGTACAAAATGACGTCTTTGTATCTATGTTCTAATACATTACAACTCCTCCCAAATGATGTTTGTATCTCAGTTAATTGGATCACCAACATATCATGTATTTTCTCCCAACAAGTACCAAAATCACCTACACTATTGCTCAAATATTGCTTCAGTTTACCATGAGCCCCCTCAACTCGTTTGGTGGTTCTGCAGCCAAGATGCAAGACACGGTCTGTCCATGCCCTCACTATTTTCTCCTTCACAACATCCAATAAGGTACTCTCGACATAAGTAAGAAACTTTGGAAAATCTTTACAAACATTTTTGAATTTCATTAACGCACTTGCATATAATTCTTGGGTAGGTGATTCAACAACAACATCCCAAGCTCTCATTACCTTGCTAACTATGTCACTTGGCTTCACCTCTTTCCCATCCTTCGGTTTCACTCTACAGTCAGTGATGCACTTTGCTATAACATTTTTACCAACATGAAAATAACAAAGTATTGCACTAGTTTCAGGGAGAACAGTTGCTACCGCATTCATCAAAGTCGTATCTCTGTCAGTCACAACCACTGAAGGCATATTAATCTTTAAGTTAAGAAGTTTGACCAACATCTGTAAAACCCAAGTAAAATTATCCTCTTTCTCAGATGTGAAAAATCCAAAACCAACAGAGTACGTCAAATCGGTCGAGGTGACCCCAACTATCTCAAACAATGGCATTCTGTACATGTTGGTTTTATAGGTGGAATCCATAACCAAAATTGTTGGAAAATTGTTAAACAACTTAACAGATGTTGGATGAGCCCAAAATATGTCTAGAATAATAGTACTCTCACTTTGTGTTCTGGTGAAATAGACATAGTTGTGCTCCTCCAACTTAGAGATTAAATACTGCATATCAGTCTTGTTACCTCTGTTTGACTTGAATATTTTTTGACGTTCATTGTAGACTTGCTTGATATTTGTCATGCAATCTTGTCTTTTTGTCTTCAAATTTATCAAAATATTTTTTGGTAGCACCAAACTCTTGGTTAAGTCACATACAATCTTCTTGTCATCCTCCCTTAATCTACCCGCCAGCATGTGTCCTTCTAAACTTGGCTCCATCTCATGGTTGTGAACTCCGTTAAGAATGTTCAATCTCCAATCATTTGTTTCCCTACTAAGATATCCACTAACCATAAACTTACACCCACATTTTCTTGAACCTGTTGCCTCATGCTTCAATCTTTTTTTCGGCACTTTGTGGTCGCCACTCCTTTCACAAATTAGTTGCAACATTGGATTGATCAAATTGGATCTACGTATAACAATTGTAAATCCCGCCATATTTGCTTGACGACGTACCCAATTAAGCAAGTCATCTCTATATTTCCATTTAACTTCACTTGAAAAAAAATGAGCCGTGTCAACTTCGTTGGCCTCAAGAGGGACAACACCGGAGTCAACATATAATGAAGCTTCAACATGGACAGAAGCTTCAACCTTAGGCGGTATGACATTTCCGGAATTATCGACAGAAATAGGTTTTGTCTCGACCGGATCATCATTCGCATTTTCATCCATAACTATAAATAAACAACAAATAACTATGAATAAATAACTTACAATTGCAATAACATCAATATCAAAATTGATTAAACCTAAAAAGTTAAAAAAAAACACCAAAAAAATTTCAAAAAATAGGCAGTAAGCCTGTTTTTTTGAAGTTTCTCATCGGCACCTAGCTGCCGCTGCATCGACAACTAACTGCCAATGGCCCCAAACAGCGGCAGTTAAGTGTCGCTAGACCCATGTCAGGTTTTCACAAATATTTACAGAAAAATCCGCAAAAAAAAAACGGATTAAATGATGCATTACCTGTTTCTTGACGTCAAAAGTGTGTTGAAACCTTCTATTGCTGCTTCAATGATTTTGGATAAGGATTGTGGAAAAAAAAATTGGATTTAGGTGTTTAGATTGAAGAGGAAGAAGAAAGTGGAGTTGATGGAACAATATAGGAGTAGGTTGCTTTAATCAGCAAAATCAAGAACGCAACGGAAGTTAACTGCCGATGGATTCAAACGCGGCGACAGTTAACTGCCGATGGCATGATCCGGCGGCAGTTAACTGCCGCCGGGGTAAAGATGTAATTTTCTGGTGTGTTTTAGCTTTGTTTGATGTGTATAAAGCAATTTTCTTATCGTCCTTTGTAGACAATTAGGAGTTTGGAGGGGAGGGGAGGGGGGAAGGGAGGGCTTTGGGGGGTGAGAAATATAGAGGAAAATTGAGAAATTTTTCACATTTTTTTGAAAGAGTATTTTTTTTTAGAGAATGATAAACTAATGTTTATGATTCATATATTTTAATATTAAGAATATTATAACAACATATATTAAATTTGAAGAATTCATATAAACCCTCCAAAACCCCTCAAACCCTCCTCCAATACAACTTTTTTTAAGACATTGAATTAAGACCAACAAATTTGTAGAAGGCATTGAAGTCGCTATAAATTGGAGAAATTTGATCCAAAGTCCCCATAACAAGTTGGAGATGCAAACCATTTGAAGAACGATGAAAAAGACATTTTTTTTACCTTAGGCTAAAGTTATGTGCTCTAGACACATTGGACAAAGAGCTCAACTCTCTTTTACACAGACCATGTGTTGCGCGCATAGGCTGATCCGTGAAAAATCAGCTGATTTTTCCTCTAGTACAAGTTGTGTGCTGAGTTGTTCCATGGAGACAACTACCTGAGAATCACTTTCCACCTACAAGTTATTCTAGATTTCTCTAGCCCTTTTCAAAGACGAAATCATAGCAAAGTACTCAGTGGCTAAAGTCTTATGATCCCTAAGGATTACCGATATATCTGCAACATTAGGAGAACAAATTGAAGATCAATCGGTATTGACCTTTATCCACCCCATAGGGGAAGGATTCCAATAAAGCTCAATTATGGAATTTGAATTCTTGTGCCTCTCGATTACCTCGAAGAAATGAAGAACCACAAATTCCTCCATAGTAGAGGACATACAATCTTTGGATAGAGTGTTACTATGTCTAACCTCAGCCATGACCTTATCGATAATCCCTTAAAATGTAAATGAATATAAAATATTGATAAATACTAATAAATACTAATAGTAGTAAGATACAATAATAAGAAATTTGAGGGGTGTTACATTGGAGATGTGCTTAAAAAGTGGGCCTTGTCCAAACAAGATATATAGAATGAGTCCATATATCATATACTTTTTGGACTAGTGAAGCCCATCAATGAAATTTAACCTAATTACATCAACAAATCCTCGTGTGAGCTCTTTATAAATGTGTTATTAGGTTAACTATTACAATACAAGTAGACGTCGCCTCTTGAATTCGTCCTCTTTGTGTCTCTCTATTTGTCCATGTTATCTTTCATTTGGATTTATAATATATTTCTATCACTCATCTTTATATAATACAAGTTCACACGTATGGTTGAAGTGGTTATGATATGTAAGGGGGGATACATCCTTCGTGATATAATTTTGTTCAAATCACTTATGTGTGTGTTTATGTTCAGTCTATATATTTTATCTTATTTCGTCATATATTGATATATTCTTTTTGTCGTTGGGTTCTTTTCTATTGTTTGATCTTGTGTTTTTTCTACTAGATCTACGGTGAGGCAACAAACCCAGATCCATGGGCAATCCTTCCATGTTTGATCGAATTCAAATCAATGATTTTGTTTTGGACTTCTACACATTATCGATTATGATATGCCGCTACACACTTAGTTTTTTCAATGTCCACGACAAATCTCCGACGAGTGTGATTTCCTTGATTAAATATGGAGAAAAGGTGAGCTTGGAAGAAACATAATTTTATTTTAATTTTTAATGATTATTAAATTAATATAATAAATATATTTTATATTGAATTAATTGATTTTATTTTGATGAGTAATATTTTATATAATTTATTTATTTGATATTATTTATTATGTTTTTCATCTTTTGCTAAAAGTATTTTAAAAATTAGGATATATTTAAAAGGTGTAATTCTTGACTTGATTTATATGTACTATTTATATTTTTTTTGTTAATTTTGTTGATCTGATTTATAGTCGATAGTGTGTATTTCGATTTCGTGTTTTAGATCCAGTTTTAAACTGAATTTCAAGAGTTTATGTTAAGATCGAACATATGAATGCGTGAATCTGTAGTTATCTTGATTGCATATAGAATTTGTGCCTAATTTTTCTTAAGGTTGAATAATTATAAACCTGTATGGTTTGTAGAATGTTATTGAAAATGAATGTTCTCCAATTTTGCAATTACATTGTTGAAGATTAAGAATATTCAATTAAGAGCATACTCTTGTTTATAATTGACTCAACAATTTCTGAATCATATAATATTATTATTGCAAATTTTCAACAAATACTTGCATTCCCTCCCATGAATTATGATCATGAGAAATATGCGGTTGTAACTCCACTAGAAGATCATCTTAAATACTATTTAATTCAGCAAACAATTAAACATAAAGATTATCTTGTTAAAACTTTATCGAATTTTTTTTCTCTGATATTACTATTGGAATCTTCATGAAAATCATAAAATAAGGTTTTACATGACCCTTTACTTTGGGCTAAGTTCGATCTATCTCGAATTAGCTCAAATGGTTTTAAAGTACAGAGGCTTAAAGGATTATACAAATTCTAGAAGTAGAATATTGACCAAATTCTTAAAGTTTGACAATTAGTTTGACAATTATAATGCAAATTGCTTAGAATTAAGTCAGGTATATGTTGTGGAATTCAAGAGTGACTAGTTAATTAGTTTGTTGATATAAATTTGCCTTTATAATTCTCAGATTAAGTCCTACGCTTGGCTAAAAACTGTGAATGAATCTATCAAACAAGTGCCATTATCTCTCTCGGAATGTGTCACTACTGATATCTCAGGTTTGATCGTTGGTTATTCTCGTTTCCACCAAGGCATTGGACGTTCTGATAAGGTTTGGAATAGCAATTTCGACTCTCATTTCAAACTTTGTATATAAATTTCTTTTCGATTGTATTTGTTTCATTCCTCAAATTTAAAAACTATAAAGTTGAATTATCATTTCTCATATCTATGCCTCATTCTAAATAATGAAAAATAAAAAAATCATTTCTCTCTGTCTCTAAATTTTTTTGTGCTAATTCAACTTTCTTTATCAATAAGAGTTGATTATTAAGTCTAATTTACATTTGATTGACTGCTATTGTAGGAGCGTAAAACTTTTGATGAGAAATTCATTCACAGAGATACAAAGACGTTATGTGGGTTTGCAGTTGTTGCTGCGAGGCTTCAACTTAATGATTTGCATAATTTGTCATGTGATGCACTGTCTCTGATATTTAAAGAAAAAACTATTGAGGAGATTCGTGAGATATTTCTCACACAAGAAGACCTCACTATGGTTCGTGATGATTGTCAAAAGCTTAAATGTTGTCCCTTAACTTTTACAACACAATTTCATGATTTTGAGTTGGTCTTTTGACAGGAGAAGATATTGAAGCATATGACTAGTCATCCACAGAAGAAGGCATGTTGCACCATTTTAGAATCTCATCATCAACGAAGGTGTTCTTCAAATCCTCTCATCATCTCCTAAATTTGAAAGTTTGGATTTGAGGGGTTGTTGAAGTATCAAACATGACTCCATGTCTGTAAATAAGAATTTTACGAAACTTATGGTTTTGGGGCCTCGAGTTCTTGGATATTATGAGATGTTGGACGATTGCTTAGATATCTTGGATTCTTCTGACTCAGAATATGATGATAGTGATATGGACGAGTATGATTATTATGATGATGAAAGTAATGATGGCATATGGTATCTTGAAGGAGGGATTGAAGAGTTTGACTTTAGGGTTTATGTAGGAAGTACTGAAGATGCCTCAGTGTATTAGCCTCCATCTCCATGAACTGTGTTGTTTTCCATAACACACATTTCACTTATTAAAATTTGTAGGGTTAATTGTTCAAATTGACCTTGTAGAGAAATCAATAAAAATACATAGGAATGATCTGCAAAGTTTGATAGCATTTTGAATATGCCTCGACTTATATTTATTTTTCAAATGAAACGTGCAAAATTGCTATTTGTTCCGAGTAAGCATATACCCACATATCAAATTTCGTTCCCTTGTTTTTTAGACATGGTTTGGATATCATAAGAACTTTCACCATGAAATTTTAGAGTTTTTAAGCCCGGGATGAATTAATTATGAATTATTTAAGAAAATCATAATTATGGGGAACGGAAATTTATAATTGATTCGTCCCTTGTCGAAAAAATCTATTTTTTTTTTGTAAAGACATATTTTAACCTTATAAATATTCCTACAAAAAATCATGAATAAATTAAATTCTATATCACTTTTTCGGACTTCACCTATATTACAAGGTCAAAAAAAGGAAGAATATCAAATTATAGGGTTTGAATATGTGTATTTTATTTTACATAATCATTTTTCAGACTTCACGAATATTACAGGATCAATTTGAATAAAATAATAATAATAATAATAATAATTTAATAATAATAATAATAATAATAATTCTATCAAATCCTCTGCTTTTTGAAAATAATTTCATTTACATTACAAATAATTTCTATCAAATCCTTTCCTAGTGTCGCTATCAGAGTGGAGCTTTTGCCAAACTTGAATCTTGAGACCTAACAACATGTATTTACTGCGATTTTGCAAACGCAAGGTCAAGTCAAACAAACATAAACAACAAAGGGGTGAGATTTAAAAACATTTAACAATATAAATAACTGAGAAGAACACGCAAAATTATCAAGTAAGCACTATATCATAACAAATCACATTTATTATAAATCAATAAGCAAAACGTTACAAAGAATGCACAAGACCCAACAAGTCAAGTTACCATTCAAGAATTATATGCATGCTCCTAGACTCTAAGCATCTCTTCTCTCCTTGTTACTATTCTAATATATAGTGCTCAATTGTCGCATATGATACTCTCACTAGTGATACTATATCCTACCAAATCTATGTGTCGTATAATTCTCTGGTGATACTATATCATTCCAAATCTATGTGTCGTATAATTCTCTCTAGCATTCGTTCAATTTGTATGACTAATTTGCCATATAGCATTGCCCTAATTTAATATATTGTATGAGTGGATGAGAATGTAGGAGTTTTTTGAATATGCTAATAATGTTGAGATTTGTCAATCTCTCCATGCTGTTTAAAGTCATTCTTGGTTTTGAAGGTGAGAAAAACACAAGGGAGGGTTGAATTGTGTTGGCTTTTTCTTTCTCAAAAACTAAGAGTTAGTTCAGCTTCTGATGGTGATCAGAGTCTGAAACTAAATTCAGAGTTCAGATGCAGCGGATTAAAAGTAAATGAGAGAGAGATAGAGAGAGAGAGAGAGAGAGAGAGAGAGAGAGAGAGAGAGAGAGAGAGAGAGAGAGAGAGAGAGAAGCAATTATCATGGTTCCTTTCACAACCCGGAAGTAGTCCAGTCCCCTTGTTACTTACAAGAGATTTTTCACTCAAATGATTACAAAATGCTCAAGCACATAAGCAAGAGACTTCCAAATGCTCAAACACATAGTAAGAGACTTCTAATTGCTCAAGCACACAAGCAGAAGACTTCTGATTGCTCAAGCACAAAAGCAAGAGACATCTAAACAAACAGAGTTACAAAGAAATATGTTTGAGTTGAACACTTGATATACTATCAGTGGTGTTCGCAAAATACAACACAATTTTCAGACTCTAGAATTTAGAAATTCTAAGATAAGAAGGTTTGTAAGAATTTCTAAGTAATTGATGCGTATAGAATTTGGCAGAGTATTGACACTTTTCAGAGTCTTGTAATTTCATATTTTCCTTCAAGTATTCAGTCAATTATATAAAGGAGTAGAGAGAAGTTGAGAAGGTGCCAGATCATCAATAGAGTCGTTTGAATTGGAGATTGATCCAACGTTGATTTGTTCCTTGATTTGGACTGCATACCATGAAAAATACTGTTTGAATCCTTTCCTTAAAAAGGATTGGATGTTTTGTCCAAGGAGAAAAAATTGCAGAGAACGTTTCTGATTCTGAGAAGTTGCAAAGGTCGTGGTTGTACTCTGTCCTTGATGACAGTGACACCAGTTGACTTCTAATACTTCAGAGTCTGAGTCTTCAGCTTCTGATCCTCAACTTCTGATCCTTCAGGCTTCAGCTTCTGATCCATTAGCTTCTGATCCTTCAGACTTCAGAGTCTGAGTATTCAGTTTCTGATCCTTCAGACTTGCAACACAAGCTTCCAATAACACATTTCCTTGCTCTTAAACTTGCTCCTTGAGGACCAAAACTTGATTTATACTTGAATAATTTTTAGTCTATGGTCCTGCACACTTGAAACAAGTATTAGCATATCCAATTTTCTTTTTAATACTTTGTTATCATCAAAACTCAACAGAGGCATTGTTTACACATTTTGTTCCAACAAGTTTATTTAAAAATAAAAATTGGAATGATAAAACTCATTTCGCCTTATTTAAATTATAACCGACGCATGCCCAAGTAGAATATGTTTTTATAGCTTGTGTAATATCCATCTTAATTTCTAGCAGACTGCAATATTATTTCTAACATGCCTGAGAATAATTGATCTGAGAAAGGGCATACGAGTAATATTTGCATATGTATATAAGCATGCCTTTCTGATGTGATCCTAAAATTATCTCCCTTGACAAGAATAAATAAGTCATTATGGAATAAAAGAACCGAATTAATTTTGGTTCAAATTGTTATTTTCGTAGGTCATTATGTATCTGTCTTGTTTTCATCATATCTAGAGCTCTACAATTCGGATTGAGGTGATCTTGGAAGCGTTGGAAAGGGTACAAAATTATCTACATTTCATACGTTGGACTCTGAAGCAAAATCGGCATATATCATGGTGTAAAATGGGATTAAAGTGGAGGACGTGATAAAAATAAGGAGCTGAAGCAAAAGAGGTGCAAAGTAATCAATATGACGACTTGAAGAGCATAATGTGGAGGAGAGAGGGAGCTGCAAATTGTCAAAAAAGTAACGGCCATGAGTGTGTAAATTCAAGAATTAATGCAGCCACCTTAAATCAAAACCAATTAATTTGTAACCTTTTCCTGCAATAATTAGCCACATAAGAGTTATTTCATTAATCATGATATAATTGTAAGCTTTTGAGCATTCTAGCCTATTTCCTATATAAAGGGGGCAAAAATAATGAATAAGATAGATGAATTTTGATAAAGAAAATCACTTTATGTAAATTTGGAAGCTTTGCTTCTTTTTGGTTCCGGATTGAACCATGCCTTGATCTTATCAAGAAACCACGTTTCTTGTGGCGATCCTCTACCAAGCTAAGCATCTTCCTTGGATTGGGAATTTGTTTGGTTACCATTTTCTGTCTATTTCCTCTGAACAGTGTAGTGTCAACTTGTCCTCTGACAAAATCATTTTTAAGTAAGAAATTACTTAGCCTTTCATACCAAGCTCTAGGGGCTTGTTTGAGACCATATAGTGATTTCTTAAGTTTAAAAACAAAGTCTGGATGTTTTAAATCTTCAAAACCAGGAGGCTGTTTGACATACACTTCTTCCGAAATGACACCATTTAGAAAAGCACTCTTAACATCCATTTGATATAAAATGATATTATGATTCACTGCATAGGAAAGAAGTAACATGATTGCTTCCAATCTTGCAACTGGAGCAAATGTTTCAGCGTAATTAATTACTTCATGTTGACTACAGCCTTGAGCAACAAGTCTAGATTTATTTCTGATGACCTCTCCTTGCTCATTCAGTTTGTTTCTGATCACCCATTTTGTTCCAATAATGTTCTTGTGATTTGGTTTTGCAACTAAATCCCAAACTTCATTTCTTTGAAACTAATTGAGTTCTTCTTGCATAGCCACAATCCATCCATCATCAGAAATTGCTTCATCAACTGTTGAAGGTTCAATCATTGACAGTAATCCAAGCATAGAATCATTATGTTTAAATGCTGATCTGGTCTTTCTTGGACTATCCTTGTTTCCAATGATTAACCCTTCAGGATGTGAAGACTTGTACTTGAAGGTGTTTCTGGGTGGATTTGCTTCTTGAGATTCATTAAGAACTTGTCCAGAAACCTCTTGATCTTGATTAGCTTCTGGAGGAGTGTCAGCTTCTGAAAGGTTTTCAGCTTCTGGAAGATTTTCATCTTCTGAACTTTTATCAGACTCTGAATTCTGATCAGGTTCTGAAGCATCTTCTGAGAGCTGAATATCTGCAAAGCTTTCAACAAGCTCTGACATATTGTCAGGCTTCTTATCATCAAATTTGATGTGTATTGATTCTTCCACACAATGTCTTTCTGAGTAACCTATGAACATACCCTTATGAGCCTTAGCATCAAATTTCTTTAGATAGACCTTGTTGTTTAGAATATAACATGTACATCCAAACTTATGAAAATAAGAAATGTTTGGCTTTCTTCCTTTGAATAACTCATATGTTGTTTTATTCAGAATTGGTCTAATATAGATTCTGTTCTAAATATAACATGTTGTGTTAACAGTTTCTGCCCAGAAGTAGTTTGCAATGTTAGATTCATGAATCATGGTTCTGGCCATTTCTTGCAAAGATCTGTTCTTTCTCTCTACAACTCCATTTTCCTAGGGAGTTCTAGGAGAAGAGAACTCATGGAGAATTCCATGTTTTTCACAAAATGCCTCAAAAGGTTCATTTTCAAATTCTCCACCAAGATCACTTCTAACATTCAAAATTTTCAAATCCTTTTCAGTTTATACTTGCTTGCAGAAGTTATTAAACACATCATATGTTTCATTCTTGGTTCTGAGGAATTTAACCCAAGTCCACCTACTGTAATCATCAACAATTACCAATCCATACTTCTTCCCATTGATTGATGTTGTGCTAACAGGACCAAACAAATCAATGTGAATTAGTTCTAAGGGTCCGGAGGTATATACAATGTCTTTTGTCTTAAAAGATGTTTTAGCAATTTTTCCTTTCTGGCATGCTCCACAAAGAGCATCTGAGTGATAGTCAATGTTTGGTAAGCCTCTGACCAATTGTAACTTGCTAAGCTTAGAGATTAGTCTCCAGTTAGCATGTCTCAACCTTTTGTGCCATACCCATTTCTCATCACTCACTGACAGAAGACAAACTACCTTCCGATCAACCAGTTCTAAAAAATCAATCTTATAGACATTGTTCTTTCTCTTTCCCTTGAACACAACATATTTATCTTTGTTGTTGATTATTGTACAGGTGTTCTTATCAAACAACACATCATAACGACTATCACAAAATTGACTTATGCTAAGTAGGTTATGTCTTAGTCCATCTTCCAACCAAACATTATTAATGGAAATGGAAGAATTACATATCTTACCAGTACCAATGATCTTGCCTTTCTGGTTTCCTCCAAATCCCGCAGTTCCTTCCTCTTTCATGTTCAGGGTTTGGAACATAGACCTTTCTCCTGTCATGTGTCGTGAGCAGCCACTGTCCAAGTACCATGATCTTGCCTTTTCTTTTACTCTTAAGCATATCTGCAGCATCAATGATTTCAGACTTAGGTACTCATATCTTTATGGGTCCTTTTTGGTTAGTTTTGAAAGGATATGATTTATTTTGTACCTTATGTCTGACATTCTGAGTTATAAAAGGTTTTGTATAGTCTGGTTTAGTATCCTTTGAAGGTTTCCTAAACACAACTCTTTGAAAATATGAGTCTGATTTTTTTTTCAGAATCTGAGGCTTGCTAGTCTTAGGTTCTGATCTTTTCAGAGTCTGAACCTTTTCAGGTTTAGAATCTGCTTTCCTCACAATCTTAGACTTCAAACCTCTTGGTTTTGATTTCAGCAGAGTCTTAGATCCTGCTTTCATCAAGACCTTTGGTTCAGCAGTCTTAGATTCTGGGTAGTTCAGAACTTCAGAATCAGCAGTCTTTGATTCTGATGGTTTTGAATCTCAGCAGTGTCCGACTTTGGTACAAAACACACCTTAGTACCTTTCATAATATCTCCAGAACAGGATGGTAGGTTTGTTTCTTTTGAATGATTGAATGGATCATTTGTGAAACCAATACCTTCTCCCCTGTTTATGTTAATATTGTAAGTCATAGATGCAACTTTTCTTCTGTTGATTCTAGTTAGGATGAACTCCTAAAGTGCAATTTCTTGCTCACTTGGGACTACATCAGATTTCTTATGAGCCATTTCTCTCAAATCTCTTACTTCTTCATCTATCTCATTGATATGATTATGAAGTTGGAGATTTTCATCAGACAACAAGTTAAATTTCTTTTCAAAGATTTTAATTGTTTTATCTTGCTTTTAAGATGGTTCATAAGTTCATTAACTATATCAACAAGTTCAGATTGAGTAAGTTCAGAAAATACCTCATCTTCATCCTCAGAGTCTGAACCTGACTCTGTATCAGAAGATGATATTGCCACTAAAGCTAGATTAGCTTCTTCTTCATCATCCTTCTCAGATTCAGATTCATTATCAAGATCATCCCATGTAGCCATAAGACTTTTCTTGAGCTTGTTTATGAAGTTGCTTGATTTAGAGCTAGTTTTCTTGGATTTCTCCTTTGATTTATCCTTTTGTAACTCTGGACAGTCAACAATGAAATGACCAGTCTTTTTGCTGTTGAAGCAACCCTTCTAATCTTCCTTCTTGGAACAAGATCCTTTGAAGCCACTACCTTTGTTAGAAAACTTCTTTTGTCTTTTGACTAAGTACTGAAACCTTTTAGAAAGCATTGCTAGCTCCTCAGCTTTTGAATCTTCTTCAGAACTTCCCTCAGGAGATTCTTCATCAGATTTTATAGCTTTTAGAGCTTTTGATGACTTTCCTTTAGATTTAACTGCTATAGACTTAGACTTTCTAACATGTTCATCTTCATTGAGTCATAGTTCATGCACTTTGAGAGAGCTGATAAGATCTTCAATACTAAGAGTATTTAGATCTTTAGCTTCCTCAATGGCAGTTACTTTAGGTCTCCATTTAGATGGTAGACTTCGATCTTGTTTACATGGTCAGCAATTGAGTAACTCTTTTTCAAAATCTGAAGTCCATATACCAGAGTCTGAAACCTAGAGAACATAGTCTCAATGTTTTCATTCTCCTTCATCTTGAACAACTCATACTGTTGAACTAGAAGGTTAACCTTAGCTTCTCTAACTTTCTTGTTTCCTTCATATTTAGAGCACAAGGATGTGAAGATGGCCTTTGCAGTAGCTTTTTCACTCTGCTTCAAGTATTCATTGTGAGGTAGAGAGTCCAAAATGATACCTCTTACTCTATGATGTTTCCTGTATATCTTTCTTTCAGCATCACTAAGGCTTTTTCTATCAATGGCTACTCCTTCTTCATCAACTGGTATAGTTATACCATCTTCAATGATATCCCAGAGGCTATCATATATTCCAATGATATGACTATACATCTTGCTTTTCCACCAAGAGAATTTTTCAGGATCACCAATAAACATAGGAGGTTTATGGTGAGAGTGAGATTGCTTATCATCTGTACCATAGTCATATGATACAGTAGCTCCAGATGTAACAGGAGGTTGAGAGGAACCACCAGATTCACTAGAAGACATGTTTTTCTCAGGATCAAAACTGACACACTGTTAAGTGATTGAATATCAGAATCGGAGTTCTGATACCAACTGAAGGTGAGAAAAACACAAGAAGGGGGGTTAAATTGTGTTGACTTTTTCTTTCTCAAAAACTAAGAGTAAGTTCAGCTTCTGATGGTGATCAGAGTCTGAAACTAAATTCAGAGTTCAGATGCAGCAGATTGAAAGTAAATGAGAGAGAGAGAGATAGCGTGAGAGAGAGAGAGAGAGAGAGAAAGACACAAGCAATTATCCTGGTTCCTTCCACAACCCGGAAGTAGTCCAGTCCCCTTGTTACTTACAAGATATTTTTCACTATAATCCAAATGATTACAAAATGCTCAAGCACACAAGCAAGAGACTTCCAAATGCTCAAACACACAGTAAGAGACTTCTAATTGCTCAAGCACACAAGCAAGAGACTTCTGATTGCTCAAGCACAAAAGCAAGAGACTTCTAAACAAAAAGAGTTACAAAGAAATAAGTTTGAGTTGAACACTTGATATACTAACAGTGGTGTTCACAAAATACAACACAGTTTTCAGACTTTAGACTTAAGAAATTCTAAGATAAGAAAGTTTCTAAGAATTTCTAAGTAATTGATGCGTATAGAATTTGGCAGAGTATTGGCACTTTTCAGAGTCTTGTAATTTCATATTTTCCTTCAAGTCTTTAGTACTTTATATAGAGGAGTAGAGAGACGTTGAGAAGGTGCAACATCATCAATAGAGTCGTTTGAATTGGAGCTTGATCCAACGTTGATTTGTTCCTTGATTTGGACTGCGTACTGTAGTACCCCAATTTTGTCCTAATCCTTTTAAAACAAAAAAAATCAAAAAAATCAAAGAGAGGGAAAAAGTCAAAGTCAACAAAAGTCAACAAAAAAGTCAACATTTCAAAAATGATGACTTCGCACTGCGAAGGTCACTTCGCACTACGAAGTCTGCGATTTTTCTGCAGATTTTTGGTTTCTTTGATTTAATTCCAGAATTTGTTGCACATCATTTGCATATTTATTTTAATCAGCATTCATGGCTAATTGGGCCAAGCAAAACCAGAAATGAGAGACTTGCCATTAATGCCAAGGTAGGAAGCTTTTTCTTCCAACCTAGCATGTGACAAGCAAGTGGGCTTGCCCTTGGGCAGCTCTTGTCCCTCCCAAGTGACCTGTTAACCACCCCAAGGTTGCCAGCCACCTGCTTGAAGTCTTTCTTCCTGCTTGCTCCGCCAAAACCAGTCAAACCCAGCTGGATTTTTCACTTGAAAAAGTCATGAGTGCTTACCCTGTTTTTGCAGCAGCTTTTCACCCCTCACACCAGCCATATGTAGCCTTTTGCATCCCCCAATCTCTGCACATCACAGTGCACGTTTCTATTGATTAACCATTGAGATTGCAAGGATTGATCCCCAAGCTTGGCCAATTGCAATCCAGCCATGTTCATCATCATTCCTATCCTAAGACTTTTGATTTTGTGGCTGAAATCAGTCAAAGACTTAACCCTTGGCACAAGGCAGGGTTGCCTCTATCCATTAGCATTAAATGCAAAGCCAAATAGCCTGAATTTAGCCCACAAATCAGCTAGGTCCTATTGGATTTTCATCATTACTTGAGATTGCATTTTGGCCTATAAATAGAGATGCAAGGCAAGAAGAAATGCAGCATTGCATAGCATAAGATAGAGCAGAAAATATAGCATTCAAAGAGCAAAGAAACACTACTCAAACAACCAGAAAAAACCAATCAAACACAAAGCCTTGCACAAAGTTCAAAGTTCATCCAATATTCAAAACCTTTGCAAGAACATTCAATCAATTCAAATCCACTGCAGCTGGAGCTTTGCTAAGGATCTCTGTAAGTTTCTAAGCCTTTGTATTGCATTTTCATTTGTGCTTGCATAGCAATTTTGGTCCAAAACCATTTTGTTCTAAAAACCCCTTTTGAATTTCAAAAGAAATCCCAAGGTTTTCAAAACATCAAAACTGGTTTGTCCAGCCCTTTTCATTGCAAAAACTCAAAGCTTTTCACTCACCTAAAAGGTCCTGAGTGTGTTCAGAAGTTGTTTCTGAACAAAAGTTCAGAAACAGCTTCTGAACTCAAAAATTCGCATTGTTCGCAGTGCGAAGTCATGGTCGCAGTGCGACCATGACAGAACTCAGAATCTGAGTTTAGGTGCCCAAAGGGCCAATTTTTGAGGTTCTAGCCCAAGAGCTCAGAACCTAGGAGTTTTAAAACTCATTTTTTTCAAACCAGTTCAAGGATTTTGCATAATATTGGAAAATTCACAAGTTCGGGTAACCCTTTTTTGGATAGCTTGCAAAACAAGTTATGTTCCCAAATTTTCAAAACAACTTGAGCAAATAAGCTATGTTCATCATTTTCAATCCAAAACTTGAACAATAAACATTGTTCATGATTTTCAAAACCCAAGCGTGAACATACGCCAAATTTGTTCGCTTTTCAAAACCGTTCGCAAAACGAGCCGAACTTGTGCGTTTTCTAGCAAATTGCTAAAATCTTTCCATTTTGGGTTTTCAAACCAAATGTTTTGATAAGCCTTGGGATTTCTAAGGAAATTCTACCAAAAACTTGATTGAAAAAGGGATGGTGTGACGTATGTCTCTCCATTGCCCCGATTGTACGAATGCGTGACGTATGTCTCGTCGTTCGGCCAATCGTCATTCCATTTTTCAACGTATCCAACCATAACCAAACCAAATCTTGGCCCCTTGTGGTCAATCCGAACCTTTTGGTCCCCCGTGGCCACTAGATTCAATCCCTCGACTCGTTCGAGTCACTCGGTCAATGATTGACTCGTTCGAGTCCATTGTACCCGTTCTTGATCCCAATGGATCAATCGAACAATCCCCCGACTCGTTGGAGTCTCCTCGGTCAATGATTGACTCGTTTGAGTCCATTGTACCTCTTTTGGTCCCATAGCGACCAACTCGAACCCTTTTTAACCCAACGGACATGCCTTTTAACATTCTAACGTGATTCGTAAACAAACGCTTAATAAGTCTCCCAAGCACGAGCATACAAGCTATACGCTTAATAAGTCTCCCGAGCGCGAGCATACAAGCTACGTTGAATCGCAAGAATTCGGTTAAAACATCGTCCATTTAAAATTAACCAACACATGTACGTTTTTTCTACCAAAGAACTACGTACGCTTTGAATTCTCCGACTACCGGGAGATACGTAGGAGCAAGATCGACATCTTGTCAAGCGCAATAATAAAAACTTTCTTTTTCCCTTTCGTTTGTTTTCATCTCTTTTCCCCCTTTTATTATATTTTGACATAGATAAGCATGCGCGCAAAACATTTAAAAACAATTTAAGCTTTAGCCAAATAGAAGGTTCCCGTTGAGTACAACGGACGCGAGGGGTGCTAATACCTTCCCCTTGCGTAACCGACTCCCGAACCCGACAATGGTTGTGATGACCAGTCCTTTTCCTCATCGTCAAGGGTTTTATTATCGTTTCCCATTCAAATAAAAAACTTAAGGGTTTATCAACGTTCCCTTTACACAAAAACTTTGGTGGCGACTTCACAAAGGCCCTCCGAGCGTTCGAGGACGTCCTCGGAGGATTTGCGCGTTTTTTAAACGAGGTGCGCACAGCTGTCGACTTCACTGGGGAACCTTTTCCCACTAGCGAGTCAAGCCTAACCTATTTGGCTTTTAAGCCAATTGTTTTTATTTTATTTGCGCGCCATGCTTTTGTTTTATTCATCCATGTCATATCTATGCTTTATGTTTATAATTGCTTTATTTTGCTTTATATTCATATCATATATATCAAATGCGGGGGTTAGTTGAGTGATGTTACTCCACATTGTTCGGGTTAATGCCGGACGTGTGAGGCTCTCTACCCGAGCTTGAGAAAAAAACTAAGTTAGAATGAGGTTGTGTGCGGAAGCCCGCGTTGACGTATGTCCGTGAGGTAGGATGCCCAACCCCGCTTAGAGGAGATTTTCACGTGGAATTAATTGAAGTCATGTCGACGTATGTCCATAGACAACCCTAATTCCATGTGAGATCTATGACTCTAAGGACCTCTTCTTAGGAAATTTCACCTTTTAGAGCCTACATGTGAGGATGGGGGGAAGTTTCGAACCTTCATAAACCATACCCTTGCATATCATTTGCATTCATGAAAGTAATTTTCGCATCATTTTGCTTTATAGGAATTTAAAAAGAACAACCAAATATTAGCAAAAAAGAAATATTGATTCCGGGAACAAAAATACGCTCGCCTTCAAGGTTAAGGCTCCTAGGGTGGAAAGTTTATTAGCTCTAAGTAAGAGGCTCTCTTCGGTCAACAAGAGTATTTTCGAGGCAAGCTATGGGCTAATCCTTGATCTCCTACCCGTGAGAATAGATTCAACGACCTTAACCACTTTGGCGCAATTCTTCGACCCACCTCTACGGTGCTTCACATTTCAAGACTTCCAACTAGCACCGACTTTGGAAGAATTTGAGAGGATTTTGGGTTGTAGCATGAAGGGTCATGAACTTTATCTCGGTCCGGGAAAAGACCCCACATTAGAAGCCATCGCCGAATCATTATACCTTGACACCCAAGAAGTAGCATCTAACTTGGAAGTTAGAGGAAACCTTAAGGGATTTTCAAGA
Source organism: Medicago ruthenica (assembly GCA_018208015.1). Taxonomy (NCBI): domain Eukaryota; kingdom Viridiplantae; phylum Streptophyta; class Magnoliopsida; order Fabales; family Fabaceae; genus Medicago; species Medicago ruthenica. The sequence continues at coordinate 54,273,383 of CM031376.1, forward strand.
AAGTTTTTGGAAGCCAAAGCTCGGGAAATGTTAGCCAACAAAGAGGGAGGGGCATTCAACGCCATCCTAGCCCTCTTAGTCTACGGAATTGTCTTATTCCCCAACATGGATGATTTCATAGACTTTCCGGCTCTAGAGGTATTTATGACTAAAAATCCGGTTCCCACAATTTTGGCGGATTTTTACCATACCCTCTACTCTAGGCATGAACAAGCAAGGGGACGCAAAATTTCTTGTTGCACCCCCGTGGTGCAAATTTGGATGATGTCCCACATGCCGAGAAACCGAGACTTTGTAGAAAACCGGGCCAAGCTCAGATGGTCGCAACGGATGACAACCCTCGCCGAGAAGGACATCCATTGGTTTTCACCAAATTTAGAGGACCCGGAAATCATCCTCAGTTGCGGGGACTTCCCTAACGTACCCCTCATTGGTACTAAGGGATATATTAACTACAATCCGGTCCTCTCTCTCCGACAACTAGGTTTTTCAATGGAAGATAAACCTAATGACCTTTTGTTGGAAGCTTTCTTCTTAAGGGAAGGCGATCAAGACCCGACATTGCTAGAGAGAATCCGGGGAGCATGGAGCCAAGTGCACAAAGGAAGGGTCGGCAAGAGAAACTGTGTCGCCAAACCCCTTTATACTCAATGGGTGAAGGAGAGGGTCAAAGCAATCAAGTTACCCTTTGTGGTCATAAGCCCTCCAAAACCTCCTACACCTAAACCTATTGCAACCATTCCCAACAAAGAAGTGAAGGAACTCAAAGCTAAAATTCAAGAACTCCAAAACAAAAACGGAGACTTAGAATTGAAGCACCTCCAAGCTTTAGGAGAAATCACTAGGACGAAGAGAGACCGTGATGAAGTGACAAATTCTCTCCTAGTGTGCCAAAAGCGGCTAAGAATCTCCGAAGGGAAGAGAGATTGGATAGGAGGCGGCTTGGTTAGTGCGGATGCCAACCTTGTGGCCAAGGACGAAGAGTTGGAAAGAATCTTGCATTCCAACCAAGAGCTCAAGAAGTTCGGCGAACTAGCCATCGAAGCTCAACGGAAATGGAGGTTGAAATTTCAAGAGAAAAATCAACAGCTCCAAGAAGTAGTTAAAGACTACAAAGAGCAGCTTCAAGCCGAACGCGTCCAGCGGCAAAGACATGAGAACCTTTCTCATCAAGGGAGGCTAAAATGCAATCGTCTCGAAGAAGACATCAAGAAATTCGAAGAATACTTCGACAAGATTGCAAGAGCTCACGGGGACCATATTGCACGACTACATGATGAAATTAGAAGTGCAAGAGTCAAGCTAGACCAGCGCAAGGAAGTGATTGAGTGTGTATGGCAAGACGCCACCCGATTAAGTGAGGATTTCACTAAATTGGTTGCATTCTCAAACTTGGTAATCACCCAACTTCCAAAGAGGCTAGCGGAGGCCGAGATGGTCATGCCCTACTTTGTCATCCCTATGGAGATCCAGAAGTTTATGAAGTTCTGCAAAGACACCATAGATTTCTATAGGGAGGAGATGAGCAAAGCCGAGAAGCGAGCGGCTATTTGATTTGTAATAGCATTAGTTACACTTTGTAAACAAATGTTATCTAATCAAATATATTTTGAAGCATAATCAATTTCCCGGTCTTTAATATTTCAAATTGCTTATATTAATTGTGCACCTTTAAATTCCTCCATAAAGCAAAAAAAAAACGCATATTTTGCATACTCATCGCATACATACATCCACATGCATCTTCATGCATTTTTTTCAAAAAAAAACTCATTCATTTCCCTAAAAACAGTTCAAAGCAATCATAGCCCGAAAACCCCGAAAGCCCTCGGTCCAAGAACCAGATCTCCAACACTCGTACGGAACACGAGCTAACAAACAAAGGATCATGGACAATTTGGAACAAACTCAAGCGGCTTTGAGAGATGAGGTTGATGGAATGAAGGGGAAGATGGATCAGATGCTAGAGTTAATGCAAGCTCTATCGGCACGAGAGAATAATCCTCACCCAGCAACGGATGCACCCAATGTGCAATGGCCTCTTTACGGTTTACCTCCAGGATATACCCCGCCATTTGAAAATGAGGGCCATGGACCCCCTCCACCACCGCTCACAATCCCCGTAAGGAACGAAGAGCGTCGTCCTCAAGGAACTTCCACTACTCAGCATGAGGTGATTTCCCATGATGTGGAAAATAATCAGCCAAGACAGTCTGCTCCCGACACCACCCACCAAGACAATGATACCACCCAAATGTATCGAGTTTTGGAAGAAAGGTTGAAAGCTGTCGAAGGATTCAGTTCATACGGTGCCCACAACGCTTTGGACATATGCCTAGTGCCCGACGTGATAATCCCTCCGAAGTTCAAAACACCGGATTTTGAAAAGTACAAGGGAATACAATGCCCTCGGAACCATCTACGGATGTTCTGTAGGAAGATGGCAGCTTACGCAATGAACGAGAAACTCATGGTGCATGTGTTTCAAGATAGTTTAAGCTGAGCGTCCTTGGATTGGTACATGCAGCTTGAGCGTACCCATGTCCAAACTTGGAAGGATCTAGCCGATGCCTTCCTAAAGCAATACAAATATAATTTGGACATGGCTCCAAATAGGATGCAACTACAAAACCTCCTACAAAGAAGCAATGAGTCCTTCAAGGAGTACGCTCAACGGTGGAGAGAACTAGCTTCTCGTGTACAACCACCATTATTGGAAAGGGAGATTGTCGACACCTTTATGGGCACGCTTCAAGGCCCATATTACGACAAGATGATTGGAAGCACATCTGCCGGCTTTTCCGATCTAGTCATGGTTGGTGAAAGAATAGAGGACGGAGTAAAGAGGGGAAAGATCCAAGGCCCTCTAGAAGCTCAAAGTGGAGCTAGGAGACCCCCCAGCAACTTTCACAAAAAGAAGGAGGGGGAGACGAATGCTGTTCTAGTGGGACCATCTTGCCCACCACCAAATCAAATGCCTCACTACCACTATCCTTATGTGGCAGCAGCAACGGCTCAAGGGCGTTACTCACCTCAAGTAATTCCCGCAACTCCACCACGACAGCCAGTAGTGCTGCCTCAACAAAGTCAACAGCAGCAACAACAAGGCGGGTACCCATCAAGGAACCAAGCGGACCCGAGGAACAATTATAACAATAGGCAGTTTGATCCTGTACCTATGCCTTATGGTCAAATCTTGCCATATCTAATCCAAAAGGGGATGGTCGAGCCAAGACTACTACCACCAATGTTGCCACCATATCCACATTGGTACGACACAAATGCAAAATGTGATTACCACGCAGGAACCGTGGGGCACAATGTCGAGAACTGTAGAGTTTTCAAACACAAGGTTCAGGACCTTATTGACAAGAAGCTGTTATCCTTCAAAGAGGAAAACCTCAATGTAAAAAACAACCCATTGCCGGGGCGTGCGGGTCCCTCTGTAAATGCGGTGGAAGAACAAGAGGACTTTGGTCCAATCAAGAAGGTAGCCAATGTTAAGACTTCCCTGTCAATCATAAGGGAGCGTTTAACCAGTTTTGGTTTGTTCGAGGAAATGCACGCCAACTGTGAAGCCTGCAAAGTCAACCCGGACAAGTGCGGAGAGTTGAAAAGTTGTCGTCAAGAGCTAATGGACCAAGGTTGGATCCAAATGGGCTATATAAAGGATGGCACGGACATTGCTACCTTGGAGTCTCACGACCCAAAACCTCTCGAAATCCCTTACCAAAGGAGAGAGGTACCAATGCCTATATAGCCCATAATATTCCACGTACCTGCACCCTTCTCTTTTGAAAGCACGAAGAGGGTACCATGGAATTACCAACCTGTGGCCTATGTGGAAGGAAAACCACTAGCCAAAATTGAGCCCAACATCACTAACATTACCGGTGTTGGAGGAATAACCAGAAGTGGTAGAGTCTTCGCTCCGAAAGAACTCGGGAAGATGCCAGCCGTACTACCAAGAGAGCCGCTCAAAGAAAAGAGCGTGGAGGAAGAAGAGAACCAAGCGGGGCCTTCTCAAAAGACAACCCCACAAAAAGAGGCCGAAGAGTTCCTAAGGATAATCCAAAAGAGTGAGTACAAGATCGTTGACCAGCTAGGTCAAACTCCCTCCAAGATCTCCATGCTATCCCTACTACTAAGCTCGGAAGCACACCGAGAAGCACTGCTGCGGATCCTCAGTGAGGCACATGTCACCAAGGACATTCCTGTGGACCAATTCGACGGGATAGTCAGAAATATTACCTCAAGTAGGTACTTGGGTTTCAATGGCGATGAGCTACCCGACGAGGGGCATATTCATAACCGCGCCTTACATATCTCCGTAAAATGCATGGACCATATTCTCTCTCGAGTGCTAGTGGATACGGGGTCATCATTGAATGTCATGCCCAAGACTACCCTCCTAAAGCTATCTCGTGAAGGGACAGTAATGAAGCCCAGCGCCTTGGTCGTAAAAGCTTTCGATGGGTCAAGAAGAGCCGTCGTAGGGGAGATCGACTTACCAGTCCAAATCGGACCTAAGGTTTTCACCATAACCTTCCAAGTCATGGATATCAATCCGACTTACAGTTGTCTTCTCGGACGACCATGGATTCATGCGGCCGGAGCCATCACCTCTACCCTGCACCAGAAACTTAAGTTCATTATTGATAACCAAATGATTGTAGTTTCCGGGCAAGAGGACATGATGGTAAGCCATCTCTCGTCATTCCGTTATATAGAAACGGACGAAGAAGCAGTGGATGTTCCCTTCCAGTCTTTGGAAGTGGCAAATGTCGTGACTTTGAGCTCAAAGCCCAAGAAAGAGGCCTGGACAGCCATGTCATCATGGAGGGCAATAAGAGAGGCCCTAGAAGAAAGCCGACCTGCCGGATGGGGCAAATTAGTGGACATACCGGAAAAGAAGAATCGCTTCGGGTTGGGGTATCATCCATCAGCCGAAATCTCCTCAAAGCCTCCAAAGCAAGGGATTCTCCCTATTTCGGAAACGTTCATCAGTGCGGGGATTATCAATGAAGATCAAGTGGCTCTACTTGAAGATGTAGATGAAGACGTGCCTGATTTGGTGTACCGTTGCGCTTCGGATGAAGCTTTGAACAATTGGAGGGCTATCGCAATTCCCGAGATCATTACCAAGATCAAGTAATAAACAACGTTTGTTTTACCTTTTAAAAAAAAATCATCATGTAGCTCTGCCCAAGGCAAATGATTAGTCGTGTGGGGCCCCCATGTTTTAAAGTTATTTTCAATCATGAATAAAATCACTCTTTTATGTTCATTTGAGTCTTTTTCTTTTTGCATTTGTTTTAAAAAAAAAAATTTCTACAAAAAGCCTAAAAAATCATACTCCTGCAGATCTACAAATCCACCCTCCAAAAACAACACTGCCTTAATCCCTTATGACTTCGATTTCCCGATTAATCAAACGGAAGATGATGAAGAGGACGATTATGAACCGCCTGAAGAATTGTCCAGACTTGCAAATCAAGGGGATAGGGTAATACAACCTCACCAAGAATCAGTTGAAAAGGTCAACTTGGGGACCGAAGAGGATAAGAAAGAGGTCAAGATAGGAGCCTCCCTACATGAGGATGTGAAAGGAAAGTTGATTAAACTTCTGCAAGAGTACGTGGACGTATTTGCTTGGTCGTACCAAGACATGCCGGGTTTAGACCCTAACATCGTTGTACACAAGCTGCCACTCAAGCCGGAATGCCCGCCAGTGAAGCAGAAATTGAGGAGGACTCGACCCGATATGGCTCTCAAGATCAGAGAGGAGGTCAAAAAGCAATTCGATGCCGGCTTCTTAGCCGTAACCAAGTATCCAACATGGGTTGCCGACATTGTGCCAGTTCCAAAGAAGGATGGCAAAGTTAGAATGTGTGTGGATTATCGGGACTTGAATAGAGCAAGCCCAAATGATGATTTCCCGCTACCACATATCGACATATTGGTGGACAACACATCCCAATTCTCAGTCTTCTCCTTTATGGATGGCTTCTCAGGATATAACCAAATCAAGATGGCTCCAGAAGACATGGAGAAAACCACATTCATCACCCCGTGGGGGAGATTCTGCTAAAAGGTAATGCCTTTCGGATTAACAAATGCCGGAGCAACATACCAAAAAGCAATGGTGACTCTTTTCCATGACATGATCCATAAGGAAATTGAGGTCTATGTCGACGACATGATTGCCAAATCCCAAACGGAGGAGGATCATCAAGTCCATCTACAAAAGCTTTTCGAACGCCTAAGAAAATTCAAGCTGCGCTTAAATCCTAACAAGTGCACATTTGGCGTTAGATCCGGAAAGTTATTGGGTTTCATCGTCAGCCAAAGAGGTATCGAAGTGGATCCCGACAAGGTAAAGGCCATCCAAGAAATGCCAGCACCAAATACCGAGAAAGAAGTCCGGGGTTTCTTAGGAAGATTGAACTACATCGCTAGGTTCATCTCACACATGACAGCTACCTGCGAACCAATCTTCAAACTACTAAGGAAAAACCAAGCCGTTCATTGGAATGAGGATTGCCAAGAGGCGTTTGACAAAATCAAACAATACCTGCAAGAACCACCCATTTTAATACCTCCGGTTCCGGATAAACCCCTCATCTTATACCTAACCGTACTTGAAGGATCAATGGGTTGTGTGTTAGGACAACAAGATGAAACGGGAAGAAAAGAGCACGCAATCTACTACCTAAGCAAGAAGTTTACCGACTGTGAAACAGGGTATACTTCACTTGAAAAGACTTGCTGCGCTTTAGCATGGGCTGCTCGACGCCTAAGGCAATACATGTTGACCCATACAACTTGGTTGATATCAAAGATGGACCCCATCAAGTACATCTTCGAAAAGCCTGCCCTCAGAGGGAAGATAGCCCGTTGGCAAATGCTGCTGTCTGAGTACGACATCCAATACGTTGCTCAAAAAGCCATCAAAGGGAGTGTTTTATCCGAGCACCTTGCTCACCAACCATTGGAGGATTATCAACCCATACAATTCGACTTCCCGGATGAAGATGTCGTAGCTTTGAATGACGAAAAGGTCACAAGCGATGATGAAGGGCCAGAACCGAAAGCTCGATGGAAGCTCTCTTTCGATGGTGCCTCAAATGCTATGGGGCACTGGATCGGGGCAGTTTTAATCTCCCCAAGAAATGGATACCAACCCTTCACAGCAAGGTTATGCTTTGACTGCACCAATAACATGGCAGAATATGAAGCATGTATCCTAGGCCTTGAAGCAGCAATTGATCTAAGGATCAAAAACCTTGAAGTATACGGTGACTCAGCCTTAGTCATCTATCAAGTCAAAGGAGAATGGGAAACAAAACATCCCAATTTAATTCCCTACCGAGCCCGGGTTGTAGAGTTGATTGAGCATTTTGAGGAAATCAACTTCCATCACATACCTCGAGAAGAAAATCAGGTGGCGGATGCTTTGGCTACATTATCATCAATGTACCAAGTAAATTTCCACAATGAAGCACCAATCATAAAAATGGATCGTAGAGAAAAACCGGTTGTATGTGCAGCAGTCGAAGAAGGACTTGACAACAAACCCTGGTTCTACGACATCAAGCGATACCTCGAAGAGCAAGAGTATCCAGAAAATGCCTCACAAACCGACAAGAGAACCCTCAGGAGATTGGCATCCCAGTTCTTCCTCAATGGAAATACCCTCTACAAAAGAAACTATGACATGGTCCTGCTCAGATGTGTGGATAAACATGAAGCGGACATGCTCATCAAAGAAATCCACGAGGGACCTTTTGGAACCCATGCCAATGGGCATGCAATGGCAAAGAAAATCTTAAGGGCGGGCTATTATTGGCTAACCATGGAAGCTGACTGTTTCCACTACGCCAAGACTTGTCATAAATGCCAAATTTATGCCGACAAGGTGCATGTACCACCAACTCCCCTGAACGTCATGACCTCACCTTGACCATTCTCTATGTGGGGCATAGACATGATTGGAATGATCGAGCCCAAAGCGTCAAATGGACATCGCTTCATCCTCGTTGCCATCGACTACTTTACCAAATGGGTAGAAGCAGCTTCGTATGCAAACGTAACAAAACAAGTGGTGGCCCGATTTATCAAGAAGGAAATCATTTGCCGTTACGGCACTCCCCACAAAATCATCACCGATAATGGGGCAAACCTGAACAACAAGACAATGAAGGAGTTGTGCAAAGATTTCAAGATTGAGCACCATAATTCCTCCCCTTACCGACCAAAGATGAACGGTGCGGTAGAAGCAGCCAATAAGAACATAAAGAAGATCATCCAAAAGATGGTAACAACATATAAGGATTGGTACGAGATGCTTCCCTTTGCGCTACATGGCTACAGAACAGCCATTCGCACTTCAACTGGGGCAACCCCTTTCTCCTTAGTATACGGTATGGAAGCCGTGCTTCCCGTAGAGGTGGAAATTCCTTCGTTAAGGGTCTTGATGGAGACCAAGCTAGAAGAAGCTGAATGGGTCCAAACAAGGTTCGACCAACTGAATCTCATAGAGGAAAAGCGTCTGACGGCAATATGTCACGGACAACTCTATCAAAGGAGACTCAAGAGAGCATTCGACAAGAAGGTCCGTCCTCGAGAATTCAAAGAAGGAGACCTAGTGCTCAAGAAGATATTACCTATCCACAAAGATCCCCGAGGGAAATGGACTCCCAGCTATGATGGGCCGTACGTGGTAAAGAAAGCCTTCTCTGGCGGAGCCTTGATCATCACCACTGTGGACGGAGAAGAGTTCCCACTCTCAATAAACTCCGATGCAGTCAAGAGGTATTATGCCTAAGAAAAAAGAAGAAGAGAAGAAAGCTCGCTAAATCGAAAACCTGAAAGGGCGGTTTAGGCAATAGAGAACGTCCTGCTAGATCGAAAACCTGAAAAGGCGGTCTAGGCAAAAATTAAGGACATCAAAAAAGGAAATACACCCCGGTGGACTGAAAGCTCGAAAGAGCGGTCCAGGCAAAAGTTAGGGGTTAACAAAGAAGAAAAAGGCAATGACTGCAACATCCAAGCTCCGGACAAGATTCAAGAGGAGAAGAATCGGTCTCGTCAGCATCTTCCAAAAAAAATCTCTCGAAGTCATAAGGAAAATAGCATGTGTTGTGCCAAAACCAACAATTTTCTTTTTGCTTTTTCTTGTCTTTCTCTATCTTTTTCCTCAGAGAAGTAATCACTTCTCACTTCATGTATTTTTACCCATTCAAGAAGTCAAATCTGCATTGAATAAAATTCCTTTTATCATTTTGTGTTCTCATTAGCGCATAAAATTTTGTTTTCTTCATGATGAAAATGCATCGAAACATGGGAAATAAACAAAAGAAACTTCTTCCAAAGAAAAAACAAACAAACGTTGTTTTTATTTGAATTTTCGTAAATTTCGAAAGAATTGCGATAATTCCCCCCAAATATTGCACCAAAGGACTTATGCTCTTCAGCAAAGGCAAGTGCGTAGCTCCCGGCACGCGGAGCGCAAAAGCCCCAAGGGTTAGAGGAACAAAATTCCCCGGTAAACACCCCAAACATCCAAACATCAACCAAGGCTGGATATCGGTCATGCTTCCAAAATGATCCTTATATCCCCATGAAGCCCAAACCTCATTGAGAGTCCCCAGGGAGTCTCAACCCAAAACAAAGAGTCCAATCATCATTGGCAGACAAACACAGATCCCCAGGAAAGCCCGACCTTGCTCGGCATCCAATTATAACTCCCAGCATTCAACATGCATCCCACATATCATGCATAACATAATTCATGCATCATGTCAATTTCATTCATGCATGCATACCCAAATCATTCATACACATGCATTTCATAATCATATCATGCATCCTCAACGAGGATTCTCCAGTGAATATCACATATTCACCAGCATCCATCAACAGTTAAGCAAGTGTTCCCCAGTGAACCTCCTTCACAAACTGTCCCCAATTCCCCAGCGGGAATCTTTGATTGAGTTTATCTCATATCATATTGCATTGCATATCATACTGCATAAAACAACATGAAGCATAACATGCATCATACAATCATGTTTTCCGGCTCAAAACCGGGCACCTATTCAGGGTAAGACCATTCCAGTTCACCGTAAGGTATCGACCTCTAGTGTAAGCGGCTAGATAAGATCACCTTCCTCAGTGTTCGACCTTCAGTGTTAACGGCTGAATAAGATCACTCCCCCGTTAGGAATCGACCTTCAGTGTAAGCAGCTGAATAAGATTACCTATCTTAAGGTATCGACCTCTAGTGTAAGCGGCTAGATAAGATCACCTTCCTCAGTGTTCGACCTTCAGTGTTAGCGGCTGGATAAGATCACTCCCCCGTTAGGAATCGACCTTCAGTGTAAGCGGCTGAATAAGATTACCTATCTTAAGGTATCGACCTCTAGTGTAAGCGGCTAGATAAGATCACCTTCCTCAGTGTTCGACCTTCAGTGTTAGCGGCTGGATAGGATCACTCCCCCGTTAGGAATCGACCTTCAGTGTAAGCGGCTGAATAAGATTACCTATCTTAAGGTATCGACCTCTAGTGTAAGCGGCTAGATAAGATTACCTTCCTCAGTGTTCGACCTCTAGTGTAAGCGGCTAGATAAGATCACACCCATCCTCAGAAATCTACCTCCAGTGTTAGCGGCTGGATACGATTACCTTCATCCCCAGTGGATCTACCTCCAGTGTTAGCGGCTGGATACGATCAACCTTTTCAAATCATTGCATTTGCATATTTTACTTTTACTACAAATCTTTTCATTCCGCGAAGGACAAAATTTGGGTCCTTCTTTTACCTAATTGATCTTCGCAAAGAGTTCATGAGATGCCCTCGGCACTCACACACTCTATGCAAAGACACAATTAAGTAGGGGCAGCTGTAGTACCCCAATTTTGTCCTAAGCCTTTTAAAACAAAAAAATCAAAGAGAGGGAAAAAGTCAAAGTCAACAAAAGTCAACAAAAAAGTCAACATTTCAAAAATGATGACTTCGCACTGCGAAGTCTGCGATTTTTCTGCAGATTTTTGGTTTCTTTGATTTAATTCCAGAATTTGTTGCACATCATTTGCATATTTATTTTAATCAGCATTCATGGCTAATTGGGCCAAGCAAAACCAGAAATGAGAGACTTGCCATTAATGCCAAGGTAGGAAGCTTTTTCTTCCAACCTAGCATGTGACAAGCAAGTGGGCTTGCCCTTGGGCAGCTCTTGTCCCTCCCAAGTGACCTGTTAACTGTTGGAGTAAGCCCTAATAGCCAACCTACTTTGATTGGATTTGGCTTTGTATCTTGACTTTGATATATATGAATATATATAAGGCATTTATTTATTCTTTTGTTTAGTTTCAAAATAATAAATTCCCTAGAATAATTAGTCCGTTTAATGGAGAATTAAGTATGACTTAATCGAGAGACACATTAAACGAAAGGACATTATTCTTAAAGTATCCATAGTCAAGCTTTATTGTGAAATGGGATAACATTAAAGCATAGAGACTATTATGTGGGTAGACTGATGATCACATCTCACGGATCATAGATAAAGAGTTATCAAGTCTTCACATAGGTATAAATATTAGGAGTAATATTTATACTGGATTGACCCACCATGAGAATACTACATAGTAAAAGTTATGAAAAGTGTCATAAGATATTCTCATAGTGATAGTGGTGTATTCCACCCTTTGACCTGAAACCACTATGTACCCTAGATGTAGGAGTCGAGTACTTTATCACCATTCAAACGTTGTCTGTAATAGGATGATTATAAAGTTGGTTGATGGGTACTCCTTGAATCATGCTGAGGGACATGAGTGACCTAGATGGAATTTGCCCCTCCTACATAACAGGAGAAATGTCTATGGGCCCAATATTGAACTAGACAAGGATGACACGGTCTATGCCTTGTGTTCAATATAGACATGAGGGCAAAAGGGTAATTATACACATGATCATTATCATGGAAAGGTTTCGTCGGATCACATGACATTCTCGTCACTTGGGTAGCAGTGATGTGTTGCTAGATACCGCTCACTGTTTATAATATTAAATAGGTGATTTAATATTTTTGCCAACGTTACGGGAACCTATAGGGGTCACACACAAAGGACAGATAGATGAGAGAAATAAATAAGTAAGACTTATTTATAAAATAATAAGTAGGACTTATTAGTAATTAAATAATTAAGTATGACTTATTATTTAATTTATGAAATAGAGAAACGCGGTCCATCGTAAGGTACGGTGTGTTTAAGTGAAATATGGTGCACCGTAAGGTACGGTGTATTTAAGTGCTTGACTTGTTGACCACACAAGTGGTTCTATAAATAGAACCCTTGTGGTGAAGCATTACAGACTTTTGTTGAAATGTTTAACCTAATTCACAAAAGTTGTGAAACCCTAGCCGCCGCTCTCTAAACCCTGTTTTCTCTGAATCTCCATTGAAATTGGCTAGCACCGGTCATCGGAGAAGGTCTGTTCGTGTGGACTGAATAGAGGCATCGCTACGTTGCTTTGCTTGTGATCAGAAACAATTCTGCCACAGAGGTTCTGCTCTTCAAGAGGTAAACACATGAATCCTTAAAGTGTTTAAGTATGTGTTTGATTTGTGATTAATGATTTAATCAAGATCCGTTTCGAATGGGATTTGTTCCACTAAGAGGATTAAATTTTTTGAAAAACCCCTCTTGAATCCCTTCAGTGGTATCAGAGCACCTGGTTTTGATTAAATTATTATATTCAAATCGATTTCATATGATGATGTTAATACCGTGGCTGTTTGTTATTTGAATATGATTCATATGAATTTTATGTTAATTTTTTTTAACATGTATATGAGATATACATAAGACGTGATTTCAATTACAAGAAGCGTTCTTGTTTTTGAAGAAAATATTTTGAATTAAAAGTTTTGTCAAATACCATCTTTTTGATACAAAGACATTATGTATCTAATTTTAATTTTAAAATAAAATCAGAACATATTTTGTATATATGTGATATGTATAAATAAATGTTTCATATTTATTTTGAAATTAATCTTGTGAAATTATTTTACTAAATATTAATTAAAATTGATTGATCGATATCATATATGTGATATATGATTCTGATACGACATCAGTATATGTGATATATTGATTGTGTCATTCGTTCAATATGTTTTATATGATTGATTGTGAATTTGTAGACAATTCGTGAGATTGAGCTTCAATATCCGATTCTGGTGAAGCATCAAAGATCCGGCTGTCCATACTGAGCAAACAATTGTTAAAACTATTGATGTTTGATCGTCGTATTAGGTTACCTAACTATACAAGAGTTGTATTATTATGGTTGTATCATTCGTCAATTGTTTTCAAAAGATTGTTGTGAATTTGAACAATTCGTGAGATTGAGCTTCGATATCCGAATCTGGTGAAGCATCAAAGATCCGATTGTTCATGCTAAACAAACAATCCTTGAAACTATTGATGTAGTGTGATCTGCGTAGTGTGATCGATCATAATGTTTAATTAATTAATTCAATTGGAGAAAGGTAGATTTAAAAGATCATAATTTTGAAAGAGTTTCAATATCAGGTATGGTCTTTTGAATTTGGTAATTAAAGATTTTCATATCTTTAGTTTAATTCATTTCCAATTTAAAAGGATCATGATTTTGAAAAGTTTCAATATCAGATACGATCTTTTGAATTTGGTAGTAAAATATTTGCATAATTTTAGCACCATAATTTGTTTTGGAAATAGATTGATTGCCTAAATAAAGCAGATTTAATTATAATAATTGTAACACCCATACTAACTTTAACTAGTATATTAGCATGTGCGTTAAACTGATACTGGATACATTTAAAAATTTCAATAATAATATTACATCACAACATAATAAATACATGTTGACTCGTTTGTACAATAATCCAATACTGTTACAATACTTTTACAAATGTCCATTAAGCTTCTGAGCTGGTACACAACGAGCAATTGCACTCCATCCAGTACCTCTATGAAGATCTTCGTCACGAACCTCTGACTAACCTGTAAACCTGCACCAGAAGGAATGGGATGAGACATAATGTCTCAGTGAGCTCCAGCCCAACCAACTGTTGGCAACCACAGGGAACCTAGGGTCGCCATGCCTACCTTGGCAATCTTGGGGATATCCTATGATCTCCAAGTCTTTACTTTAACCACAAAGGTGAATCTCTGCCTATGACTATGAAACTGTCTGTAATTGTATCTCTAACTATGACTTTAACTGTAATCCACCTATAACTGTAACTATAACTCGGTGATCAAGGGGAAACCTAGGACCACCTCCTGTTAACTGTCTATAACTATATCTATAACTGTGACTTTGACTTTAACTGTGAAACATAAAACATATAACAGTTATATAGCAGTTTTATGTTAGCTGTTAGCGTTGAACAAACAATTAATCTGAGTTCATTTTACGGAGTGCGGCCCGGGTGGAGTAACCCCGAGGACAGCTCCCTATGAACCGGTGAAATTCCTATCATATCAGGCTAACACCGGACTCCCTATGAAATTGCATGTGGACAACCCTCTCGGAGAAGTCCCATCCGGCGAATCCCGGAGTCTGCTGAACATGCCTTTGACTTTGAATTGTTATTATTCTTTGACTTTGATAAATGAGTGTATAAATACATATACATGTCTATTACTTTGATCATATAAATCATTCCTGTAATTCTTAACCTATGACATATGGTACTTGGCTTATCGTTCTCATAAGCCACCTATAACTGTCGGAAAACCAACACTATGATCTTATCTGTAACTAAGATTGTAGAAACATTCCTATAATCCTTGTATTCTAAACTGAATACATCTATGATTTCTTATACCTAAAATAGGTTCTTGACTTAGTAAAATCGTCTGCATTACCTAAGAGTTAACAACTCACGTGCAAGGGATCTATCCATTAATCCTTACACTCATACTATAATTCTCATCTTCCTATCAAAGGATTCGACATATCGTTATCATATGCCATCTTAGGATTGTCTATTCAATTAACCCTTATACTCATCATGCGTTGCTAATCCCGTGTTCATTTTATTCTGTATACGTTATATGCCCTCGGATATGCCCACAATGGTGTTTTTCTTATAAAATAAGGTTTTCTTTGAAAATGGTTACCAAAAGCCTCGCCTGACACGTGCACAGGTCACAGAACGAAGAAGAAAAGTCATAAACATGCTGCCCATTTTCGCTGGGCGAAATCCATTTCGCTGGGCGATTTGAGGCAGGGAAAATTTGGTGAAAATCGTCGTATTCTCGCCCTGCGATCGCCGAGCGAAATTGACAGTTCAATACTAGTTCAAAACATGATTTTTCCACCATTTTTGACATAATAAGGCATACCCAAGCACTATAACATCATAAGGAATGATTTACAACTATAAATTGATTGATTAAAACAAGTTTGAACAAGGAATTTGCAAGCAATAGGGATTAGGGTAACAATTACCAACTTTGATCAAAATGAATAAGACTCAACAAAACTCACAAAGTGGGTTCTAAAACCCCTAGGAGCTCACCTTAGATTTGGTTTGGTGCTGGTTAAGCTTTAACTTCAAAACCCTAGCTTTTGCCCCTTTTTCCTTTCTTTCATCCTTGCTCCTTTTACTTCCAAATTGGCTCAAGAATCACCAAAGTGTGCTTGCATGCTGTTTTGGGGCAAGATTGGAGGTTGGAGGTAGATGGTTCAAGAGAAGAGAGAGTGGCGTGGGAGTAGAGAGATAAGGAGAGGGAAATTGTGGTTTCTAGAGAGAGGAAAAGAATGAGAAATGAGGGAAAAAGTGGGTTATTACCCTTATATAAAAATCTCCACACGGCAATTACCAAACTGCCCTTCGCTTAAAATCTCTGATGCAACGTCTCAAAACTGATAAATACTTGAGTCATAAGCGGGATATTACACTCTACCCCCCTTAAAAGAAATTTCGTCCTCGAAATTTAGATAATCCTTATGTGATCCTGAAAAGATAAATCCTTTCTACCTCTTTCTCTACTATGAAAATTTCCAATTCCTTGTAAATCAAAACATGTGACAGTCTCTTTCCATCCGAAAGATCTGACGTATAATACATAACTATTACCTGTTAGGACGTATGGTTATCTGAACCAACATATCCATATTATCTGACTATGATCTCCGTTCGACATATTTCTTACAAATCCAATTAAAAATTATTAAGTCTTGGATTTCACTTACCGAATTCTATCAGTTCTTCTTTAATTGACCGTTTAATCTTAACCTGAAGACGTCAGGTCGATCTGATTTTCCTCAATTATTCCTACTTTCCGAGGAATCTATTACATCACCTTCACTTCCAAAGAACTCTTGTCTTTAACTTACGCCTCGTAAGACGACCTTTTACTGTTACATTCATATCATTCTTCATATAAATTTATTCTTACATTGAAAGACATCTGATATTGAGCAATCTCAAACAGAAGTAAAGTCTTTTACATATTCCTTCATGATTCAAATACAAGGAGGTGGCTGAACTTATGGTACAAGTTCCTTTCTTTCTGACATTCTGATGTAGCTATCATCACAATCATAAGCATCGTTTACATTTCCACTGCGGAAATCTTTAAAGCTCGAGAAATCATATGAGCCACTCATGCTCCAATTTAATTAACCAACGACAACGCGTAGCTAAAGGTCTTAGGGGCTTCATCCCTTCCCAGACTTTAACAATCTTGCATCACACAAGATACTCCTTACTCATGGAAATTAATATTTTCTTTACCAATAATTTCAAACTTATGAAAGTTTAGTACAAGTGACATGTGGCATAAGCCGTCTCACATAACATCATATAATTCAATCCATAGCACCAAGCTTCCTTACATGATCGAGTACATGTACACTAATATCGAATATACGGTACATCGCATCATCATTGTCCAACTAACGGGATATCATACTAAATCAAAATATGCTCGAGACAAAACCACGTCAACCAAGGTCACTCTCTTAGCTCTTAACTCATACTTGTATTCTTTGAATATCTAGAATCCCATACGTAACTATGATTACGTTCCATAGACGTTATAACTTATTTTGTCCAAGGACATTCTCCGTTTTCGAAAAGAAAACTCTATCCTATTCGCTATCAAAATAACACTCTTAAAACTCTTAATCCTTTAATACATAACTTGAATCCACATAGCCTTTTACTATAAACTATGAATAATCCTCTGATCTGTGTAAAACATTTCAGTCCTTTAACTATGAACATTAAGTTCAAGAATTTCTGAACTCCTCAACTGAGATTTATTCGGCAACAACAAACCTGTTATGCATATGACTTTTCTATTAAAACCTTACCGACTGCGTACCACGATTACTAACACATGTCTCATGACTATAAATATGTTACACTACTGTCTAAGTAGCATAAACTCTGCCTGATCAGCATACATAATACTAATCATAACCTGTTACATGCCTGTTACATGCGACATGCTAGCATAACGTGGGTACGTTGCGGAATAACTGTATGCCACAGCATAATTCCTCTTTGGTTAAACTTTCTATTCAAAATAACTTTAAGTTACTGAGCTAAACAGCTAGATCACCGTATGAAATGTGGCCTTCTTCGCTATATACTTATTACGCTATAAACACATCCTTTAAAGTTATCAACTGCTTTGATTCTCTTATCCCATGAGTTTCGAGATCTGAAACATCCCTCGACTTATCTATTAAAATCTCTTGTTGGAACTGATGATAAGTTCAAGTCATCACTACTTACAAATATTCTGTAACTTGAAAATTAATCTCTGAATACCTTTCCTGTAATTCCTCTGACAAGGACTTCACAAACATCCTTTTCTCTAAACTTCAGCTTTGATTTGTCTGTTAACTCATAATTAGATTACTTCTCCGCTGCGCAACTCTGATTTAAACATTTAACCTTGGGATAGAAGTAATACACCACTATTACCATATAAATTCTCCTTAGCCAATCCTTTGACTTTACAACTTTGTAGTTACCACACATAACTATCTTACATTATAATTTCTCTTGTGGTTTAATCCACCTGTTAAACTTACTGATTGCTCGACGCTTGACTTTGTGTTTCCTTTCGAACATAAACAAAATTCTTACTTTCACGAAATACACCGAACCCTGTAGACAATCTTTAGCTATAATTACGAGTCCAACAATGCTCCTGTTAAAACAACTCATTCACTAGTTCGAGCTTTACTCTTCATATCTGAATCAAGTTTCCATACTATAATTATCTGTAAGGAACTTACATCCACAATCTTTTTCCAAGACACTTAGGTCCACATAATTCTACCATAACTCTTGGTTACTCCTCGGGTTTCTCCGGGAATAATCCGTCTGGATAAAACTCAACTTTTACCGGCTCTCCTATAAATTCAAACATACGATACACCTCTTCGAGTACCCGATTAATAAATCTGTAAGCTTCAATACTTAACATTTTCCATTGGATCCCTCCTATAACTTATCACTGTATTCCCAATTCCATTTTAATCTTGTTGTCTGAACAATAGTCCATATATCTTCTCGACCGTTGCCCTCTTCATGGTTTCAAACAATCCGAGGTCTGTATTTCCACTATCTTTATCACATACCATCACAAGATGATCTTCGTCGGCTTACCCGAATACGGGTGTAAGGAGCCCATCGAAAGAGATTATAGAACTCCTTAACATTAACCGTAGCTTTAACTATGACTCGTACGTTAGTGACAATCTTCCTGCTGCTAGAGCCTCTCAGTAGTTCTTGGCTAATTCCTGCTTAATCCTCGAAACCGGCCTGCTATAATCCGACAACAGACGATTTAATCTTTAATCCATACCCTTACCGGGGTTTCCTTCACTTATAGTTACGCTCGCATTCTTCATACCAAGCATCTTGGTGTCCCATAATAAAGGAAGGTAATCTATTTCATCTATCCTTACACACTTTATCCTTACTGAAAGTCCAGAACTTCCAATCGTTAACTGGTCATTCTTTATTCCAAGTCGCTGGGTTTGGTATCACAATCCTTTGCATCTGCAGCCGGAATTAAAACTCTAATCAACCCTTAACTTTAACTTTCCAAATTACGGTTCCCGTTAGGATTCCAAATCATTCTTCAGGGTATTCCAAAATTCTTTACTCTACACTTCTCCTTGGAGAAGGCATCGCTCAAAGATGCGTCCAACTAGTTAAGGTACCTGACCTTACTCTTTAATACCTCTTATATTCCTGAGACTTTGCCATTAACTGGCTCAATTACTTCACTGTTAGAGAATCATCCTTTGGCATTAAATACCTTGCCAATACCGTCTTAAAATCTGACGCTTTAAACCTTCGCCCTTCCTACACTTCTTTCCTCCTTGGTCACATTCAGCTCTCGGACATTTATCCTAACTGTCATATACTGGACTGAGTTGATCAGGCTCAACTAGATGTGACATTTAGAACAACATCCGGAACCCAATGATTCCACTACTTTTATTGAATCTTAAATGACCCATAGCACGGTCTGAATCGACCTGCTCTGATACCAATTGTAACACCCATACTAACTTTAACTAGTATATTAGCATGTGCGTTAAACTGATACTGGATACATTTAAAAATTTCAATAATAATATTACATCACAACATAATAAATACATGTTTACTCGTTTGTACAATAATCCAATACTGTTACAATACTTTTACAAATGTCCATTAAGCTTCTGAGCTGGTACACAACGAGCAATTGCACTCCATCCAGTACCTCTATGAAGATCTTCGTCACGAACCTCTGACTAACCTGTAAACCTGCAACAGAAGGAATGGGATGAGACATAATGTCTCAGTGAGCTCCAGCCCAACCAACTGTTGGCAACCACAGGGAACCTAGGGTCGCCATGCCTACCTTGGCAATCTTGGGGATATCCTATGATCGCCAAGTCTTTACTTTAACCACAAAGGTGAATCTCTGCCTATGACTATGAAACTGTCTGTAATTGTATCTCTAACTATGACTTTAACTGTAATCCACCTATAACTGTAACTATAACTCGGTGATCAAGGGGAAACCTAGGACCACCTCCTGTTAACTGTCTATAACTATATCTATAACTGTGACTTTGACTTTAACTGTGAAACATAAAACATATAACAGTTCTATAGAAGTTTTATGTTAGCTGTTAGCATTGAACAAACAATTAATCTGAGTTCATTTTACGGAGTGCGGCCCGGGTGGAGTAACCCCGAGGACAGCTCCCTATGAACCGGTGAAATTCCTATCATATCAGGCTAACACCGGACTCCCTATGAAATTGCATGTGGACAACCCTCTCGGAGAAGTCCCATCCGGCGAATCCCGGAGTCTGCTGAACATGCCTTTGACTTTGAATTGTTATTATTCTTTGACTTTGATAAATGAGTGTATAAATACATATACATGTCTATTACTTTGATCATATAAATAATTCCTGTAATTCTTAACCTATGACATATGGTACTTGGCTTATCGTTCTCATAAGCCACCTATAACTGTCGGAAAACCAACACTATGATCTTATCTGTAACTAAGATTGTAGAAACATTCCTATAATCCTTGTATTCTAAACTGAATACATCTATGATTTCTTATACCTAAAATAGGTTCTTGACTTAGTAAAATCGTCTGCATTACCTAAGAGTTAACAACTCACGTGCAAGGGATCTATCCATTAATCCTTACACTCATACTATAATTCTCATCTTCCTATCAAAGGATTCGACATATCGTTATCATATGCCATCTTAGGATTGTCTATTCAATTAACCCTTATACTCATCATGCGTTGCTAATCCCGTGTTCATTTTATTCTGTATACGTTATATGCCCTCGGATATGCCCACAATGGTGTTTTTCTTATAAAATAAGGTTTTCTTTGAAAATGGTTACCAAAAGCCTCGCCTGACACGTGCACAGGTCACAGAACGAAGCAGAAAAGTCATAAACATGCTGCCCATTTTCGCTGGGCGAAATCCATTTCGCTGGGCGATTTGAGGCAGGGAAAATTTGGTGAAAATCGTCGTATTCTCGCCCTGCGATCGCCGAGCGAAATTGACAGTTCAATACTAGTTCAAAACATGATTTTTCCACCATTTTTGACATAATAAGGCATACCCAAGCACTATAACATCATAAGGAATGATTTACAACTATAAATTGATTGATTAAAACAAGTTTGAACAAGGAATTTGCAAGCAATAGGGATTAGGGTAACAATTACCAACTTTGATCAAAATGAATAAGACTCAACAAAACTCACAAAGTGGGTTCTAAAACCCCTAGGAGCTCACCTTAGATTTGGTTTGGTGCTGGTTAAGCTTTAACTTCAAAACCCTAGCTTTTGCCCCTTTTTCCTTTCTTTCATCCTTGCTCCTTTTACTTCCAAATTGGCTCAAGAATCACCAAAGTGTGCTTGCATGCTGTTTTGGGGCAAGATTGGAGGTTGGAGGTAGATGGTTCAAGAGAAGAGAGAGTGGCGTGGGAGTAGAGAGATAAGGAGAGGGAAATTGTGGTTTCTAGAGAGAGGAAAAGAATGAGAAATGAGGGAAAAAGTGGGTTATTACCCTTATATAAAAATCTCCACACGGCAATTACCAAACTGCCCTTCGCTTAAAATCTCTGATGCAACGTCTCAAAACTGATAAATACTTGAGTCATAAGCGGGATATTACAATAATTATTGAGTGTCAATATTACTATAATTAAATAAATAAAAATTCTACCTTTTTGGATTGTTTTTCAAAAGTTGTTTGAAATGGTAGTAAACGATCCTTATTTGATAGTAAATTTAAAATGTCATGATTTGAAATAGTTTCAATGTCATGTATGATTTTGAATTTATTTAAAAGATTTGCACGATGTTAACATAATTTGTTTCTAATTTAAAAGAATCATGATATTGAAAGAGATTCAATATCGGATATGATCTTTTAGATTTGGTCATAATATTTGCATATTTTATTTTTATTTATGACCCGATTGACTTTGAAAATAGTTTCAAAGTATATGTATATAATATATATGAATCAATTTTATATGGCATATATCTCGGTCAAAATATTATTTCCAAATCTTGATTGACTCTAAAACTGTTTAATGATAATAATAATAAATAGTTATTATTATTTATCATTAAGTTTAAGGTATATGGTTATGACCTTAGTTTATTTTGACGTTTATTCATTTAAATTAAATATGACCTGCGTGTCATAGTTTATTTCATTTAAATACGGCCTGCGTGTCGTTATTTATTTTATTTAAATACGACCTGTGTGTCGTGTCATTTATTTATTTTATTTAAATGTTAAATAATGTAATTGCTCAAGTTGAAGAGAAGACGACGCCATAAGATGATTCCGATGGAGAAACTTTTGAAGCTTGCTCGTGGGTCAAAGAATTGTAATAAAGTAGTTTATTTAATTCTTACGCGTTAGGAGGTCATAACCATACTACCAAATTTATTTTATGTATGTGATGCATGAAATGTATGTTTAGTTAAGCGCATGTATGATGTGTATGCTTAACGCGTTTTAGATGTATGTTAGCATGTATGTTTTAAATGTTTTATATACTTGCTAAATATGAGCATGAATGTCATGCATTTCTAGAGACATGTGTATGAGATACACATGTCGATGAGATCAAACTTAATAAAAATCCTTCAAATAGAATTGAAGTTAATTGATTTCCAAAGTATAACACCCTTCAAGACTAATATCAAAATGTGTGGGTTCGCCTCTGTGAAGTGCACTTTCTATACTAGTAAGTTGAGGTGCGGTAATTCTATTTACCCGACTGTTATTCTTTGGGTCTAACTTAACTAAGTTATTTTAATATGATTAAAAATATATTAACTTCAAATAGAATATTAAGTTAATTGCTTTCCAAAGGATAGCACCCTTCAAGACTAGTCTCGAATAGTGTGGGTTCGCCCTAGCGAAGTGCACTTTCTATACTAGTAAGTTGCGGTGAGGTAATTCCATTTACCCGACTGTTATTCTTTGGGTCTAACTTAACTAAACTATTTTAATAAGATTAAAATATATTTAGAAGCAATGTTTGGGAACATCTATATGATAGATTAGAGTAAGGAGTTACTCGCCCAAATGGTTTGAAAGTTGTATGAGATACAATTGGAAGGAGTTTCTACCTAAATAGCTAAGTTTTGGGGGATCAGCCCTCGCTGACTCAAAACGAAGTGAAATATGGATTTCAACCCACTAGAAAATCTTCCAATGAGATTTTCCGAATCAAATGTTGAAGGTCATTTGTTTTGAGTAAAATAGTGGGAGCATATTAATTAAAGACCTAATTAAATATGTTTTAAATCGTGATACATTTATTTTATTTATTTTTAGAATTTCTTTGGCATATACATTTTATTATACTGTTAAATGTTCTTATAAGGAACAAAATCTTCAGAAAGGAGTTTCTGAATTGGTACAAGAATTGAGAATTGTTCTCAAGTACAAGAAAAACTGTTAATGTTTTAAAAGAGTCAAAATATAAGAAAGAGGTAAGACTTCTTCTTTGCCCATATAGTTATAGAAAGTTAAATTTCCACTTCTGCATCATAAGTATATGATACTTGATGATTGATCTCATATTTGTTGAAATATAGAGAATTTTAAAGAAGCAGGACAATAACTATAAGTGAAGTCCACCTACGTCTAGAATGGAACGAATTGTTTCATTGACATAGGAGCTAATGCTTGGACTTAAATTTAACTTGATATGGAACCAAATAATTGTTATTAAATTCCATATAAAATAGAAGCATTAAATCCTAAATCTTGTATTGACAAGATAAAGATTGTGTAGTTGAATAAAAGACAAATGTTGTCCTATTATCCAAATAATGTTTTCTATACAAGTGTGTTAATCAAGTAATGGACTTGAGATCCATGACCTTGATAAACTGGTCTATAACGTATGAGAAAAAGAATCAAATGTGATTTGAAC
Source organism: Medicago ruthenica (assembly GCA_018208015.1). Taxonomy (NCBI): domain Eukaryota; kingdom Viridiplantae; phylum Streptophyta; class Magnoliopsida; order Fabales; family Fabaceae; genus Medicago; species Medicago ruthenica. The sequence continues at coordinate 54,297,428 of CM031376.1, forward strand.
CTTTTGTATATCAACGGCATTATTGTTGCAAAGAAGTGTGATTCACAATTCCAGATTCCATGAATATGGACTATTGGACTCATTTGATATCTTATCATTTGAAGGATATGAGTTCCGCCTTTAAAATATTTCAGTGTTAGAGAACATTCGATTTATTCGAATCAATATACATATGATGTATATGGATCACCAAACACATTTGCTAGAGATATTTATTACTCTTACTTCATTTACATTACTGATTAGATTAGTAAATATAAATGTGTGTTTGACACGAGTTAGAAATCTTTGAATTGGTTCAAAGAGTTCAACGATGGAGTAAAGGAATAATTTTGAAAAGTATAAAGACCATACGAGTATGTCGTGATGGTTAATACTTAATTAAGGAGTATGTTGATAATTTATATCGCTTCATGTTTGACATGACTCAATCTGAAATAGTTTGATTATAACTCCATGACTCTTGAAATTGATTAAATTACAGTTATTTTTCACCCACAATAAGTTCCAATCGAGGTAATCATAGAGACACAATATTAGATATGGAGGAAGAGTACCTAGTTTGACTTTGTGATAATTTGGGATTATGATGTTTATTAGATAAACAAAATTCCAAACTAGATGAATGTATACTTGTGGAGGTATCCTTAAGAAGCTAAAGGATACTAATTCTACATCACATGACAAAAGTTGTCTGTCGCTAGAACTGGAGTATTCCTCTTGAAGGAGTATATCTCTGCAGGAGCCAGTGGGAGTGATGTAGAACTTGAATTAAGTCAAGTACCACAAAATACATGTTTCTCTAAGAATGGAACATGAACTGATTCAACAATGGGTTGTTGTTAAATCATCAGTTCGAGTAGCACAAGATCTAGATGAGTCTGACATGTCATATCACTAGGATGAGAAACATGATTTTGTCATGTCTCAACAAGGTGATATGATGCTAATGGAAGATGGGCGCCTGACTTACTAGAAGGCCGTAAATGGCCTGAATTCTGAGAAGTGGCTAGATGCCATGGGATCTTATATAGAGTCCATGTACACAAACCATATATGGATATTGGTTATATCATCCAATGAGTACGACTCATAAGATGAATGTGGGTTTTCTTATATAAAACTAACATGGATGGTATTATGAATACCTTTAAGATATGATTGATCGTAGACGGTTTCGTGCAAAATCATGATGCAAATCGTGATGAAACCATTACATCATGATAATTCTTAAATCTAACGATTCCATTTGCCATTGTTTTATAATACACATTCTGGAGGATGGATAACGAGGTTGCATTCCTTAATTGGAATGACCTTATATATGTATTTGACATATATGTAGGGTTTCATTAATCAGATGCTAGAAAGGTACATATATTACAAAATTCATGTATGGAATGGAGCAAGGTTCTCGAAGTTGAATTGTTTATTTTATTAATAGAGTTTTATGAAAACTTAGATTAATAAAAGAACAAATTTAAATCTTGTGCACACAAGGAGATTAGTGGGAGCATTGATATTAGTTTGGTGGAGTATGTGGATCACATACTAGTCACCAAAACAATTTATCTACACATGTGAGATATGGTTAGAAAATTATTTCTAATTTGTACCAAAATTTATTCTAATGTTCGACACTAGAATACTTTCAAGAATATCCTTAGATGTCTTAAAGGACTTAGGATTGTTTCTTGAACACAGATGAAAAGGAACATCGTAAAAGAGTTACAATGATGACAACTTTCATATCAGTGTACAGTATATCCAGATCGCAATCTGGAATAAATGTTATGCTTGGATATCAACTATGAAATTTGTAAAAGTACAAGCTTCATATAGTTGTTGTTTCTATTACAGATGTCAAATATATGATTTGGATTGTTTAGCTCATAGCTGAGCGAAAACATGTGTTTCTTGCGTTGCGGATTCCATTGATCCCGTCTGAGGTGAAATTGGTTTAATCTTGCGAGCAATGAAAACTAGATCTCACCAATGATTCAAATGTATATGTTGACACTTCAATTTCCTTTTGATAGAAGATCAAAAGTGGAAATTGAAAGAAGTACAACCTACCAACATAGGAAAGGTTCCTTATCTGCTAGTAGACTATCTTGCCCAGAGTGTGCTTGATGCTAACAATTGACCAATAGATATTGAGATAATATTTGATTGGCTTTTAGTGCTAGTGGGAGATTGTTGGAGTAAGCCCTAATAGCCAACCTACTTTGATTGGATTTGGCTTTGTATCATGACTTTGATATATATGAATATATATAAGGCATTTATTTATTCTTTCGTTTAGTTTCAAAATAATAAATTCCCTAGAATAATTAGTCCGTTTAATGGAGAATTAAGTATGACTTAATCGAGAGACACATTAAACGAAAGGACATTATTCTTAAAGTATCCATAGTCAAGCTTTATTGTGAAATGGGATAACATTAAAGCATAGAGACTATTATGTGGGTAGACTGATGATCACATCTCACGGATCATAGATAAAGAGTTATCAAGTCTTCACATAGGTATAAATATTAGGAGTAATATTTATACTGGATTGACCCACCATGAGAATACTACATAGTAAAAGTTATGAAAAGTGTCATAAGATATTCTCATAGTGATAGTGGTGTATTCCACCCTTTGACCTGAAACCACTATGTACCCTAGATGTAGGAGTCGAGTACTGTAACACCCATACTAACGTTAACTAGTATATTAGCATGTGCGTTAAACTGATACTGGACACATTTAAATTTTCAATAATAATAATAAATACATCTGAATGAGTACAAGTTGCCTCGTTAATACATTTATCCAAACATCATCTATAAATACATAAACATATCCTGATAACCTTCTGAGCTTGCCTTGACGAGCAACTGCACTCCATCCAGCATCTTCCTGGTGAAAAATCTTCATAAGCATCACTAACATACCTGAAAACCTGCACCAGAAGGATAGGGATGAGACATAATGTCTCAGTGAGCTCCTACCCTACCTACTGTTGGCAACCACAGGGAACCTAGGGTCGCCGTGCCTACCTCGGCAATCTTGGGGATACCTACGATCGCCAAGTCTTATCTTACTTATTTCGCGATCAAGGGGAAACCTAGGATCGCGTCATGACTTTATCTTTCTTATACTTGTCATTCACATGACCTTATGCATTTCATACTCTATTCTTATCTTAGTCTTATACGTAGTGATCTTGGGGACATCCTATGATCACATCGCGTTCACTAGGAACTAATCATCATGTCTCGTATTACATATAAAATATACGTATTCATTTCATATCATTAGGTTAGAAGTTAGCGTTGAACAAACAATCATTATCTTGGTTCATTTTACGGAGTGCATCCGGGTGGAGTAACCCCGAAGTACATCTCCCATCATACCGGTGAAATTCCTATCATATCAGGCTAACACCGGACTCCTCTTATCTTTGTGTAGGCAACCCTCTCGGTGAAGCCCCATCCGGCATAATCCGGAGCCTGCTGGACACATCTTGCATGTAGACAACCCTCTCGGAGAAGTCCCATCCGGCGAATCCCGGAGCCTGCTGGACATGCTTAAGTCTTTTAACATACGTGTGGACAATCCTCTCGGAAGAGTCCCATCCGGCGAAACCCGGAGTCTGATGAACACGTTTAATATCGTCTTATAACTTACGTGTGGATAGCCCTTTCGGAGAAATCCCATCCGGCGTACCCCGGAGTCTGATGAACACGTTATCATATTCTTTATCATTAGATTCTTTCTTAAGTTCGTATACGTATCTATTACATTTCACATTCCTTGTGCATATCTAATGCATACTAGAAAGCTTAACCTACTAGAGGTTCTTAACTATAAACATATATCATTCTTGTTCTCATTAATTCTTAACCTTCGTACTTGAGAGTACGTCTAATACTTGCTATAGGCTTTGCATACTTAATGCGTTTCCTAAGGGAACTAATCTCCCAACCTATATCATATGAATCTATAGTCATAGGCCTATCGTTATCATAAGCCATCACTTAATCGTTGGAAAAGTTCCATAGCTTAAACAACTTCTATTCTTGCATCTCTAATGCTTGCCATCTTAGGATTGTCTATTCAATTAACCCTTATACTCCTATTGCATCACTAAACCCTTGTTCATTCGTTCCGTATAAGTTATGAGCCTTCGGATATGTCACAATGGTGTTTTTCTTATAAAACAAGGTTTTCTTTGAAAATGGTTACCATAAGCCTCGCCTGTCGCGTACACAGGTCACAGAACGAAGCAGAAAAGACATAAAATGCCTGGCCATTTTCGCTGGGCGAAATCCCTCTCGCTGGGCGAAGGTAGGCAGTGAAGACTTGCCAAACAGTAACTGCGCGATCGCCCCGAGTTCGCTCGGCGAAATTGACAGTTCAGGACTGGTTCAAAACATGATTTTTCCACCATTTTTGACGTATTTAAGCATACCCAAGCACCATAACATCATAAGGAACGATTTACAACTATAAATTGAATGATTAACACAAGATTGAACAGGGATTTAGCAAGCAAAAGGGATTAGGGTACAAAATTACCAACTTTGCTCATAAAACATAAAACTCAACAAAACTCACAAAGGGGGTTCTAAAACCCCTAGGAACTCACCTCAAACTTGATTGTTGCTTGACACTCTCAGAACTTGGAACCCTAGCTTCACTCCTTGATTCTTTCTCTTGTTCTAGCTTTCCTCACAAACTTGCTAGCATGTTCTTCCCACATGAATTGGTAAGAAGATTGATGGGTTGAAGAAGAGGGAGAGGAGGCGTGTGGTAGAGGAAGAAGAGGGAGGAAATTCTGATTTTTGGGTGAAAGAAAAGAATGAAGTAGATAGCAAGAAATATCTTGCTTCCTTGCTAAATAATCTTCCATTTCAAATTATTTACAAAAATGCCATTCCACTTAATTACTAACTTGCCACGCTTGTTTCATCAGGTTCCAATACTAATAATCGATACTTATAAGCGGGATATTACACTTGCCATATGAATAAACCCATTAACTGACAATTTACCAAATTGCCCTTTGCTTAAAACTTCTCTGATACATCGTCCCAATATTAATAAATATTCGAGTCTTAGGTGGGATGTTACAATCTACCCCCCTTAAAGAAATTTCGTCCTCGAAATTTAGAATTCCCTTGAGATCATGTATAAATACATATATACCTTATTCGGCTCACCTAATACAATCCCAACTTAAGGTTACTAAACCTCAAATACTTTACTGGATAATCTTATCCTCCTCGAATAATTTCACTCTTCAGGGGTCTGTTGCACTGCAACAAGTTCCAATGGTTTCTTATCTTTATCTTTCATCACATACGACGACATCTTACTCATAGACATATATCGTCCTTTCCAATTAGAATCATTCTTACACAGCACACCTGATATAGTGTACCCTCATGCAAATACAGGGATCATACCAACTTCATTATTAGTATACGTACAAGCAGGAATTCACCTCTAGCACCAGCTCCTTTCTTTACGCCATCTCGACGTTCCTCTTGTTGCAATCATAATCATTACCTCCACTATAAAATTCTCGAACAATTCGCGGAATTCTTGCAAATTTCTTATGCTTCGCTTACTAAGTAATTGACGTCATTTATCTTGATAACTTAGAAGTCATTCTTCGTTATCAGAAGTCTGATAATCTTTTATCATTCCTGTCACCCGTTATCTTGAATCCTTATCGGGTCGTTATACTCCCTATGCCGGTATATATATATATATATCCAAAGCTTATACAATGTAGTCCAAGTGATGGATGGCATAAATCATTTCACATATCATATCATCTCATAGCATATGTCATAACACTTAATTTACGTATACGTTAGAGCACATATACGCTACTAACGAGTACATAGTACGTCACATTATCACTGTCCAACTAACGGGACATCATTCATAACATATTTGTGACACTATCTCATCATTGGGATCCTTTCCTTTTACTTTTAACTCACTTTGTAACATTCGGGATTTGCCTTTCGACTGGCTTGTCAGGTTTGCCCCGCCAATGTTACTCATGTTTATTTCTTAAGTATGCAATAACTCATAACATAAATTTATGGTTACATTCCATCAGCATCATAAACTTATCTCTCGTTTCTAAACATTGAATTCAAGATCCTTGGTTTCAATGGAAAACTCTACTTGATTGCTACCAATAATAGCACACCTAGCCTTTATTCCTTTAGTCATAACATGAAATTACGTAGCCCTTTATCATGAACTACGATTAACTTTTTAATCTGCGTAAAAGTTCTCCGTCCTTTAATGGTGAACGTTAAGTTCAAGACTTCCGAAATCTTCGGCTAATATGGATTAACATGACATGGTTGCAACAAGGAATTAAACTCATTCACCACTGTATTGTCGTTTATGATCAAAGCCTTAATTCAAATATTTCATTCCTCGTGGATTTCGAGGTCTAAAGTACTCATCAACTTAACTTCCATAACTTTCCATTATATCTCATGATATATTCAAATCGCTTATACTTACTACTATCCCGTATAATAGGAATTAAACACTCAACATCTTCTCGTACTCTAAGCTTCAGCTTAGCACTGATCATTATATCATTCTTAGATTACACTCCGCTGCGCCACTCTGATTTTTAACACTCGAGTTAGCATCGGAGGAAACTTCACCATTGTCATATAAAATTTCATCGATCAATTCTTTTTACTCTATCACTTTGTAACCACCGTAACAAATTTGTCTGACGTTACCTTTACTCTTGGTCAGCACTTCACGTATAATCATTAAACATTGCAGAAACCCGACTGGAAGTATGTCTGAGGCAGCTTAAATTCATGTACATCCCTTTGTGGCAACTTCTAAAAACACTTATAACTTCTGAAGGTTCATACCTTTCATTTGAGTCTTATTACTATTCTCTCTTACTTTATCCGTAATGATTTCATATCTATAATCTTCCCGGGACAACTTTGGTCTCCTTAGTACTATCATGTTCCTTAAGTTACCCTTAAGTTCCTACAGAACAATCCGTCCTGAAAGTTCCAAACTCTTACCGGTTCTCCATAACGCCCAACATCGGTTGCGTTCCTTCGAGTGCCCAATTTAATCGATCTTAAACTTTTGCACTTCATATGATCTATTGGGTTCCTCCAGTAACTCATTATTGCTTTCACAATACAAATCTCGATTCTTAACATCTGAGTAATTCCGCATATAGTTGAACCACCCGAATTCTATACTTTATTATCGCCCTCGGAACTTAACCACACGGGGCGACCTCTTTACACTTCTAGCATATTCGCGGAAGAAAACTCTTCAGTTGAAAACATATAACGCCTTCACCTTAACCTTAAACTTAACTTTTCATATTCAAGACGATCCTTCGTATATTAAAATCTCAACATAGTTTCTCGGCTGAATTCCCGATCATCCTTCAACACTGGTCTACTATAACCTTGTGTTATCTCGAACTTACCTTCTTTAACCAATCCGAGAAATCCAATACTGTTCGTCTAATCAAGAGTGTTCAACTCAATTCGTCCATAAGTATACTAAATTCCAATCTAGCTTATCTTACTTCTAATCTTCTTACCATTAGGATGCATCCGAAAATTTGATTCACACTTTGAAGTGCAACGAGTCTTATTGTTACTACTTATTCATCCATCTTAGTTCTTAGGCTGTATATCATCTCCTCTTCTTATTTCACAAATCTAATTCAGTAGACGTGGCTGATCTGATGGGGGTCAAACTTACTTGTGATTCTTACTCAATAACCACACCTGAGTGGTTAGTTTCATCTATTCAAATAACTCTCTTAGTCCATAATTAATTCTCTTAACCGTCCGGACATTAAAATCTCATCCAATACAAATTCGATTCTTCAACTCTGTACTCAGAATTGTTACTTAGTCCACACTTCACTTTAAATTCTCAAACTGCGGTTCCCGTCAAGGTTCCACGTCATTCCTTAGAGCATTCCCTGATTCCTTAATCCTTATGTCTTCCGCAGACGAGGCATCGTCCAACGATGCGTCCAATTGGGGTTGAGGCGCTTCACCTCACTGTTAAATATCCTTTATGTCTCTAAGACCTTGCCACTATTAGGCTTCGTCGCTTCACTGTTCGATGGCCACCATTTGGCGTTGATTACTTCTTCGCCAAATCCGTCTTAAAATTCTGTCTTAGAATTCCATCACCTTAACTATTAAGCCCTTCATACACTTCATTCCTCCTTGGTCACATTCAGCTCTCAGACATTTATCCTAACTGTCATATACTAGATTGAGTTGATCAGGCTCAACTAGATGTGACCTTTAGAACAATATCCGGAACCCAATGGTCCCACTACCTTTATTGAAACTTTAATGACCCAAGGCACGGTCTGAATCGACCTGCTCTGATACCAATTGTAACACCCATACTAACGTTAACTAGTATATTAGCATGTGCGTTAAACTGATACTGGACACATTTAAATTTTCAATAATAATAATAAATACATCTGAATGAGTACAAGTTGCCTCGTTAATACATTTATCCAAACATCATCTATAAATACATAAACATATCCTGATAACCTTCTGAGCTTGCCTTGACGAGCAACTGCACTCCATCCAGCATCTTCCTGGTGAAAAATCTTCATAAGCATCACTAACATACCTGAAAACCTGCACCAGAAGGATAGGGATGAGACATAATGTCTCAGTGAGCTCCTACCCTACCTACTGTTGGCAACCACAGGGAACCTAGGGTCGCCGTGCCTACCTCGGCAATCTTGGGGATACCTACGATCGCCAAGTCTTATCTTACTTATTTCGCGATCAAGGGGAAACCTAGGATCGCGTCATGACTTTATCTTTCTTATACTTGTCATTCACATGACCTTATGCATTTCATACTCTATTCTTATCTTAGTCTTATACGTAGTGATCTTGGGGACATCCTATGATCACATCGCGTTCACTAGGAACTAATCATCATGTCTCGTATTACATATAAAATATACGTATTCATTTCATATCATTAGGTTAGAAGTTAGCGTTGAACAAACAATCATTATCTTGGTTCATTTTACGGAGTGCATCCGGGTGGAGTAACCCCGAAGTACATCTCCCATCATACCGGTGAAATTCCTATCATATCAGGCTAACACCGGACTCCTCTTATCTTTGTGTAGGCAACCCTCTCGGTGAAGCCCCATCCGGCATAATCCGGAGCCTGCTGGACACATCTTGCATGTAGACAACCCTCTCGGAGAAGTCCCACCCGGCGAATCCCGGAGCCTGCTGGACATGCTTAAGTCTTTTAACATACGTGTGGACAATCCTCTCGGAAGAGTCCCATCCGGCGAAACCCGGAGTCTGATGAACACGTTTAATATCGTCTTATAACTTACGTGTGGATAGCCCTTTCGGAGAAATCCCATCCGGCGTACCCCGGAGTCTGATGAACACGTTATCATATTCTTTATCATTAGATTCTTTCTTAAGTTCGTATACGTATCTATTACATTTCACATTCCTTGTGCATATCTAATGCATACTAGAAAGCTTAACCTACTAGAGGTTCTTAACTATAAACATATATCATTCTTGTTCTCATTAATTCTTAACCTTCGTACTTGAGAGTACGTCTAATACTTGCTATAGGCTTTGCATACTTAATGCGTTTCCTAAGGGAACTAATCTCCCAACCTATATCATATGAATCTATAGTCATAGGCCTATCGTTATCATAAGCCATCACTTAATCGTTGGAAAAGTTCCATAGCTTAAACAACTTCTATTCTTGCATCTCTAATGCTTGCCATCTTAGGATTGTCTATTCAATTAACCCTTATACTCCTATTGCATCACTAAACCCTTGTTCATTCGTTCCGTATAAGTTATGAGCCTTCGGATATGTCACAATGGTGTTTTTCTTATAAAACAAGGTTTTCTTTGAAAATGGTTACCATAAGCCTCGCCTGTCGCGTACACAGGTCACAGAACGAAGCAGAAAAGACATAAAATGCCTGGCCATTTTCGCTGGGCGAAATCCCTCTCGCTGGGCGAAGGTAGGCAGTGAAGACTTGCCAAACAGTAACTGCGCGATCGCCCCGAGTTCGCTCGGCGAAATTGACAGTTCAGGACTGGTTCAAAACATGATTTTTCCACCATTTTTGACGTATTTAAGCATACCCAAGCACCATAACATCATAAGGAACGATTTACAACTATAAATTGAATGATTAACACAAGATTGAACAGGGATTTAGCAAGCAAAAGGGATTAGGGTACAAAATTACCAACTTTGCTCATAAAACATAAAACTCAACAAAACTCACAAAGGGGGTTCTAAAACCCCTAGGAACTCACCTCAAACTTGATTGTTGCTTGACACTCTCAGAACTTGGAACCCTAGCTTCACTCCTTGATTCTTTCTCTTGTTCTAGCTTTCCTCACAAACTTGCTAGCATGTTCTTCCCACATGAATTGGTAAGAAGATTGATGGGTTGAAGAAGAGGGAGAGGAGGCGTGTGGTAGAGGAAGAAGAGGGAGGAAATTCTGATTTTTGGGTGAAAGAAAAGAATGAAGTAGATAGCAAGAAATATCTTGCTTCCTTGCTAAATAATCTTCCATTTCAAATTATTTACAAAAATGCCATTCCACTTAATTACTAACTTGCCACGCTTGTTTCATCAGGTTCCAATACTAATAATCGATACTTATAAGCGGGATATTACACTTGCCATATGAATAAACCCATTAACTGACAATTTACCAAATTGCCCTTTGCTTAAAACTTCTCTGATACATCGTCCCAATATTAATAAATATTCGAGTCTTAGGTGGGATGTTACAAGTACTTTATCACCATTCAAACGTTGTCTGTAATAGGATGATTATAAAGTTGGTTGATGGGTACTCCATGAATCATGCTGAGGGACATGAGTGACCTAGATGGAATTTGCCCCTCCTACATAACAGGAGAAATGTCTATGGGCCCAATATTGAACTAGACAAGGATGACACGGTCTATGCCTTGTGTTCAATATAGACATGAGGGCAAAAGGGTAATTATACACATGATCATTATCACGGAAAGGTTTCGTCGGATCACATGACATTCTCGTCACTTGGGTAGCAGTGATGTGTTGCTAGATACCGCTCACTGTTTATAATATTAAATAGGTGATTTAATATTTTTGCCAACGTTACGGGAACCTATAGGGGTCACACACAAAGGACAGATAGATGAGAGAAATAAATAAGTAAGACTTATTTATAAAATAATAAGTAGGACTTATTAGTAATTAAATAATTAAGTATGACTTATTATTTAATTTATGAAATAGAGAAACGCGGTCCATCGTAAGGTACGGTGTGTTTAAGTGAAATATGGTGCACCGTAAGGTACGGTGTATTTAAGTGCTTGACTTGTTGACCACACAAGTGGTTCTATAAATAGAACCCTTGTGGTGAAGCATTACAGACTTTTGTTGAAATGTTTAACCTAATTCACAAAAGTTGTGAAACCCTAGCCGCCGCTCTCTAAACCCTGTTTTCTCTGAATCTCCATTGAAATTGGCTAGCACCGGTCATCGGAGAAGGTCTGTTCGTGTGGACTGAATAGAGGCATCGCTACGTTGCTTTGCTTGTGATCAGAAACAATTCTGCCACAGAGGTTCTGCTCTTCAAGAGGTAAACACATGAATCCTTAAAGTGTTTAAGTATGTGTTTGATTTATGATTAATGATTTAATCAAGATCCGTTTCAATGGGATTTGTTCCACTAAGAGGATTAAAATTTTTGAAAAACCCCTCTTAAATCCCTTCATTAACCACCCCAAGGTTGCCAGCCACCTGCTTGAAGTCTTTCTTCCTGCTTGCTCCGCCAAAACCAGTCAAACCCAGCTGGATTTTTCACTTGAAAAAGTCATGAGTGCTTACCCTGTTTTTGCAGCAGCTTTTCACCCCTCACACCAGCCATATGTAGCCTTTTGCATCCCCCAATCTCTTCACATCACAGTGCACGTTTCTATTGATTAACCATTGAGATTGCAAGGATTGATCCCCAAGCTTGGCCAATTGCAATCCAGCCATGTTCATCATCATTCCTATCCTAAGACTTTTGATTTTGTGGCTGAAATCAGTCAAAGACTTAACCCTTGGCACAAGGCAGGGTTGCCTCTATCCATTAGCATTAAATGCAAAGCCAAATAGCCTGAATTTAGCCCACAAATCAGCTAGGTCCTATTGGATTTTCATCATTACTTGAGATTGCATTTTGGCCTATAAATAGAGATGCAAGGCAAGAAGAAATGCAGCATTGCATAGCATAAGATAGAGCAGAAAATATAGCATTCAAAGAGCAAAGAAACACTACTCAAACAACCAGAAAAAACCAATCAAACACAAAGCCTTGCACAAAGTTCAAAGTTCATCCAATATTCAAAACCTTTGCAAGAACATTCAATCAATTCAAATCCACTGCAGCTGGAGCTTTGCTAAGGATCTCTGTAAGTTTCTAAGCCTTTGTATTGCATTTTCATTTGTGCTTGCATAGCAATTTTGGTCCAAAACCATTTTGTTCTAAAAACCCCTTTTGAATTTCAAAAGAAATCCCAAGGTTTTCAAAACATCAAAACTGGTTTGTCCAGCCCTTTTCATTGCAAAAACTCAAAGCTTTTCACTCACCTAAAAGGTCCTGAGTGTGTTCAGAAGTTGTTTCTGAACAAAAGTTCAGAAACAGCTTCTGAACTCAAAAATTCGCATTGTTCGCAGTGCGAAGTCATGGTCGCAGTGCGACCATGACAGAACTCAGAATCTAAGTTTAGGTGCCCAAAGGGCCAATTTTTGAGGTTCTAGCCCAAGAGCTCAGAACCTAGGAGTTTTAAAACTCATTTTTTTCAAACCAGTTCAAGGATTTTGCATAATATTGGAAAATTCGAAAGTTCGGGTAACCCTTTTTTGGATAGCTTGCAAAACAAGTTATGTTCCCAAATTTTCAAAACAACTTGAGCAAATAAGCTATGTTCATCATTTTCAATCCAAAACTTGAACAATAAACATTGTTCATGATTTTCAAAACCCAAGCGTGAACATACGCCAAATTTGTTCGCTTTTCAAAATCGTTCGCAAAACGAGCCGAACTTGTGCGTTTTCTAGCAAATTGCTAAAATCTTTCCATTTTGGGTTTTCAAACCAAATGTTTTGATAAGCCTCGAGATTTCTAAGGAAATTCTACCAAAAAATTGAATGAAAAAGGGATGGTGTGACGTATGTCTCTCCATTGCCCCGATTGTACGAATGCGTGACGTATGTCTCGTCGTTCGGCCAATCGTCATTCCATTTTTCAACGTATCCAACCATAACCAAACCAAATCTTGGCCCCTTGTGGTCAATCCGAACCTTTTGGTCCCCCGTGGCCACTAGATTCAATCCCTCGACTCGTTCGAGTCACTCGGTCAATGATTGACTCGTTCGAGTCCATTGTACTCGTTCTTGATCCCAATGGATCAATCGAACAATCCCCCGACTCGTTGGAGTCTCCTCGGTCAATGATTGACTCGTTTGAGTCCATTGTACCTCTTTTGGTCCCATAGCGACCAACTCGAACCCTTTTTAACACAACGGACATGCCTTTTAACATTCTAACGCGATTCGTAAACAAACGCTTAATAAGTCTCCCAAGCGCGAGCATACAAGCTATACGCTTAATAAGTCTCCCGAGCGCGAGCATACAAGCTACGTTGAATCGCAAGAATTCGGTTAAAACATCGTCCATTTAAAATTAACCAACACATGTACATTTTTTCTACCAAAGAACTACGTACGCTTTGAATTCTCCGACTACCGGGAGATACGTAGGAGCAAGATCAACATCTTGTCAACATCTTGAAAACAAACGAAAGGGAAAAAGAAAGTTTTTATTATTGCGCTTGACAAGATGTCGATCTTGCTCCTACGTATCTCCCGGTAGTCGGAGAATTCAAAGCGTACGTAGTTCTTTGGTAGAAAAACGTACATGTGTTGGTTAATTTTAAATGGACGATGTTTTAACCGAATTCTTGCGATTTAAACGTAGCTTGTATGCTCGCGCTTGGGAGACTTATTAAGCGTATAGCTTGTATGCTCGCGCTTGGGAGACTTATTAAGCGTTTGTTCGTGAATCGCATTAGAATTGTTAAAAGGTACGTCCGTTAGGGTAAAGGGTTAATTGGTCGCTATGGGACCAAGAGAGGTGCAATGGACTCATACGAGTCAATCATTGACCGAGTGGACTCCGAAGAGTCGGGCGATTGTTTGATTGATCCACTGTGATCAAGAACAGGTACAATGGACTCGGACGAGTCGAACATTGACCGAATGACTCAAACGAGTCGAGGGATGAGTCTAATGGCCACGAGGGACCAAAAGGTTTGGATTGACCACAAGGGGCCAAGTTTTGGTTTGGTTAGGGTTGTACATTTTGGAAAAGGAATGACGATTGTCCGAACGACGAGACATACGTCACGCATTCGTACAATCGGGGCGATGGAGAGACATACGTCACACCATCCCTTTTTCATTCATGTTTTTGGGTTGAATCCTTTAGAAATCCCAAGGTATGTCAAAACATTTGGTTTGAAAACCCAAAATGGGAAGGTTTAGCAAATTTTGCTAGGAAACGCACAAGTTCGTCTCATTTTGCGAAAACGCGAAACGTATTCGGCATATGTTCATGTTTGAGTTTTGAAAATCATGAACAATATTTATTGTTCAAGTTTAGATTGAAATGATGAACATAGCTTGTTTGTTCATGTGGTTTTGAAAGTTTGAGAACATAACTTGTTTTGCAAGTTATCCACATAATGGTCATACGAACTTGTGATTTTGCCAAAATTATGCAAAATCCTTGTTATGGTTTGAAGAACATGGGTTTAAAAACTCTTAGGTTCTGAGCTCTGGGGCTAGAACCTCAAAAATTGGTCATTTTGACACAAAAACTCAGATTCTGAGTTCTGTCATGGTCGCACTGCGAAGCATGCGAAATTTTGAGTTCAGAAGCTGTTTCTGAACTTTTGTTCAGAAACAACTTCTGAACACACTCAGGACCTTATAGGTGGGTGAAAAAATTTGAGTTTTTGGGGTGAAAAAGGTTGGACAAACCAGTTTTGATGTTTTGAAAACCTTGGGATTTCTTTGAAATTCAAAAGGGGTTTTTTAGAATCAAATGGTTTTGAACCAAAATAGCTATGCAAACACAATTGTAAATGCAATACACAAGCTTAGAAACTTACAGAACTCCTTAGCAAAGCTCCAGCTGCAATTGATTTGTATTGGTTGAAGGCTTTCACAAAGGTTTTTGATATCGGTGATGAACTTGAACTTTGGTAAAGCTTTGTGTTGGATTGATTTTTTCTGGTTGTTTGTGAGGGTTTGTAAGCTGAAAATGAGTAGAGTTTCTGCTCTTGAAATGCTGTTATCAATTGTGTTTGTTCCCTTGGGCATTGCCTTCTATTTATAGGCCAAAACCAAATCTTTTTCATCATTACTAAATCCCAAAATTCAGCTGATTTATGGCTAAGATCAAGCTGGATCCTTTTGCATTAAATGCTAATGGATAGAGGCAACCTTGCCTTGTACCAAGGGGCAAGATTCAGCCTGATCTCAGCCACAAATTCAACCAATTCTAGAAGGTAATGATGAAGAACAAAGCTGAATTGCAATTGGCTAATGCTTGGGGATCAATCCTTGCAATCTCAATGGTTGATCAATGAAAACGTGCACTGTAATGTGCAGAGATTGAGGGATGAAAAAGGCTACTTATGGCTGGTGTGAGGGGTGAAAAGCTGCTGCAAAAACAGAGTAGGCACTCATGGCTTTTCAAGTGAGAAAATCCAGCTAGTTTGACTGGTTTTGGGGGAGCAAGTAGGAGGAAAGTCCTCAAGCAGGTGGCTGGCAACCTTGTGGTGGTTAGCAGGTCACATGGGAGGGACTAGAGCTGCCCAAGGGCAAGCCCACTTGCTTGTCACATGCTAGGTTGGAAGAAAAAGCTTCCAACCTTGGCATTAATGGCAAGTCCTTCAATTCTGGTTTTGCTTGGCCCAATTAGCCATGAATGCTACTTAAAATAATTATGGAAATGATATGCAACAAATTCTGGAATTAAATCAAAGAAACCAAAAATCTGCAGAAAAATCGCAGACTTCGCAGTGCGAAGTGACCTTCGCAGTGCGAAGTCAGCATTTTTGAAATGTTGACTTTTCTGTTGACTTTTGTTGACTTTTGACTTTTTCCCCTCTTTGATTTTTTTTGATTTTTGTTTTAAAATGCTTAGGACAAAATTAGGGTACTACAGCTGCCCCTACTTAATTGTGTCTTCGCATAGAGTGCGTGAGTGCCGAGGGCATCTCATGAACTCTTTGCGAAGATCAATTAAGTAAAAAGAAGGACCCGAATTTTGTCCTTCGCGAAATGCAAATGCAATGGTTGGAAAAGGTTGATCGTATCCAGCCGCTAACACTGGAGGTAGATCCACTGGGGGATGAAGGTAATCTTATCTAGGCACTGTCACTAGAGGTCGATTCCTGAGGGTGGTGATTTACTCTAGGCACTGTCACTAGAGGTTGAACATTGATGGAGGTGATCTACTCTAGGCACTGTCACTAGAGGTGGAACATTGATGGAGGTGATCTACTCTAGGCACTGTCACTAGAGGTCGAACATTGATGGAGGTGATCTACTCTAGGCACTGTCACTAGAGGTAGAACGTTGATGGAGGTGATCGACTCTAGGCACTGTCACTAGAGGTCGATACCTAAGGATGGTGATTTACTCTAGGCACTGTCACTAGAGGTAGGACGTTGAGGGAGGTGATCTACTCTAGGCACTGTCACTAGAGGTCGATACCTAAGGATGGTGATGATCTACTCTAGGCACTGTCACTAGAGGTAGAACGTTGAGGGAGGTGATCTACTCTAGGCACTGTCACTAGAGGTCGATACCTAAGGATGGTGATGATCTACTCTAGGCACTGTCACTAGAGGTAGAACGTTGAGGGAGGTGATCTACTCTAGGCACTGTCACTAGAGGTCGATACCTAAGGATGGTGATTTACTCTAGGCACTGTCACTAGAGGTAGGACGTTGAGGGAGGTGATCTACTCTAGGCACTGTCACTAGAGGTCGATACCTATGCTAGGTAATCTTATTCAGGCACTGTCACTGAATGTCGATTCCTAACGAGCTGTGGTCTTACCCTAAATAGGTGCCCCTGGTTGAATGTTTGATGGATGTTGGTGAATATGTGATACTCACTGGAGAATCCTTGTTGAGGATGCATGATTTATGAAATGAAATGCATGTGTATAACTGATTTGAATATGCATGCATGAATGAAAATGAAATGATGCTGGTTGGGTGCCGAGCAAAGTCGGTCTTGGTTGTGGTTGTGCCAATGACAATTGGGCTCTCTTTTTTTGTTTGTTTTTTGGTTGGTCGGTTTGGAAGGACAAGGTCCTTTGCCTACATACCCGAATGGGATCAAAACCGGTGTAGTTCGAGCCTATGCCCGAAGATTTGTGTGGGTTTGCCAATAATGATTGGACTTTTGTTTGGGGTTGAGACTCCCTGGGGAATATCAATGAGGTTTGGCTTATGGGGATATAAGGATCATTTTGGAAGCATGATCGATATCCAGCCTTGGTTGGTGTTTGGATGTTTAGGGTGTTTACTGGGGATTTTTGCTCCTCCTAACCCTTGGGGGTTTTTGCGCTCCGCGTGCCGCGAGCTACGCACTTGCCTTTGCTAAGGAGCATAAGTCCTTTGGTGCAATATTTTGGTGGGAATTACCGTAATTCTTTTAGAATTCACGAAGATTCAAAATAAAGCAATGTTTGTTTGTTTTTTCTCTTTTTTTGGAAGAAAATTCTTTTGTTTATTTCCCATGTTTTAAAGTATTTTCATCATGAATAAAACAAAATTTTATGCGCTACTGAGAACATAAAATAACAAAAAGGAAATTTATTCAATGCAGATTCGACCTCTTGAATGGGTAAAAAATACACAAAGTGGGAAGTGAGATAGAGAAAGACAAGAAAAAGCAAAAAGAAAATGTTGGTTTTGGCACAACACATGCTATTTCCTTATGACTTCGAGATTTTTGTTTGTTGGAAGATGCTGATGAGACCGATTCTTCTCCTCTTGAATCTTGTCCGGAGCTTGGATGCTGTAGTCATTGCCTTTCCTTTTTTTTTGTTAACCCCTAACTTTTGCCTGGACCGCTCTTTCGAGTTTTCAATCCACCGGGGTGTATTTCTTTTTTTGATGTCCTTAATTTTTGCATAGACCGCCTTTTCAGGTTTTCAATCTAGCAGGACGCTCTCTATTGCCTAAACCGCCCTTTCAGGTTTTCGATTTAGCGAGCTTCTTTCTCTTTTTTTTCTCTTTTAGGCATAATACCTCTTGACTGCATCGGAGTTTATTGAGAGTGGGAACTCTTCTCCGTCCATAGTGGTGATGATCAGGGCTCCGCCTGAGAAAGCTTTCTTTACCACGTACGGCCCATCATAGCTGGGAGTCCACTTCCCTCGGGGATCTTTGTGGATAGGTAATATCTTCTTGAGCACTAGGTCTCCTTCTTTGAACTCTCGAGGACGGACCTTCTTGTCGAATGCTCTCTTGAGCCTCCTTTGATAGAGTTGTCCGTGACATATTGCCGTCAGACGCTTCTCCTCTATGAGATTCAGTTGGTCGAACCTTGTTTGGACCCATTCAGCTTCTTCTAGCTTGGTTTCCATCAAGACCCTTAACGAAGGAATTTCCACCTCTACGGGGAGAACAGCTTCCATACCGTATACTAAGGAGAAGGGGGTTGCCCCAGTTGAAGTGCGAATGGCTGTTCTGTAGCCATGTAGCGCAAAGGGAAGCATCTCATGCCAATCCTTATATGTTGTCACCATCTTTTGGATGATCTTCTTTATGTTCTTATTGGCTGCTTCTACCGCACCGTTCATCTTTGGTCGGTAAGGGGAGGAATTATGGTGCTCAATCTTGAAATCTTTGCACAACTCCTTCATTGTCTTGTTGTTTAGGTTTGCCCCATTATCGGTGATGATTTTGTGGGGAGTACCATAACGGCAAATGATTTCCTTCTTGATGAATCGGGCTACCACTTGTTTGGTTACGTTTGCATACGAAGCTGCTTCTACCCATTTGGTGAAGTAGTCGATGGCAACGAGGATGAAGCGATGTCCATTTGACGCTTTGGGCTCGATCATTCCAATCATGTCTATGCCCCACATAGAGAAAGGCCAAGGTGAAGTCATGACATTCAGTGGAGTTGGTGGTACATGCACCTTGTCGGTGTAAATCTGGCACTTGTGACAAGTCTTGGCATAGCGGAAACAGTCAGCTTCCATGGTTAACCAATAGTAGCCCGCCCTTAAGATTTTCTTTGCCATTGCATGCCCATTAGCATGGGTTCCAAAAGATCCCTCGTGGATTTCTTTGATGAGCATGTCCGCTTCATGTTTATCCACACATCTGAGCAGGACCATGTCATAATTTCTTTTGTAGAGGGTATTTCCACTGAGGAAGAATTGGGACGCCAATCTTCTGAGGGTCCTCTTGTCGGTGTGCGAGACATTTTCTGGATACTCTTGCTCTTCGAGGTATCGCTTGATGTCGTAGAACCAAGGTTTGTCGTCAAGTCCCTCTTCGACTGATGCACATACAACTGGTTTGTCTCTACGATCCATCCTTATGATTGGTGCTTCGTTGTAGAAATTTACTTGGTACATTGATGATAATGTAGCCAAAGCGTCTGCCACCTGATTTTCTTCTCGAGGTATGTGGTGGAAGTTGATTTCATCAAAATGCTTGATCAATTCTACAACCCAGGCTCGGTAGGGAATTAAATTGGGATGTTTTGTTTCCCATTCTCCTTTGACTTGATAGATGACCAAGGCTGAGTCACCGTATACTTCAAGGTTTTTGATCCTTAGATCAATTGCTGCTTCAAGGCCTAGGATACATGCTTCATATTCTGCCATGTTATTGGTGCAGTCAAAGCATAACCTTGCTGTGAAGGGCTGGTATCCATTTCTTGGGGAGATTAAAACTGCTCCGATACCGTGTCCCATGGCATTTGAGGCGCCGTCGAAAGCGAGCTTCCATTGAGCTCCTGGTTCTGGCCCTTCATCATCGCTTGTGACTTCTTCGTCATTCAAAGCTACGACATCTTCGTCCGGGAAGTCGAATTGTATGGGCTGATAATCCTCCAATGGTTGGTGAGCAAGGTGCTCGGATAAAACACTCCCTTTGATGGCTTTTTGAGCAACATATTGGATGTCGTACTCAGACAGCAGCATTTGCCAACGGGCTATCTTCCCTGTGAGGGCAGGCTTTTCGAAGATGTACTTGATGGGATCCATCTTCGATATCAACCAAGTTGTATGGGTCAACATGTATTGCCTTAGACGTCGAGCAGCCCATGCTAAAGCGCAGCAAGTTTTTTCAAGTGAAGTATACCTCGTTTCACAGTCAGTAAACTTCTTGCTTAGGTAGTAGATTGCGTGTTCTTTTCTTCCCGTTTCATCTTGTTGTCCTAACACACAACCCATTGATCCTTCAAGTACGGTTAGGTATAAGATGAGGGGTTTACCCGGAACAGGAGGTATTAAAATTGGTGGTTCTTGCAGGTATTGTTTGATCTTGTCAAACGCTTCTTGGCAATCCTCATTCCAATGAACGGCTTGTTTTTTTCTTAGCAGTTTGAAGATTGGTTCGCAGGTAGCTGTCATGTGTGAGATGAACCTGGCGATGTAGTTCAATCTTCCTAAGAAACCCCGGACTTCTTTCTCGGTATTTGGCGCTGGCATTTCTTGGATGGCCTTTACCTTATCAGGATCCACTTCAATACCTCTTTGGCTGACGATGAAGCCCAATAACTTCCCGGATCTAACGCCAAATGTGCACTTGTTAGGATTTAAGCGCAGCTTGAATTTTCTTAGGCGTTTGAAAAGCTTTTGTAGATGGACTAGATGATCCTCCTCCGTTTGGGATTTGGCAATCATATCGTCGACGTAGACCTCAATTTCCTTATGGATCATGTCGTGGAAAAGAGTCACCATTTCTATTCAAGTCCCGATAATCCACACACATTCTCACCTTGCCATCTTTCTTCGGAACTGGCACAATGTTGGCAACCCATGTTGGATACTTGGTTACGGCTAAGAAGCCGGCATCGAATTGCTTTTTGACCTCCTCTCTGATCTTGAGAGCCATATCGGGTCGAGTTCTTCTCAATTTCTGCTTCACTGGCGGGCATTCCGGCTTGAGTGGCAGCTTGTGTACAACGATGTTAGGGTCTAAACCCGGCATGTCTTGATACGACCAAGCGAATACGTCCACGTACTCTTGCAGAAGCTTGATCAACTTTCCTTTCACATCCTCGTGCAGGGAGGCTCCTATCTTGACCTCTTTCTTATCCTCTTCGGTCCCCAAGTTGACCTTTTCAACTGATTCTTGGTGAGGTTGTATTACCCTATCCCCTTGATTTGCAAGTCTAGACAATTCTTCAGGCGGTTCATAATCGTCCTCTTCATCATCTTCCGTTTGATTAATCGGGCAATCGAAGTCATAAGGGTTTAAGGCAGTGTTGTTTTTGGAGGGTGGATTTGTAGATCTGCATGAGTATGATTTTTTTTAGGCTTTTTGTAGAAATTTTTTTTTTAAAACAAATGCAAAAAGAAAAAGACTCAAATGAACATAAAAGAGTGTTTTTATTCATGATTGTAAATAACTTTTAAAACATGGGGGCCCCACACGACTAATCATTTGCCTTGGGCAGAGCTAAATGATTTTTTTTTAAAAAGTAAAAAACAAACAAACATGGTTTATTACTTGATCCTGGTAATGATCTCGGGAATTGCGATAGCCCTCCAATTGTTCAAAGCTTCATCCGAAGCGCAACGGTACACCAAATCAGGCACGTCTTCGTCTACGTCTTCAAGTAGAGCCACTTGATCTTCATGGATAAACCCCGCACTGATGAATGTTTCCGAAATGGGGAGGATCCCTTGCTTTGAAGGCTTTGAGAAAGTTTCGGCTGATGGATGATACCCCAACCCGAAGCGATTTTTCTTCTCCGGTATGTCCACTAACTTGCCCCATCCAGTGGGTCGGCTTTCTTCTAGGGCCTCTCTTATCGCCCTCCATGATGACATGGCTGTCCTAGCCTCTTCCTTGGGCTTCGAGCTCAATGTCACGACATTCGCCACTTCCAAAGATTGGAATGGGACGTCCACAGCTTCTTCATCCGTTTCTATATAACGGAAAGATGAGAGATGGCTTACCATCATGTCCTCTTGCCCGGAAACCACAATCATTTGGTTATCAATAATGAACTTCAGCTTCTGGTGCAGGGTAGAGGTAATGGCTCCGGCCGCATGGATCCATGGTCGTCCGAGAAGACAACTGTATGTCCCATTAATATCCATGACTTGGAAGGTTATGGTGAAAACCTTAGGTCCGATTTGGACTGGTAAGTCGATCTCCCCTATAACGGCTCTTCTTGACCCATCGAAAGCTTTTACGACCAAGGCGCTGGGCTTCATTACGGTCCCTTCACATGATAGTTTGAGGAGGGTAGTCTTGGGCATGACATTCAATGACGACCCCGTGTCCACTAGCACTCTTGAGAGGATGTGGTCCATGCATTTCACAGAGATATGTAAGGCGCGGTTATGAATGTGCCCCTCGTCGGGTAGCTCATCGCCATTGAAACCCAAGTACCTACTGGAGGTAATATTTCCGACTATCCCGTCGAATTGGTCCATCGGAATGTCCTTGGTGACATGTGCCTCACTGAGGATCCGCAGTAGTGCTTCTCGGTGTGCTCCCGAGCTTAGTAGTAAGGATAGCATGGAGATCTTGGAGGGAGTTTGACCTAGCTGGTCAATGATTTTATACTCGCTCTTTTGGATTATCCTTAGGAACTCTTCGGCCTCTTTTTGCGGGATTGTCTTTTGAGAAGGCCCCGCTTTGTTCTCTTCTTCCTCCACGCTCTTTTCTTTGAGCGGCTCCTTTGGTAGTACGGCTGGCGTCTTCCCGAGTTCTTTCGGAGCGAAGACTCTACCACTTCTAGTCATTCCTCCAACACCGGTAATGTTAGTGATGCTGGGCTCGATTTTGGCTAGTGGTTTTCCTTCCACATAGGCCACAGGTTGGTAATTCCATGGTACCCTCTTCGTGCTCTCAAAAGAGAAGGGTGCAGGTACGTGGAATGTTATGGGTTGTATTGGCACTGGTACCTCTCTCCTTTGGTATGGGATCTCGAGAGGTTTTGGGTTGTTAGACTCTAAGGTAGCAACGTCCGTGCCATCCTTTATATAGCCAATTTGGATCCAACCTTGGTCCATTAACTCTTGAAGACAGCTCTTCAACTCTTCGCACTCATTCGGGTTGACCTTGCAGGCTTCACAGTTGGCGTGCATTTCCTCGAATAATCCAAAGCCGGTTAAACGCTCCCTTATGGTCGACAGGGGAGTCTTAACATTGGATACCCTTTTGACTGGACCAAAGTCCTCTTGTTCCTCCACCGCATTTACAGAGGGACCCGCATGCCCCGGCAATGGGTTGTTCTTCACATTGGGGTTCTCCTCTTTGAAGGATAACAGCTTCTTGTCAATAAGATTCTGCACCTTGTGTTTGAAAACTCTACAGTTTTCGACATTGTGCCCCACGGATCCTGCGTGGAAATCACATTTGGCATTTGCGTCGTACCAATGTGGATATGGTGGCGACATTGGTGGTAGTAGTCTTATCTCGACCATACCCTTTTGGATTAGGTATGGCAAGATTTGACCATAAGACATAGGTACAGGATCAAACTGCCTATTAAAATAACTGTTCCTTGAGCTCGCTTGATTCTTTGATGGGTACCCGCCTTGTTGTTGTTGCTGTTGATTTTGCTGCGGCAACACTACTGGTTGTCGAGGTGGATTTGCGGGAATCACTTGAGGTGAGTAACGCCCTTGAGCCGTTGCTGCTGCCACATAAGGATAGTGGTAGTGAGGCATTGGATTTGGTGGTGGGTAGGATGGTCCCACTAGAACGGCATTTGTCTCCCCCTCTTTCTTTTTGTGAAAGTTGCTGGGGGGTTTTCTAGCTCCACTTTGAGCTTCTGGAGAGCCTTGGATTTTTCCTCTCTTTACTCCGTCTTCTATTCTTTCACCGACCATGACTAGATCGGAGAAACCGGCAGACGTGCTTCCAATCATCTTGTCGTAATATGGGCCTTGAAGTGTGCCCATAAAGGTGTCGACAAGTTCTCTTTCCAATAGTGGTGGTTGTACACGAGAAGCTAGTTCTCTCCACCGCTGAGCGTACTCCTTGAAGGACTCGTTGCTTCTTTGTAGGAGGTTTTGTAGTTGCATCCTATTTGGAGCCATGTCCAAATTATATTTGTATTGCTTTAGGAAGGCATCGGCTAGATCCTTCCAAGTTTGGACATGAGTACGCTCGAGCTGCATGTACCAATCCAAGGACGCTCCGCTTAAACTATCTTGAAACACATGCACCATGAGTTTCTCGTTCATTGCGTAGGCTGCCATCTTCCTACAGAACATCCTTAGATGGTTCTGAGGGCATTGAATTCCTTTGTACTTTTCGAAGTCCGGTGCTTTGAACTTCGGAGGAATTACCACGTCGGGCACTAGGCACATATCCAAGGCGTTGTGGGCACCGTATGAGCTGAACCCTTCGATAGCTTTCAACCTTTCTTCCAAAACTCGATACATTTGGGTGGTATCATTGTCTTGGTGGGTGGTGTCGGGAGCAGATTGCCTTAGCTGGCTATTATGGGGAATTACTTCATGCTGAGTAGTGGAAGTTCCTTGAGGACGACGCTCTTCATTCCTTACGGGGATTGTGAGTGGTGGTGGGGGTGGTCCTTGACCCTCATTTTCGAAAGGTGGGGTATAGTTCGGAGGTAAACCATAAAGAGGCCATTCCACATTGGATGCATCCGTTGTTGGGCGAGGGTTACTTTCTCGTGCCGATAGAGCTTGCATTAATTCTAGCATCTGATCCATCTTTCCCTTCATTCCATCAACCTCTTTTCTCAAAGCCGCTTGAGTTTGTTCCAAATTGTCCATGATCCTTTGTTTGTTAGCTCGTGTTCCGTACGAGTGTTGAATATCTGGTTCTTGGACCGAGGGCTTTCGGGGTTTTCGGGCTATGATTGCTTTGAACTGTTTTTAGGGAAATGAATGAGTTTTTTTTTTGAAAAAATGCATGAAGATGCATGTGGATGTATGTATGCTATGAGTATGCAAAATATGCGTTTTTTTTTTATTTTGCTTTATGGAGTTTAAAGGTGCACGATTAATATTAGCAAATTCGAAATATTAAAGACCGGGAAATTGATTATACTTCAAAATATATTTGATTAAATAACATTTGTTTACAAAGTGTAACTAATGCTATTACAAATCAAATAGCCGCTCGCTTCTCGGCTTTGCTCATCTCCTCCCTATAGAAATCTATGGTGTCCTTGCAGAACTTCATAAACTTCTGGATCTCCATAGGGATGACAAAGTAGGGCATGACCATCTCGGCCTCCGCTAGCTTCTTTGGAAGTTGGGTGATTACCAAATTTGAGAATGCAACCAATTTAGTGAAATCCTCACTTAATCGGGTGGCGTCTTGCCATACATACTCAATCACTTCCTTGCGCTGGTCTAGCTTGACTCTTGCACTTCTAATTTCATCGTGTAGTTGTGCAATGTGGTCCCCATGAGCTCTTGCAATCTTGTCGAAGTACTCTTCGAATTTCTTGATGTCTTCTTCGAGATGATTGCACTTTAGCCTCCCTTGATGAGAGAGACTCTCATGTCTTTGCCGCTGGACGCGTTCGGCTTGAAGCTGCTCTTTGTAGTCTTTCACTACTTCTTGGAGCTGTTGATTTTTCTCTTGAAATTTCAACCTCCATTTCCGTTGAGCTTCGATGGCTAGTTCGCCAAACTTCTTGAGCTCTTGGTTGGAATGTAAGATTCTTTCCAACTCTTCGTCCTTGGCCACAAGGTTGGCATCCGCACTGACCAAGCCGCCTCCTATCCAATCCCTTTTCCCTTCGGAGGTTCTTAGCCGTTTTTGGCATACTAGGAGAGAATGTGATACTTCATCACGATCTCTCTTCGTCCTAGTAATTTATCCTAAAGCTTGGAGGTGCTTCAATTCTAAGTCTCCGTTTTTGCTTTGGAGTTCTTGAATTTTAGCCTTGAGGTCCTCCACTTCTTTGTTGGGAATGATTGCAATAGGTTTAGGTGTAGGAGGTTTTGGAGGGTTTATGACCACGAAGGGTAACTTGATTGCTTTGACCATCTCCTTCACCCATTGAGTATAAAGGGGTTTGGCGACATAGTTTCTCTTGCCGACCCTTCCCTTGCGTACTTGGCTCCATGCTCCGCGGATTCTCTCTAGCAATGCCGGGTCTTGATCGCCTTCCCTTAAGTAGAAAGCTTCCAACAAAAGGTCATTAGGTTTATCCTCCATTGAAAAACCTAGTTGTCGGAGAGAGAGGACCGGATTGTAATTAATACATCCCTTAGTACCAATGAGGGGTACGTTAGGGAAGTCCCCGCAACTGAGGATAATTTCCGGGTCCTCTAAGTTTGGTGAAAACCAATGGATGTCCTTCTCGGCGAGGGTTGTCATCCGTTGCGACCATTTGAGCTTGGCCCGGTTTTCCACAAAGTCTCGGTTTCTTGGCATGTGGGACATCATCCAAATTTGCACCACGGGAGTGCAACAAGTAATTTTGCGTCCCCTTGCTTGTTCATGCCTAGAGTAGAGGGTATGATAAAAATCCGTTAAGATTGTAGGAACTGGATTTTTAGTCATAAACACCTCTAGAGCCGGAAAGTCTACGAAATCATCCATGTTGGGGAATAAAACAATCTCGTAGACTAAGAGGGATAAGATGGCGTTGAATGCTATTACCTCTTTGTTGGATAGTAAATCCCGAGCTTTGGCTTCCAAAAACTTTCTTGAAAATCCCTTAAGGTTTCCTCTAACTTCCAAGTTAGATGCCACTTCTTGGGTGTCGAGGTATAAGGATTCGGCGATGGCTTCAAATGTGGGATCCTTTCCCGGACCGAGATAGAGTTCATGACCTTTCATGCTATAACCCAAAATCTTCTCAAACTCTTCCAAAGTTGGCGCTAGTTGGAAGTCTTGAAATGTGAAGCACCGTAGAGGTGGGTCGAAGAATTGCGCCAAAGTGGTTAAGGCCGTTGAATCTATTCTCACGGGTAGAAGATCAAGGATTAGCCCATAGCTTGCCTCGAAAATGTTCTTGTTGACCGAAGAGAGCCTCTTGCTTAGAGCTAATAAACTTTCCACCCTAGGAGCTTTAATTTTGAAGGCGAGCGTATTCTTGTTCCCGGAATCCATATTTCTTTTTTTTGCTAATATTTGTTTGTTCTTTTTAAACTCCTATAAAGCAAAATGATGCGAAAATTACTTTCATGAATGCAAATGATATGCAAGGGTATGGTTTATGAAGGTTCGGAACTTCCCCCCATCCTCACATGTAGGCTCTAAATTGTGAAATCTCCTAAGAAGAGGTCCTTAGAGTCATAGACCTCACATGGAATTAGGGTTGTCTATGGACATACGTCGACATGACTTCAATTAATTCCACGTGAAAATCTCATCTAAGCGGGGTTGGACATCCTACCTCACGGACATACGTCAACGCGGGCTTCCGCACACAACCTCCTTCTAACTTAGTTTTTTTCTCAAGCTCGGGTAGAGAGCCTCACACGTCCGGCATTAACCCGAACAATGTGGAGTAACATCACTCAAGTAACCCCCGCATTTGATATATATGATATGAATATAAAGCAGATAAAGCAAATATAAACATAAAGCATAAATATAACATGTATGAATAAAATAAATAAACATGGCACGCAAAGAAAATAAAACAATTGGCTTTAAACCAAATAGGTTAGGCTTGACTCGCTAGTGGGAACAGGGTCCCCAGTGAAGTCGCCAGCTGTGCGCACCTCGTTTTTTTCCTTGGGAAAAAGACGCGCGAATCCTCCGAGGTCGTTCGCAAACGCTCGGAGGGCCTTTGTGAAGCCGCCACCAAAGTTTTTGTGTAAAGGGAACGTTGATAAACCCTTAAGTTTTTTTTTGTTTAAAGGGAAACGATAATAAAACCCTTTGACGATGAGGATAAGGATTGGTCATCGTAACCATTGTCGGGAGTCGGTTACGCAAGGGGAAGGTATTAGCACCCCTCACGTCCGTTGTACTCAACGGGAACCTTCTATTTGGCTAAAGCTTAAATTGTTTTTTTTTTTTAATGTTTTGCGCGCATGTTCATTTATCTTAAAAATATAATAAAGGGGGGGAGAAAGAGATAAAAACAAACGAAAGAAAAGAAGGAAAAAAGTTTTTATTATTGCGCTTGACAAGATGTCGATCTTGCTCCTACGTATCTCCCGGTAGTCGGAGAATTCAAAGCGTACGTAGTTCTTTGGTAGAAAAACGTACATGTGTTGGTTAATTTTAAATGGACGATGTTTTAACCGAATTCTTGCGATTTAAACGTAGCTTGTATGCTCGCGCTTGGGAGACTTATTAAGCGTATAGCTTGTATGCTCGCGCTTGGGAGACTTATTAAGCGTTTGTTCGTGAATCGCATTAGAATTGTTAAAAGGTACGTCCGTTAGGGTAAAGGGTTAATTGGTCGCTATGGGACCAAGAGAGGTGCAATGGACTCATACGAGTCAATCATTGACCGAGTGGACTCCGAAGAGTCGGGCGATTGTTTGATTGATCCACTCAGATCAAGAACAGGTACAATGGACTCGGACGAGTCGAACATTGACCGAATGACTCAAACGAGTCGAGGGATGAGTCTAATGGCCACGAGGGACCAAAAGGTTTGGATTGACCACAAGGGGCCAAGTTTTGGTTTGGTTAGGGTTGTACATTTTGGAAAAGGAACGACGATTGTCCGAACGACGAGACATACGTCACACATTCGTACAATCGGGGCGATGGAGAGACATACGTCACACCATCCCTTTTTCATTCATGTTTTTGGGTTGAATCCTTTAGAAATCCCAAGGTATGTCAAAACATTTGGTTTGAAAACCCAAAATGGGAAGGTTTAGCAAATTTTGCTAGGAAACGCACAAGTTCGTCTCATTTTGCGAAAACGCGAAACGTATTCGGCATATGTTCATGTTTGAGTTTTAAAAATCATGAACAATATTTATTGTTCAAGTTTAGATTGAAATGATGAACATAGCTTGTTTGTTCATGTGGTTTTGAAAGTTTGAGAACATAACTTGTTTTGCAAGTTATCCACATAATGGTCATACGAACTTGTGATTTTGCCAAAATTATGCAAAATCCTTCTTATGGTTTGAAGAACATGGGTTTAAAAACTCTTAGGTTCTGAGCTCTGGGGCTAGAACCTCAAAAATTGGTCATTTTGACAAAAAAACTCAGATTCTGAGTTCTGTCATGGTCGCACTGCGACCATGACTTCGCACTGCGAAGCATGCGAAATTTTGAGTTCAGAAGCTGTTTCTGAACTTTTGTTCAGAAACAACTTCTGAACACACTCAGGACCTTATAGGTGGGTGAAAAACTTTGAGTTTTTGGGGTGAAAAAGGTTGGACAAACCAGTTTTGATGTTTTGAAAACCTTGGGATTTCTTTGAAATTCAAAAGGGGTTTTTTAGAATCAAATGGTTTTGAACCAAAATAGCTATGCAAACACAATTGTAAATGCAATACACAAGCTTAGAAACTTACAGAACTCCTTAGCAAAGCTCCAGCTGCAATTGATTTGTATTGGTTGAAGGCTTTCACAAAGGTTTTTGATATTGGTGATGAACTTGAACTTTGGTAAAGCTTTGTGTTGGATTGATTTTTTCTGGTTGTTTGTGAGGGTTTGTAAGCTGAAAATGAGTAGAGTTTCTGCTCTTGAAATGCTGTTATCAATTGTGTTTGTTCCCTTGGGCATTGCCTTCTATTTATAGGCCAAAACCAAATCTTTTTCATCATTACTAAATCCCAAAATTCAGCTGATTTGTGGCTAAGATCAAGCTGGATCCTTTTGCATTAAATGCTAATGGATAGAGGCAACCTTGCCTTGTACCAAGGGGCAAGATTCAGCCTGATTTCAGCCACAAATTCAACCAATTCTAGAAGGTAATGATGAAGAACAAAGCTGAATTGCAATTGGCTAATGCTTGGGGATCAATCCTTGCAATCTCAATGGTTGATCAATGAAAACGTGCACTGTAATGTGCAGAGATTGAGGGATGAAAAAGGCTACTTATGGCTGGTGTGAGGGGTGAAAAGCTGCTGCAAAAACAGAGTAGGCACTCATGGCTTTTCAAGTGAGAAAATCCAGCTAGTTTGACTGGTTTTGGGGGAGCAAGCAGGAGGAAAGTCCTCAAGCAGGTGGCTGGCAACCTTGTGGTGGTTAGCAGGTCACATGGGAGGGACTAGAGCTGCCCAAGGGCAAGCCCACTTGCTTGTCACATGCTAGGTTGGAAGAAAAAGCTTCCAACCTTGGCATTAATGGCAAGTCCTTCAATTCTGGTTTTGCTTGGCCCAATTAGCCATGAATGCTACTTAAAATAATTATGGAAATGATATGCAACAAATTCTGGAATTAAATCAAAGAAACCAAAAATCTGCAGAAAAATCGCAGACTTCGCAGTGCGAAGTGACCTTCGCAGTGCGAAGTCAGCATTTTTGAAATGTTGACTTTTCTGTTGACTTTTGACTTTTTCCCCTCTTTGATTTTTTTTGATTTTTGTTTTAAAATGCTTAGGACAAAATTAGGGTACTACAGCAAATAGCATGCATGCATGGATTTTGTGACGATTGAGTTTTACTTTGGTGAAAAGAGGCAAGAACAGGAATAGGAAGCAAGAATCAGTGAGTGGGTGCTGAAGATTAGGAGTAGGAAGCTTTGAAGTATCCATAAAATTAACATGTGAGTTCCAATAGAATAGTTGCCAACTTTGGGGTAAATTTACGTGTGCATATGTGAGATTATTATGATAATAGGACTGAATTTGCATGTTTATCTGCCTTTTTTTTTGTTAGTATTTGTTGTTCTGCTTATGTTGGACTGTATGGATACTTTTTCTTGCCTTGATATTCGGCTACACGTTATTGGCTGAAGCAGAACTGAATTTTTCACTATGTGCAACCGGTTACACCACATGGAGCAACCAGTTACACCACTTTAAAAATGGCCTCGTCTTGTGTAATCGACTGTTTCAGACCATACAGTGACAGTGTAAACCTAATGACAATATGATGACACAAGAAAGAACGATATGCATGTATATGAATGACTGATTTAGTGGGGAATGTTACCAACCCTTTTGGGAATGCAGTATGACAAGTAAAAGATTAAGTATGAATTCAGAAATATTCTAGATAAGTTGTGTCCCTCGCAAGCTCTAGGTTTAGGATGGATGAGATTTTCCCTAGTTGGAAATCCACACCATAGTCAGAGGTGTTCCGGTTCTAGCCCTGCTTGACAGAGAATTTAGCCGGTCAACTAGAGGAATGTTTGTGTAACACCCATATAGAGATTGCCTAGGATCTCTTATGAGTATTAAAATTTCGTACTGGATACATTAAATACAATACAGAAAATTGGCTTATTAATATACAATACATAAGTCTTTAAATACAATCCATAATACGATACAACATTCTCCATAATATACATCATTCATATACAAATATCCATATAAAACATAAGCAGCACGATCAATCCGTAGCTTTCTCTTTACCTTTACGTCGTGCTACCTGCGAAGAACCTGCACCAGAAGGAAAGGGATGAGACATAACGTCTCAGTGAGCTCCTACCCTACCTACTGTTGGCAACCACAGGGAACCTAGGGTCGCCGTGCCTACCTTGGCAATCTCGGGGATACCTATGATCGCCAAGTCATAAACTTACCCATAGAGGGCTAACTGACTGTTTCTGCTAAACCGGTGATCAAGGGAAACCTAGGATCACCGTCTGTTAACTGCTACCTGATATCTGATAACTGTCTGATAAATATTTCCTGACTGATAATGTAATAGAATATTAACTGATACATTATGTTAGCTGTTAGCGTTGAACAAGCAATATTATCTGAGTTTATTTTACGGAATGCCCCCGGGTGGAGTAACCCCGAAGCACATTCCCCTGATAACCAGTGAAAATTCCTATCATATCAGGCTAACACCGGACTCCTCTTGTCGTCGTGCGGTCATCCTTGCGGAATAACGCGTCCCACTGGCGTGAACTTCCTGTGTCCCACTGGCGTGAACAACAGAAGACACGACTTAATAATAGTCTTGTCTTACGCGTATACCTCCCGTGTCCCACTGGCATGAACGTCGGAAGACGCGAATTAATATTCTTTAAACTTATGCATGAACCTTTCGTGTCCCACTGGCGTGAACGACGAAAGTCACGACTTAATATTCTTTCATATTAGTCTTTACTCTCGCATGGACCATTCGTGTTCCACTGGCGTGAACGACGAAGGCCACGACTTAATATCTTAACAATTCTTTGAAATTGATCATATTAATCTATATCATTCCCTAAAGGGATAAATCTTCTAATACCTGACACTTGATCCTATAATCATAGGCTTATCGTTCTCATAAGTCGTTGCTTGGTTATTAGCAACATTCCATAGCTTAATAACCTCTCTATATCAACTTATGGATTAAGGTATCCATCTCTCAATTATTGTACCTTTCCTCATCCTACATTGGTCTATACATCCTCCAAAGTAACATGCAATTCGGTGGCCGATTTTTAGCGAGTCAAAAATGGAGATTTTGCTGTCAAATTCGGTGGCCGAATTTGGGCATTCGGTGGCCGAATTGCACTGTTCAAAACGTGAATTTTCACAATTCTTTGCTATTCCAGGCATAATCAAACATCATAACAGCTTAAAGGATCAAATTCTAAGGCTTATTGACAGATTACAACATGATTATCAATGAATTTTCCAGCAAAAGAAGTTAGGATACAATTCCTAGGTTTTTAGCTCAAATTGTAAAATTCTGCTAAACTTACTCAAAGCGGGTTCTAAAACCCTGTGGAGCTCACCTCAAGTGTGCTTGGTGCTTGCTAAGCTTTCTACTTCAAAACTCTAACTTGCTTCAATCTTCTCTTCTCTTGATTCTTCCTTATTTCTCTTTGTTTCTATCTCTTGTTCTAGCTTTCCAACTAAGCTTGCTTGCTAGTGCTTCCTCACAAGGATTGGGATGAAGTTGATGGGTTATGGCAAATGAGTAAGGAGGGCGTGTGATTGGGGAAGGAGGAAGAGAAAATGTTGATTTAGAAGAATGAATGAAATGAAGAAAGATAGCAAGAAATATCTTGCTTCCTTCTCAAATAATCTCCTCTTTCCAAATATTTACTAAAATGCCATGCCACTTATTTACAAGTTTGCCACGCTTCTTAATTAGTTCTAACACGATTAACTGCTACTTATAAGCGGGATGTTACAGTTTGGGGGTTACTTCACTCGGCAATTCCGTAATATGAAATCTGATTAATTGTATGTTACACGCTAGCTTAATAACTTATGAATATGATAACATGATATGAATTATGTAGAAACAGACCGTGATCTTAGTTTTCCCCTCAGATCATTGGTACCCTAAGATAGGTGGAGCTCACTAAGACATTATGTCTCATCCCAATCCTTTTATTTCTTTTCAGATACACAAGTGGCTCTTGGAAAGGGTAAGGAAAAATCATCTGATTGATTATGCAGCCATGTCTCATATTTTAGTGTTATGTATTACATGTTGTGCTATCTGTACCAGAGTATGTTCTTATATATCAAGTACTCTCTAGTTAGTGCATATATAATTTCAAACAGATTGATGTATTTCTACGCTTCCGACTGTTCTATTTATGACAATGTATGAGACAAGTTGTATTGTATTATCATTCAAATATGTTATGTATTGTGATTTAATGTATCCAGTACTAAGTTTTAACACTCGAATGAATATTCTAGACAAATCTATTTTGGGCATTACAACTTGGTTCTATTTTCACCAATATGATCACTTAATAACTCCTTATAACCAATTATGTTTGGTCCTTTTCTCATTTATTTTTACACAAACCCATAACCGACATAACTAATAAAAATATAACTGCAACTATCTGAAATATTTCCGCCAAAAAAAAAAAAGAACCATCTCAAATATAACATCCAAAAACTAAATTGGATAACTGATATATGAAACTAAAATTATGCAAACAGGTTTCATCATGTTCTTACATGCAGAGCAAATCAAAAGATAACTGCTGCCAAACTTTGGAAAAAGGAAAATCGAACTTGCAAATTAACCCTTCCAAATTATAGTACTTGTAATGCAAAGAATGCAAGCCGCCAAACCATTTTTCCAAATTGATATTTAAAACCTTTGTAGATGATATATAATTAGCATATCCAAAGATATTACAAAACAAATTATGTACCAATAATTTTATTTTACACCAATGACTTAAAATCAAACACTAACATGAAATCTTTCAACCTCAGAAAATGAGATGAGTTGAAATCTTTCAAGCAGGAAATAAAATTTTATTTTTAACTACTTTTATAGGGTCTCTTCTTTGTAAACAAGTTCAAGCCTTTCCTACTTTCTATTCTATTACTTTGCTTTGATAAAAAAATATTAAATTAACAAAATATCAACGTCAACGATAGCTTCTATTCGACTGAAGATAAACTGGGTAAAAAAATGAATTGAAAATAATACAACTGTGTTAGATTTAGTGGTCACTTAAAAAAGATTTAGTCGACGTTATTAGCATCAAAATTGGTCTGACGCTAAAATTTCTAAAACTAAACTGCAGTTTTCTTGTAGTGACCTTTCACATCATAAATAATTTGATGGCAGCAACAAACTCAAATAGTTTAACAAGTCTGCATCTCTTTCAACCAAACATCATGACTGGTAACCAAAAAGATACAACAATACAGGCATAAATCAACCAACACAATTTCAGTAAATCATTTATAAAATATAATGTATAATTTCTTAAATATTGTAATCAATAATCAATAAAATTAATATATCGTTTGCTAATTTTAAAGAGATGACAGTAAAACTTACGATAGGAAGATCCATGTTGT
Source organism: Medicago ruthenica (assembly GCA_018208015.1). Classification (NCBI taxonomy): domain Eukaryota; kingdom Viridiplantae; phylum Streptophyta; class Magnoliopsida; order Fabales; family Fabaceae; genus Medicago; species Medicago ruthenica. The sequence continues at coordinate 54,332,649 of CM031376.1, forward strand.
GTAAATATTCTAGAAAATTCTAGGAATATCATTTTCTTCTCAAAACCTCTTCCCTAAACCAGACAATTTTATAGGTGTTTTGAATCTTTTTATTTATAAATTATGTAATTCGACAAGCAAGACATCTCATTGAAGTTTTTCAAGACATTGAATTAAGACCAACTGATTTGTAGAAGGCTTTGGAGTCATTATAAATTGGCAAATTTTATCCAAAGTGCCAAGAACAAGTTGGAGAACCAAAACACTCGAAGAACGGGGAAAAACATTTTTTGCACATTAGGCTAAAGTTGTGTGCTCCAGACGCATTGGACAAAGAGCTCAACTCTCTTTTACACAGACCATGCACTGCTTGCACAAGCTGATCCGTGATAAAGCAACTGATTTTTCCTCTAGTACATGCTTTGTGCTGAGTTGTTCCATGGAGACAACTACCTGAGAATCACTTTCCACCCGCAAGTTATTCCAGCCCATTTTGAAGGTGAGAAAAACACAAGAAGGGGGTTCAATTATGTTGGCTTTGTCTAAAACTGTTCTGAGTGTTTATGCACTAGTCAAAGTCTGATAACATCGCATATATCATCAAACACAAAGATATATATATATATATATATATATATATATATATATATATATATATATATATATATATATATATATATATATATATATATATATATAGATATATATAGTGTATATACACACACACATATATATATTATATATAGAGAGAGAGAGAGAGAGAGAGAGAGAGAGAGAGAGAGAAGAGAGAGAGAGAGAGAGAGAGAGAGAGAGAGAGAGAGAGAGAGAGGAGAGAGAGAGAGAGAGAGAGAGAGAGAGGAGAGAGAGATAGAGAGAGAGAGAGAGAGAGAGAGAGAGAGAGAGAGAGAGAGAGAGGAGAGAGAGAGAGAGAGGAGAGAGAGAGAGAGAGAGAGAGAGAGAGAGAGAGAGAGAGAAGCAGACACAAGCAATTATATAGGTTCCTCCAACAATTCAGAAGTAGTCCAGTCCCCTTGCACTTCTAAGGGAATTCACTATAATCACACAAGATTACAATTGCTCAAGGACACAACCAAGAGTTTTCCAAATGCTCAAGCACACAAGAGACTTCCAATGTTCAATTACAACTGAAAGAGACTTCTAAATGTTTACAAATAAACAAATTTGTTCTTACACATGATATACAATCAAAGGTGTAAACAATACAAAACTGAACAGACTCTTAAACTAGAATTTCTAAGATACAAACTTTGATAAGAAATTCTTAAGTGTTCTATGCACTTTTTGATTTGACAGAATAAGCGCACATTTAAAATAGTAGAGTCTTGATTTGTTCTTCAAGTCTTCAGCTCCTTATATAGGGAAGGGTTTGAGAGACATTGGAGAAGAGTGCTAGTGAATTAAGACTCGTTGAGAAGCTTCAAATCAAGGACGTTGGGACATTTCCTGATAGGGATAATGTCGTTGATTAGACATTTGAAGTTCTTTTGCTGAAACTGGAATTATTCGTTCATTCTCTTTGTCCTTGAAGTTCTTTGTTTGTTTCTACATGTGGCCAGAAGAAGACAAATTGTACTATCAGAGTATTGAAAGAGACAGCTAGAGAAGAAGACAAATCTGACGTGGCTTCTGGGTCCTCAGGATCTTCTAATCTTCAGAGTTTGGAGGTCTTCAGAGACTGATGCTCTTTAGAGTCTAATGCAAATCTTCAGCTTATGAGTAGTTTTGTTTCTTCTGATCCAAGGCGTTGACTTCTGGTTTACCTTTCTTCAGATCTTTAATCATAGCCTTTTAGCTTCTCTTTGTGCTTCTGATGCTATTATACAAGTTCAGACCTTGTTAAATTTTAATCTATAGTCCTGCACACTTGAACATATATTAGCATATCCAATTGTTCTTTAATACTTTGTTATCATCAAAATTCTAGAGTAATTGTACAAACCAATTTTGTTCCAACACATTTCTCTAGCCTTTTTCAAAGACGATATCATAGTCATGTACTCAACGGTCATGATCCCTAAGGATTACCTCTATATCTACAACATTAGGAGAACAAATTGAAATTGAAGATCAATCAGTATTGAGCTTTATCCACCCCATATGAGAGGGCTTCCAATAAAGCTCAATTATTGAATTTGAATTCTTGTGCCTCTCGGTTACCTCGAAAAAACGAAGAACCACAAAATCCTCCATAGTAGAGGACATACAACCATTGGATATAGTGCTACTATGTCTAACCTCAGCCATGACCTTATCAATAACCCCTTAAAATGTTATTGAATATGAGATATTGATAAATACTAATAAATACTAATAGTAAAATTTTACCCTTCAAATAATACAAATTTATTACTAATATTATAATAGTACTAAGATATAATAATAAGAAATTTGGGGGGTGTTACATTGGAGATGTACTTAAAAAGGTGGACCTTGTCCAAACAAGATATAATGAACGAGTCCATATATCATAACCTAATTACATCAACAAATCTTCGTGTGAGCTCTTCATAAATGTGTTATTAGGTTAACTATTACAATACAAGCAGAGGTCGCCGCTTGCATTCATCCTCTTTGTGTCTCTCTATTTGTCCATGTTATCTTTCATTTCAATTTTTAATATCTTTATATCACTCATCTATATATAATTCAAGTTCTCACGTATGGTTGAAGTGGCTATGATATGTAAGGGGGGATACATCTTGTGTGATATCATTTTAGTCAAATCAATTAAGTGTGTGATCATGTTCAGTCTATATATTTTATCTTATTTCGTCATATATTGATAAATTCTTTTTGTCGTTGGGTTCTTTTCTCTTGTTTAATCCTGTGTTTTTTCTACTAGATCGACATTGAGGCAACAAACCCAGATCCATGGGCTATCCTTCCATGCTTGATCTAATTTAAATCAATGATTTTGTTTTGGACTTCTACACATTATTGATTATGATTTGCCGCTACACACTTAGTTTTTGCAATGTCCACGACAAATCTCTGACGACTATGATTTCTTTGATTAAATATGGAGAAAAGGTAATCTTGGAAGAAACATAATTTTCTTTTAATTTTTAATGATTAATAAATTAATATAATAGATATATTTTATTGTGAATTAATTGATTGTATTTTGATGAGTAATATATTGTATAATTTATTTACTTGATATTATTTATTATGTTTTTCATCTTTTGCTGAGAGTATTTAAAAAATTAGGATAAATTTAAAAGGAGTAATTATTTACTTGATTTATATGTATTATCTATATTTTTTTGTTAAATTTGTAATTTTATTGATCTGATTTATAGTCGATAGTGTGTATTTTGATTTCGTGTTTTAGATCCCGTTTTAAACTAAATTTCAAGAGTTTATGTTAAGATCGAACATATGTTTGTGTGAATCTGTGGTTATCTTGATTGCATATAGAATGTGCCCTAATTTTTCTTAAGGTTGAACAATTATAACCTTTATGGTTTCTTCAATGTTGTTGAAGATGAATGTTCTTCACTTACGCAATTACATTGTTAGAGATTAAGGTCAATTAATTAAGAGCATACTCAGTGTTTATATTTGACTCAACAATTTCTGAATCGTATAATATATTATGGCAAATTTTCAACAAATACTTGCATTCCCTCCCATGAATTATGATCCTGAGAAATATGTGGTTTTTACTCCACTTGATTTTATTATCTTGTAAACTATTAAATGTCTTAAATACTATTTGATGCAGCAAACATTTAAACATAAAGATCATCTTCTTAAAACTTTATAAATTTTTTTTTCTCTGATATTACTATCCAAATCTTCATGGAAATCATGGAATGAGGTTTTTCGTGACCCTTTACTTTGGTCTAAGTTCCATCTATCTCGAATTAGCTCAAATGGTTTTAAACTACAGAGGCTTGAAGGATTATACAAATTCTAGAAGTAGAATATTGACCAAATTCTTAAAGTATGCTCTAATTAGTTTGACAATTATAATGCAAGTTGCTTAGAATTAAGTCATGTATATGTTGTGGCATGCAAGAGTGACTAGTTAGTTTGTTGATATAAATTTGCCTTTATAATTCCCAGATTAAGTCCCACGCTTGGCTAAAAACTGTGAATGGATCTATCAAACAAGTGCCATTATCTCTCTCAGAATGTGTCACTACTGATATCTCAGGTTCGATCGTTGGTTATTCTCGAATCCACCAAGATATTAGACGTTCTGATAAGGTTTGGAATAGCAATTTCGACTCTCATTTGAAACTTTGTACATAAATTTCTTTTCGATTTTATTTTTTTCATTCCTCCAATTTAAAAACTATAAAGTTTAATTATCATTTCTCATATCTCTGCCTCATTCTAAATAATGAAAAATAAAAAAATCATTTCTCTGTCTCTAAATTTTTTTGTGCTAATTCAACTTTCTTTATCAATAAGAGTTGATTATAGAGTCTAGTTTACATTTGATTGACTGCTATTGTAGGAGCGTAAAACTTTTGATGAGAAATTCATTCACAAAGATACAAAGATGTTGTGTGGGTTTGCAGTTGTTGCTGCGAGGCTTCAACTTAATGATTTGCATAATTTGTCTTGTGATGCACTTTCTCTGATATTTAAAGAAAAAACTATCGAGGAGATTCGTGAGATATTTCTCACACAAGAAGACCTCACTATGGTTCGTGATGATTGTCAAAAGCTTAAATGTTGTCCCTTAACTTTTACAACACAATTTCATGATTTTGAGTTGGTCTTTTGACAGGAGAAGATATTGAAGCATATGACTAGTCATCCACAGAAGAAGGCATGTTGCACCGTTTTACAATCTCATCATCAACGAAGGTGTTCTTCAAATCCTCTCATCATCTCCTAAATTTGAAAGTTTGGATTTCACAGGTTGTTGAAGTATTAAACATGACTCCATGTCTGTAAATAAGAATTTTACGAAACCTATGGTTTTGGGGCCTCGAGTTCTTAGATATTATGAGATGTTGGACGATTGCTTAGATATCTTGGATTCTTCTGACTCAGAATATGATGATAGTGATGTGGAACAATATGATTATTATGATAATGAAAGTAATGATGGCATATGGTATCTTGAAGGAGGGATTGAAGAGTTTGACTTTAGGGTTTATGTAGGAGGTATTGAAGATGCCTCAGTGTATTAGCCTCCATCTCCATGAACTGTGTTGTTTGGACTCCATAATACACATTTCACTTATTAAAATTTATAGGGTTAATTGTTCAAATTGACCTTGTAGAGAAATCAATAAAAATACATAGGAATGATCTGCAAAGTTTGATAGCATTTTGAATATGCATCGACTTATATTTATTTTTTCAAATGAAACGTGCGAAATTGCTATTTGTTCCGATCGAGTAAGCATATACCCCCCATGGATCAAATTTCATTCCCTTGTTTTTTAGACATGGTTTGGACATCATAAGAACTTTCACCATGAAATTTTAGAGTTTTTAAGCCCGGGACGAATTAATTATGAATAATTAGAACCCGTGATACAGGTACATATGAAACCATAGTCCTTACCAAATGACGTGTTTACCCTTGACTCCAACATTATGGACTTAACCTCACCATGTTTTCTCCGCTCTTTAGCATAATCATGCATACACGCATTTATTCATAAACATTTTTTTACCATCAAGTATCTAAGGACTTGGACAAGTTTTGTTGTAAACATCGCAGGAATGAACTTCACAAAGAGGAACACTCAGGAGTACAACTCAAAAGCTCGGATTTGACAAACTTAAGGAAGCTGAGATCTTTAGTGACTAGTCCGGAGAATTTTCCAAACTCGTTATGGGAGATCATTCGGCATCCTCAAGTTTGAAATATCGGGGCTTTTTCAAGATTTCTACTGATGAAATTTTGAGCATATTCCTTAGCTTTGTTCCTAAAAAGGGGATTGTTTGTAATATTTTAAATGAAACGTTCAAACTATGATGTTTACAATTACTTCGACAAGTCCTTCGATAACAAAACTTTCTTTTTTGCATAAGCATAATCATGCATCATACTGCATTCATAGTTTCCAAATCGAGTCTTACATTTTGATCACCAATAAAAGGTTAATCTGCCGCCGACAAAGAAAGTGCCCCGGCGCATCCTTTACAAGCCTACTCAAATCTACAACACTCGGGCACATCAAAGAAAAAGAATGGATCTGTTAGAGCAGGATAACCAGAATCTCAGGGAAGAGGTAGCTAGTCTCAGGGAGGGGATGGAGAAGTTGACCTCCATGATGAACACTCTTTTAGCTTTCCAAGCTCAAGCTTCAGATCCTCAGCCCGTTGTCACTACTCTTGAGCAGCCAATCTCATTTGCTTTGCCAATTTCTACTGTGCTTACTCCTCCGCCCGGTCCGTCGTTCACTCAAGCAGCTCTGACGTATTCAGCACCTCTTATCCACACCGTTCAACAAGAGGTCGAGCCTATCTTTCATGCTGAAAGTGTTGGAACTTTTGACAAGATGGATGAACTTCAGGAGAAATTTGACGGGATGCAACGGGAAGTTGAAGCTCTCCGGGGAAGAGACTTGTTTGGGAGAGATGCCCGCGGACTCTCCTTGGTTCCTAATGTCGCAATGCCGCCCAAATTCAAGGTCCCTGACTTTGAAAAGTACAAAGGGAATTCATGTGCACGTAGCCATCTGGTGATGTACGTGAGAAAGATGTCTATGCACACTGATAATCACAAGCTTCTTATCCACTTCTTTCAGGACAGTCTGACTGGTGCTGCCTTGAAATGGTACATGAATCTTGACAGTGCTAGCATCCGCACTTTCAACGATCTTGGTGAGGCTTTTATCCGCCAATACAAGTATAACCTGGACATGGCCCCAGATCGAGACCAGCTTGGTGCTATGACTCAAAAGGACAAAGAAACATTCAAAGAGTATGCCCAACGCTGGAGAGAAGTGGCTGCTTAAATTGTCCCGCCTTTAGAAGAGAAAGAGATGACCAAAATCTTCTTGAAGACCCTTGGTCAATTCTACTATGAGAAAATGGTCGCGAGTGCGCCGACATACTTTACTGAGATGGTTAACATGGGAATGCGTTTGGAGGAAGGAGTCCGAGAAGGACGATTAGTTATGGAAAGTGCTTTTGCTGCCAGCAATACAAAGAAGTTTGGGAATGGCTTTTCAGGAATGAAAGAGCAAGAGGTAAGTATGGTGGCCCATAGGCAGCCTCAACAACAGTATCAACAACAGCCTCAGCAACAGAATCGAGTTCAGTGGATATCGCAGTTCGATCCAATCCCTATGGCGTATGCAGAGTTGCTCCCCGCTTTGCTTGATAAAAATCTTGTTCAAACTAAGGCACCTCCTAAGGTACCTGAAAGGTTTCCAAGGTGGTATAGACCTGATCTCTCTTGTGCTTTCCATTAAGGGGCACCCGGTCACGACATTGAGCACTGTTAGGCCCTGAAGGCTGAAGTTTAAAAGTTGATCCAGGCTAATATTTTGTCCTTAAAAGAGTCGAGCCCTGATGTGCAAGCTAATCCACCACCGGATCATGGGACCTCATCTGTTAATATGATGCAAGATTGTTCAGAAGTTTACCATGTTGAAGAAGGTGGCAGCTAGTTTTGTGACACATGGTAGAGTTTACCGTAATTGGATCGCTGTTGATGTAACGCCTAGAATTTAATTTTATTATTTTATTGAATTATAATGAATTAATATAATTTGATAGATTAAATAGAATTAAAATGGCATTAAGGGCATTATGGGAAATTAAGAAAGAGGGAAGTGGAATAGAAAAAGAGGTATACGCGTGAAGAGGTTTCATTTGTTGTGTTTTCACGTGAAACAGAGAAGAGAAAAGAGGAGAAGCAGAGCCAAGGAAGAAGGTGAAGAACTTGAGAAGAGGAAAAGCTGAAGGGGGCGATTTCTTCATAACAAGGTAAGGGTGGGACTAGCTTCTATAAATCTAAGTTTCATAATCCCTAAATTTTGATTTAACATGTTGATGTTGGTGAATTTGGGAATTAGGGTTGTTTGATTATGATAAACTAATGATGGAATGTTAAATTGATGATTTCTATGTTGAGATGTTGATTTTGTTGTGATTCTATGGTGTTGTTACTGATTGGTGCCATGCTTATGCATAAATTGATGAAGTTTTGAATGTTCATAAACATGTGTCAGATGATTGTTGTTGATTGTGATGATTTTGAATGAATGAGAAGTTTGAATAATATAAGTTGCTTTTCCTGAGTTTTCTTATCTCTGCCCCGAATTTTGAAATAAAAACTGGTATTGATCGGTACAGAATTGGTCTTAGGTGTAAACACAAAAGTTGTAGGTATGGATGTTAGTTTTCTAATGCCGTTGGTCTGACGTCAAAACGATTTATAGAACTTGAGTTATGGTCAAATTACTGCACGTAGGTCACAGTGAATTTTTATGGACTTTCTGCACAACTTTTCCGAATTTGAAATAAAAACTGGTATTGATCGGTACAGAATTGGTCATAGGTGTAAACACAAAAGTTGTAGGTATGGATGTTAGTTTTCTAATTCCGTTGGTCTGACGTCAAAACGATTTATAGAACTTGAGTTATGGTCAAATTACTGCACGTAGGTCACAGTGAATTTTTATGGACTTTCTGCACAACTTTTCTGAATTTGAAACGAAAACTGGTATTGATCGGTACAGAATTGGCCTTGGGTGTAAACATGAAGGTTTTAGATAATTTTGTTAGCTTTCCAGTGGCTTTGGTTTGACGTGAAAATGACTTTTAATTTTTGAGTTATGATGAAAATACTCCAAGGAGGTCTTAGTGAAATTGTACGGTGACAGCATTCTCTGTTTCATGTTTTTGAGTCTTTTTCACACGTCTCTGTTTTAAATTGGTCTTTGGTATAAACATGAAGGTTGTTGATAATTGTGATATCTTTCTAGTATCCTTGGTTTGACATGGAAATATGTTATGTATAATTTGTTATGGTTTTACAAAAGTGTATGATGAATTGTTGATGTTTGAATACGATGTTATATGATGAGGTTTTGTGATAATGATGTGTTGTGATAATGATGTGTGATGATAACGATGTGCTGTGATGATGCTTTGTTGTGATGATGATAATACACGATGATGATGTTAAACGATGATGATGATAACGATGATGATGTATATGATAATGAAGTTGTTGTTGACGTTGTATTTGTTGTAAATGTTGCATTGTCGAGTCCAGTACATATGCATTAAGTGATGGGGGTGTATGCCCGACATGTCTATTATGACATTATGAATTAAGTGATGGGGGTGTATGCCCGACATGTCTATACGACATTTACGATGGGGGTGTATGCCCGACATGTCCTATTATGACATATTTTGCGATGAATTGGTACCACATGCATGTTGCATACTTGAGTCAGTGATGTTGCATACTTGAGTCAGTAATGTTGCATTGTTGAGTCGGTCGATGTTATTGTATTTGATGTTGCATTGAGAGGTGAGATTATGATGTGTATGTGTGATGTATGTATAAGATCTGATGGTGTTGTTTGATGATGTTTATGTGAAATGTTAAATTCATCTTTATGAATTATGTACTTATGTTTATTGAATGTGAATCTCACCCCTTCTGTTTGAATGTTGCCTCTACGTGGGTAACGTGCAGATAACCAGGAGTAATCGCTGAAGTGAGTTGATTCCTCGTGTCATTAGGAGTCGCTCTGATATGTAACGGGATGGGAAACTTTTTGATGAATTCATGTGCTATGTATTTTAATTTCAAACTGATGTTGAACCACATTTAGTGGAGTTTTAAACTACGTTGTTTTTGATGTGGCCTTGTGCCTAATGATGTTTAGATTTAATTATGAAGTTGAATTTCCGCTGCGATGGTTTTGACGTTATTGAAAAGTCTGTTTTGAAATAAATAGCAAATTATCCTATTTATAAATTGTAAACGAAGTGCGACATCCCGTCAAGGTTGAAACTCTGATTTATTTTAAATGAAATTTTCAAGTTGGGAAAACGGGGTGTTACAATTGGTATCAGAGCAGGTCGGTCTGTCCGGCCAATGTTGTCTAATGTTGTTTGTCCCTTAGTACTCGACATGTGTGTGAAACACTGTCGGTACTTGTTTGTTAGCTCATAGTCGTTGTCTGCAGGAGTTGGTTTGGAATAAGTGGGGGAGAAGCTTGCCTCCCGGACGTGTTGATAGTATGTAGAAGTTGGTTCGAGGTGATGTTGATTGTAAGAGTGCAAACGTTATTGAAGTGATGTTGTTGGGAACCGGCGAGAGTATGGACTCATGAATTCGTATCAGTCGAGTTTGAGATGTGTGTAGATTATGGATGGTGAATTAATTGAGAATTAGGAATTATTCCAATGGAAGTGATAGTTGATGGATTAATTCGGTAGATGGTATGTCTTGAGTGTAGTTGGATTAAATTCGGGTGATTTTCGTAGTTGGATGAAAAGAAAGGATGTTGGTAGATCTTGGAAGCGAGAGGGAGAGATGGAACTTATGTTCATCAACCTCAAATTCTGATTTTTACAATTATGGAGCAGCTGTCAGTAAAAGGGGCATAACTTTTTACTCGTGTTTCTGATGGAAGCGATTCTGGACTTTTTGGAAAGCTCAAGAAATTCCCTACAGTTTGCATATAAGATTTGTCTTCAGGAAGTTTGTGAAGAGGAAGAAAAGTGCATTTTAATGTTTGGGTCTGATGCTGATTTCTGGAAAATTCTGCATACGGGAATTCTGGACCAGTCCCATTGCAAGGATGATAACTTTTTACTCGTAACTCGGATTTGGGAGATTCTTGAAGTTCTGGAATCTACACGAAATTCCCTTCATTTTGGAATATAATTTTGTGCTTGGGAGGTCTGTATTGGAAGATATAATTGTGTTTGAAGTTGGGTGATTCTTGCTGAAAATTGAAAAGGTGAAGAAGGGTGTAAGATATGGATAAGGAATGAAACGTTGGTATTTGTAAGAATGCAAAGGTATCGGAAAATGCATGGAGATGCAATTTATGTTGAATAAGAATGATTATAGTGACGGATTGTGGTAGACTTCATTGTGGAATATTAGTGAGTAATTATAATGAGTTGCTGAAGTTGTTGGAAATGCGAAGAATGAGATTTCAAGGATAGGAAGTGTTGGTAATGACCTAAAAGAAATTATGTCTGATGTTATCGTCAGAGGTGTATTAGTATGTAGCTGCAAGACGTCGGTGTTAGCATGTTCAGATGATTTTGGGAATTGTTGAAGTATGGTGCTTTTGGGTGACGTGAGTATAAGTTGGAAAAGAACTCTATTGTAGTTAGTAACGATAGTTTATGCTCCATTACGGTTGTCGGATATCTCTTGACAAATTGAGGACTTGATCACCCTTAATCTCTTGTTGATAGTAGACGAGATCGTGTTGGATGGTGTAGATTTGACTTGCTATCTTGATAGTGCATGAAGTGAATAATGTTATATCGTGTTTGTGTGAATTAATAAGGGAGTGGATAGGAAAGAGTCGAGAAGTATTGAACGATTCAGAGTAGAGGATTTATATGCGAGCTAACGTCGCAAAGTGAAAGATTGAGGATATTAAGTTAACGATGATGTTATGATGGATGTTAAAGAAAGTCCGAACTTAAATTAAGACTTGTAACCCATGTAGTTGATGGAAATTTTAATGAGTACGATGACTTAAGATAGATTATCAGAGTTGCGCAGCAGAAGTGTATGTAGCGCAGTTGCTATAAGTATACGACTCTACATGTTTGATTTGGTGAGTTATGGATGTGAGAATTATGTGTCAAGGTGTTTTGATGTCGAAGATGTTGTTAAGATAATAATGTGACGTTGTATGTCGAAGTATAAGAGTGTGATGGATGTTGCTCCTTAAATGATGGTGTGTTGGAATATAGTTGAAGATGGTTGTGTCGGATAGATTTTCGAGGATTGCACTTCCGTTGACGCAGTTGACTTGTAAAGGTAAAGCTTTTGTGTGGGATGTTCATTGTGAAACCAGTTTTAATGAATTGAAGCAGCGTTTGACGACGGCTCCAATCTTGATTTTGCCGAAGCCAGATGAGCCTTTTGTGGTGTATTGTGACGCGTCCAAGTTGGGATTAGGTGGTGTGCTTATGCAAGATGGTAAAGTAGTGGCTTATGCATCAAGACAGTTGAGAATTCATGAACGGAACTATCCTACGCATGATCTTGAGTTGGCCGCAGTGGTATTTGTGCTGAAGATTTGGAGACACTATTTATATGGTTCAAGATTTGAGGTGTTTAGTGATCATAAAAGTTTGAAGTATCTATTTGATCAGAAGGAGCTAAATATGAGGCAGCGAAGATGGCTTGAACTGTTGAAGGATTATGATTTTGGATTGAATTATCATCCAGGTAAAGCTAACGTTGTTGCTGATGCTTTGAGCAGGAAAACCTTGCATATGTCTGCTATGATGGTTAAAGAGTTTGAGTTGCTTGAACAATTCAGAGATATGAGTTTGGTTTGTGAATTGGCACCTCAGAGTGTGAAGTTGGGTATGTTGAAGATTAACAATGAATTTTTGAGTAATATCAGAGAAGCCCAGAAAGTAGATGTGAAGTTGGTGGATTTGATGAATGAGGCTGAGGGTAGTGATTTCAAAATTGATGATCAAGGAGTGTTGAGGTTTAGAGGCAGAATTTGTATACCTGATAACGATGAGATGAAGAAGATGATTCTTGAGGAAAGTCACAGAAGTAGCTTGAGTATTCATCCGGGAGCTACAAAAATGTATCATGATTTGAAGAAGCTGTTTTGGTGGTCTGGTTTGAAGCGAGATGTGGCTCAATTTGTGTATTCATGTTTGACTTGTCAGAAGTCGAAGGTTGAGCACCAGAAACCTGCTGGGTTGTTGACACCGTTGGATGTGCCAGAGTGGAAGTGGGATAGTATATCCATGGATTTTGTGACGAGTTTGCCGAATACTCAGAGAGGACATGATTCAATTTGGGTGATTGTGGATAGGTTGACGAAGTCTGCGCATTTCCTTCCGATAAATATTAGTTATCCTGTGTCGCAGTTGGCAGAGATTTACATTCGAGAGATTGTGAAGTTGCATGGTGTTCCGTCGAGTATTGTGTCAGACAGAGATCCAAGATTTACTTCTAGATTTTGGAAGAGTTTGCAGGAAGCATTGGGTTCTAAATTGAGGTTGAGCTCGGCTTATCATCCGCAAACGGATGGTCAGTCGGAAAGGACGATTCAATCACTCGAAGATTTGTTGAGAATATGTGTTCTTGAGCAGGGTGGAGCTTGGGATAGTCATCTACCGTTGATAGAGTTCACTTATAACAACAGTTACCATTCTAGCATTGGAATGGCACCTTTTGAGGCATTGTATGGTAGGAGGTGCAGAACTCCTTTGTGTTGGTTCGAGGCTGGTGAGAGTGCAATTGTGGGACCAGAAATTATTCAGCAAACTACTGAGAAGGTCAAATTGATACAAGAGAAGATGAAAGCATCGCAGAGTCGGCAGAAAAGTTATCATGATAAGCGAAGAAAAGACCTTGAGTTCCAAGAAGGTGATCATGTGTTTTTGAGAGTCACTCCGATGACTGGTGTTGGACGTGCATTGAAATCGAAGAAGCTGACTCCGAAGTTCATTGGTCCTTATCAGATATCAGAAAGGATAGGAACAGTTGCTTATAGAGTGGGATTACCACCGCATCTTTCAAATTTGCATGATGTGTTTCACGTGTCGCAACTTCGGAAGTATGTTGCAGATCCCTCTCATGTGATTCCGAGAGATGATGTGCAGGTTAGAGACAATCTTACGGTGGAGACATTACCACTGAGGATTGAAGGCCGTGAGATGAAGAAGTTGAGGGGCAAAGAGATTCCTCTCGTGAAAGTTGTTTGGGGAGGACCAACTGGTGAAAGCTTGACGTGGGAGCTGGAAAGCAAGATGTTGGAGTCTTATCCAGAGTTATTTGCATGAGGTACATTTTCGAGGACGAAAATTTTATAAGTTGGGGAGAGTTGTAACGCCTAGAATTTAATTTTATTATTTTATTGAATTATAATGAATTAATATAATTTAATAGATTAAATAGAATTAAAATGGCATTAAGGGCATTATGGGAAATTAAGAAAGAGGGAAGTGGAATAGAAAAAGAGGTATACGCGTGAAGAGGTTTCATTTGTTGTGTTTTCACGTGAAACAGAGAAGAGAAAAGAGGAGAAGCAGAGCCAAGGAAGAAGGTGAAGAACTTGAGAAGAGGAAAAGCTGAAGGGGGCGATTTCTTCATAACAAGGTAAGGGTGGGACTAGCTTCTATAAATCTAAGTTTCATAATCCCTAAATTTTGATTTAACATGTTGATGTTGGTGAATTTGGGAATTAGGGTTGTTTGATTATGATAAACTAATGATGGAATGTTAAATTGATGATTTCTATGTTGAGATGTTGATTTTGTTGTGATTCTATGGTGTTGTTACTGATTGGTGCCATGCTTATGCATAAATTGATGAAGTTTTGAATGTTCATAAACATGTGTCAGATGATTGTTGTTGATTGTGATGATTTTGAATGAATGAGAAGTTTGAATAATATAAGTTGCTTTTCCTGAGTTTTCTTATCTCTGCCCCGAATTTTGAAATAAAAACTGGTATTGATCGGTACAGAATTGGTCTTAGGTGTAAACACAAAAGTTGTAGGTATGGATGTTAGTTTTCTAATGCCGTTGGTCTGACGTCAAAACGATTTATAGAACTTGAGTTATGGTCAAATTACTGCACGTAGGTCACAGTGAATTTTTATGGACTTTCTGCACAACTTTTCCGAATTTGAAATAAAAACTGGTATTGATCGGTACAGAATTGGTCATAGGTGTAAACACAAAAGTTGTAGGTATGGATGTTAGTTTTCTAATGCCGTTGGTCGGACGTCAAAACGATTTATAGAACTTGAGTTATGGTCAAATTACTGCACGTAGGTCACAGTGAATTTTTATGGACTTTCTGCACAACTTTTCTGAATTTGAAACGAAAACTGGTATTGATCGGTACAGAATTGGCCTTGGGTGTAAACATGAAGGTTTTAGATAATTTTGTTAGCTTTCCAGTGGCTTTGGTTTGACGTGAAAATGACTTTTAATTTTTGAGTTATGATGAAAATACTCCAAGGAGGTCTTAGTGAAATTGTACGGTGACAGCATTCTCTGTTTCATGTTTTTGAGTCTTTTTCACACGTCTCTGTTTTAAATTGGTCTTTGGTATAAACATGAAGGTTGTTGATAATTGTGATATCTTTCTAGTATCCTTGGTTTGACATGGAAATATGTTATGTATAATTTGTTATGGTTTTACAAAAGTGTATGATGAATTGTTGATGTTTGAATACGATGTTATATGATGAGGTTTTGTGATAATGATGTGTTGTGATAATGATGTGTGATGATAACGATGTGCTGTGATGATGCTTTGTTGTGATGATGATAATACACGATGATGATGTTAAACGATGATGATGATAACGATGATGATGTATATGATAATGAAGTTGTTGTTGACGTTGTATTTGTTGTAAATGTTGCATTGTCGAGTCCAGTACATATGCATTAAGTGATGGGGGTGTATGCCCGACATGTCTATTATGACATTATGAATTAAGTGATGGGGGTGTATGCCCGACATGTCTATACGACATTTACGATGGGGGTGTATGCTCGACATGTCCTATTATGACATATTTTGCGATGAATTGGTACCACATGCATGTTGCATACTTGAGTCAGTGATGTTGCATACTTGAGTCAGTGATGTTGCATTGTTGAGTCGGTCGATGTTATTGTATTTGATGTTGCATTGAGAGGTGAGATTATGATGTGTATGTGTGATGTATGTATAAGATCTGATGGTGTTGTTTGATGATGTTTATGTGAAATGTTAAATTCATCTTTATGAATTATGTACTTATGTTTATTGAATGTGAATCTCACCCCTTCTGTTTGAATGTTGCCTCTACGTGGGTAACGTGCAGATAACCAGGAGTAATCGCTGAAGTGAGTTGATTCCTCGTGTCATTAGGAGTCGCTCTGATATGTAACGGGATGGGAAACTTTTTGATGAATTCATGTGCTATGTATTTTAATTTCAAACTGATGTTGAACCACATTTAGTGGAGTTTTAAACTACGTTGTTTTTGATGTGGCCTTGTGCCTAATGATGTTTAGATTTAATTATGAAGTTGAATTTCCGCTGCGATGGTTTTGACGTTATTGAAAAGTCTGTTTTGAAATAAATAGCAAATTATCCTATTTATAAATTGTAAACGAAGTGCGACATCCCGTCAAGGTTGAAACTCTGATTTATTTTAAATGAAATTTTCAAGTTGGGATAACGGGGTGTTACAGTTGACATTCCTTTCGCTATTCCTTTTTCCAAATAACAGTTTGTTGTTTTTGCTTTTTGTTTTTCTAAAAAAAATTCCTTTCGTTCCGCCCGAGACAAAAGTGAGCTTTTGAAGGGATTTTTGCTTCATGCATTCCCATCATTAAATAAAAAGTTGTTTTGTCCTCGACTTTGTCTTTTTTATATTTTTCTGGAAAATGGTAACACAAAAAACCAAAAAGTTAATTATTTTTCTTTGTTTTCTTTTTAATCATTTTCAAATGTCTGCATCAACTCATTTTCTCAAATCAATCATCAATCATATGTAGACTGAACATCAATAAACCCGTTGAACACTGTAACCTTATGCTCTCTCCCGACTTTGAGTTCCCTGTTTACGAAGTTGAAGAGCAGGAGGATGAAATGATTCTCGAAAAGATCTCTCTGTTACAAGAATATAAAAAGAACATCATTCAGCCTCATGAAGAAGCACTAGAAGTGATTAACTTGGGCACTACAGTATTCCTGATCAAATCCCAGATGAATGGAGCCATTGAAGCTGCAAAAAACAAAAACAAAAAAAAAAACAAAAGCAAAAAAAAAAACAAACAAAAAAAAACAAAAGCAAAAAAAAAACAAACAAAAAAAACAAAAGCAAAAAACTAGAGAAAGAAAAATACATCAAGAAGATGGTGCAGAAGATGGTAACCACCTACAAGGACTTGTATGAGATGTTACTGAATGCTTTACACGGATATCGTACTTTAGTGCGTACCTCAACAGGGGCAACCTCCTTCTCCTTGGTATATGGTATGGAAGCTGTTCTCCCCGTAGAAGTTGAGATTCCGTCAATGAGAGTTCTAATGGAAGCCAATTTGTCCGAGGCTGAATAGTGCCAAAACAAATATGATCAGTTGAACTTAATTGAAGAGAAACGCATGACTGCCTTGTGTCATGGACAACCATATCAAAAGAGGATGAAGCAAGCTTTTGACAAGAAGGTTCGTCCCCGTGTGTTTCAAGAAGGAGATCTTGTGCTCAGGAAGGTTTTATCTTTCCAACCCGATTCCAGGGGCAAGTGGACGCCTAACTATGAAGGCCCATACGTCGTCAAGAGAGCTTTCTCCGGTGGCGCATTGACTCTTACGACTATGGATGGTGACGAGCTTCCATGTCCTGTGAATGCCGATGCAGTCAAGAAATACTTTGTCTAAAAAAAATAAAAGAACAGCCCGGTAAGTCGAAAACCCGAAAGGGCGGCTTAGGCAATAATGGGCATCTCGGTGGATCGAAAACCCGAAAGGGCGGTCCAGACAAAAATTAGAGACATAAAACAGAAAATAATCATCCTGATAGGTCGAAAACCCAAAAGGGTGATCTATGCAAAAATTAAGGATCAAAAGACAAAGTAACTGCATTGAGTTGGCCTTTACTCACTTGGGGCACATTAGTAGCCAAATAGACTCTGAATCTGAAGCATTCAAACAGTGGAATTCAAAGTTGTTAGGGAAAATAACGGTTATTGTGTTCAATGTACCTTCCCCTTATATTTACCATTTTCCAAACTTTGTAAGATCCGTGGAGCCATGCCATTGGCGGGTCACCACTCTTTTAAATAAATTTGAGCCTGTTGCCTTTCATTTGGAATTCCCATTAATTCAGTTTATAAAAACTTCTTCTATTTTTGATGGTAGTATTTGAAACAAAATATTTTTCAAAATCATAAATATTTTTCATGTCTTTTGGAAAAGCACAAACAACAAACACATTTTCTCTAAACTCATGAATAAGTGAAGGGGGCGTCAACAGCTATCCTGAGAATGGATAAACTCTGTAGTTTTGAACTTGGTCAATTGCTTAAATCAAAAAAGAAAAATATATAAAAAAAGAGAAAAAAAGAGAAAAAGAAAAGAGCTCGGTAAGTCGAAAACCCGAAAGGGCAACTTAGGCAAAAATGAGCGTCCCGGTGGATCGAAAACCCGAAAGGGTGGTCCAGGCAAAAATTAGGGGCATACAAAAGAATATATTCCCGGTGGGCTGAAAACCTGAAAAGGCGGTCCAGGCAAAAGTTAGGGATTCCAAAAAAAAGAGGAAAAACAAAAGATAAGCATGACCACAGAAGCACCAGTTCTTCTACCAGGTTTTTGGATTAGCACGCTCTCCCCAGGAAGTGTTTATTCCCCATCAGTTGCTGCATATGCCGGGCTTTACCCCGTCAATGTTTTGATATGTCCCCAGTGGCATCATCCCCTTTGAAGATTGCTGAGTGTTTGTGATGCGACGTCGGGTCACTTTCCATCTTACATGTCCAATCTTGCCTCATCAAGTTTATCAATTATACAGTCACACAAGTTAATCAGTCATACCAGTTATACAAGTCGTATTGTCATACACACATTCATGCATATACAACACACATACAACATCATTCATACATGGTTGCATTAACCACCATGAGTCTTGCTTTGATTATCTTTTCCATATCAATCAATCATGAATAATTTGTAACCCTCTCTTTCCCCAAGTGTCATCCCCAGTGTGTCTTGTCCAGAGATGTCACCTTCTTTATGCCAAGTGGTAGTTCCTTAACGAACAACTTGTGCATTCTTTTTTATCTAGTCTTTTGTTGTCAGTGGCAGTTCGGCATTAACCCGAACAGCTGACATTTACCTTTGTTTCTTGTTGTCAGTGGCAGTTCGGCATAAACCTGAACAACTGACATTTATCTTTGTTTTCTTGTCGTCAGTGGCAGTTCGGCATTAACCCAAACACCTGACATTTACCTTTGTTTCTTGTCGTCAGTGGCAGTTCGGCATTAACCCGAACAGCTGACGTTTATCTTTGTTTTCTTGTCGTCAGTGGCAGTTCGGCATTAACCCGAACAGCTGACATTTACTTTTTTTTCTTGTCTTCAGTGGCAGTTCGACATTAACCCGAACAGCTGACATCTACCTTTATTTTTTGTCGTCAGTGGCAGTTCGGCATTAACCCGAACAATTGACATTTACCTTTCTTTCTTGTCGTCAGTGGCAGTTCGGCATTAACCCAAACAGCTGACATCTACCTTTATTTTTTGTCGTCAGTGGCAGTTCGGCATTAACCCGAACAGCTGACATTTACCTTTCTTTCTTGTTGTCAGTGGCAGTTCGGCATTAACCCGAACAACTGACATTTACCTTTGTTTCTTGTCGTCAATGGCAGTTCGGCATTAACCCGAACAACTGACAGTTTCCTTTGTTTCTTGTCGTCAGTGGCAGTTCGGCATTAACCCGAACAACTGACATTTACCTTTCTTTCTTGTCGTCAGTGGCAGTTCGGCATTAACCCGAACAGCTGACATTTATCCCCTGTGAAACCATGTTATCCCCAGTGGAGTCGGACCCCGTTCTTTAACAGACTTGAGTATCCTTTTATTTTGTTCTCCCCAGTCGAGCCATCTTCTCCGTCTTGCATTCATACTTGCATCGCGAACATTCACAACATTGCATGCATAGCATCGCATTTATAACTTTGCATACATGACATTGCATCCGTAGCATTTTACAGTCGAAATTGGTCAAAAATGGTGTACTCTGTATTTAAGTCTCTTCGACCCGTCAAATTAAAATTTCACTTTTAAATCTCCGTAACGAAGAAACTTAAATAGGGGCATCTGTCATACCCCATTTTTGACCCATTTCCATTTGATTTTTCTCGTCTTTTTAAGCCGGAAATATTCGTCGTTTTAGACAAAATTTCGGCAGGGAGGTATTTTAAAATACCTCATTTTTGTTCCGAAGGCGACCGTTTTTTATTTTATTATTTTATTACTATTTTCTTTTTATTATTATTTGTTTCTTATCTATTAGTTTTTATTTTACTTGTTTTTATTTTCTTTTTTATTTTCGTTTTTATTTTCCTTTTTTTACTATTTCTTATTTTCAGTCTTTTTTAGTCATTTTAGTCAAATAACTGTCCAGAGGGGCATTTTTGTCCGTAATTTCAAACCCTAGTTTTTTTTTTACTATAAATAGTGCATTTAATGCACTGTTCAAAGGGGGCCAAGTTCAGAGATAGTCAGAAAGAGTCAGTACAATCAGAGCCACCCTCAGCCACCCAAAACCAAATCCGGCCACCCAAAAATCATCCAAAAACCCTAATCTTTTTCTTTTCCCCACACACAAAATCACAAAACCAAGAACACCCCTCTCTCACCACCAAACTCACGGCTTCCATCTCCCTCCCAACAACACAACAACCCACGGCCTCCATCTCCCTCCCAACAACACAACAACTCACGGCCTCCGTTTACCTCCCAACCACACAACAAATTTCGGCCTCCACCTCCTCACAAGAAACCACCACGGCCACACAACCACACACGGTCACCACCCTAATCCGAACCACAAAACACTAAACCAACACAAAAACAGTGAATCCGAACAAAAAGAATAGAGAAGAGGTAGTTTTCATTTTTGTTTAAAAGCTAGATCTAGCCCATTTTAAGAAGTTTTTGGAAAATCTAGCCTCAGATTCAAAGAGAGGAAGAAAAAGGATAGTTGAAAACGTTTTTAAAAAAGAAAAAGGGGGAAGGTTTAAGTTCCGGCGCGGTGGTGCCGCCACCTTGGCCGGCCAACCGCCGTGCCAGAGAGTCTTTTTCCGGTGCCAATCCTAGAGAGAAGTCAGAGAGATCAAGGAGGAAGAGAGAGAAAGAATTGAACAAAATGAAAATAAAACTGGCCTTGGCATATTTATAAAGACTGAACCGGTTCGGTTCTCTCAGACCGAACCGGTCTGGTTTTCTTTACTCTCTATGCAGAGCATCTTTTTGATTCTGAGAAGTTTGCAGAGGTTGTGGTTGTACTTTGTCCTTGATGACAGTGAGACCAGTTGACTTCTGATCCTTCAGACTTCAGAGTCTGAGTCTTCAACTTCTGATCCTTCAGACTTCAGAGTCTGAGTCTTCAGCTTCTGATCCTTTAGAGTCTGAGTCTTCAGCTTCTGATCCTTCAGAGTCTGAGTCTTCAGCCTTTAGATTCTGACTTACAACACAAGCTTCTTACAAATTCCATTGGTTTTAACTTGCTCTTTCAGAACCAAAATTTGATTGATACTTGAATAACTTTTAGTCTATGGTCTTGTACACTTAGAACAAGCATTAGCATATCCAATTTTCTTTTTAATACCTTGTTATCATCAAAACTTAAAGAGGCATTCTTTACACATTTTGTTCCAACATTCACATCGTCACTATTGCATTATCAAACTGATACATCCATACAATACAAGTCATGTTATGATCACAACATCATTTCATCACATTCATAATGCTTAATCGTCACAACATCATTTCGTCACATTTGTCATGCTTAATCATCACAACATCATTTCATCACATTTGTCATGCTTAATCAACACAACATAATCATAGTAACGTCATGTTTTCATTCAACATCAATCACAAAGTTCACAAATCATGTTTAATAAACACAGCATAATAATAGTAATGTCATGCTTTCATTCAACATCAATCACATAGTTCACCAATCATGATTAATCAACACACCATAATCAGAATAACATCATGCTTTCATTCAACATCAATCACATAGTTCACAAATCATGATTAATCTGAAGGTGAGAAAAACACACAAGAAGGGGGGGGGGGGATTGAATTGTGTGTTCTCCAAAAACTTGGTTTCTTTCTTTTCAAAACTTAAGACTAGTTCAAAATCAAGTTCTGAACTATTATCAAAGAGTATTGCAGCGGATTCAAAAAGAAAAGAGAGAGGGAAAGAGAGACACTTAAAGTTTTATACTGGTTCCTTCCAAATGTTGGAAGTAGTCCAGTCCCCTTGTTTTCCAACAAGAGATTTCAACTATAATCAGCCTGATTACAATTACTCAGACCACAAAGGAATGAGATTTCCAGTTGCTTAGACCACCAAGGAATAAGACTTCTAATGTTCAGACCACTAAGGAATGAACCAACCTTGCTTAGACCACCAAGGAATAAGACTCCCTGCACAGACCACACAGGAATGTGACTAACAGCTCAGACCACAAAGGAATGAGGTTACAATTGCTCAATATTCAGACTGAGATTTAAGGACCAAACTGAATTACAAAGAAATAAGTGTGGGTTGAACACTTGATAAAATATCAGAGGTGTTCTCTTAATACAACACAAGTTGAGACTCTTAACCTTAAGAATTTCTAAGTTACAGAGACTAAAAGAATTTCTGAGAGTTTTGTGAACTTGTGAGTTTTGATAGAAAAACAGACCACAGGTTCAGCAGTTTTGTCTCAAGAGTCATAGACGAATTCTTCTTCAATTCTTCTTCCTTTTATAGAGGAAATTAGAGCTGTTGAAGACTTGCAAAAATTAAGCAAAGAGCCGTTGCAAATTGAGAGCTATGATAGCTGCAATTGTGTGCTGAACTTTTCCAGAAAACAAAGTGCAGCAGCCATTTTTGAATTTGCTTTCCTTAAAAGCTGGGGAATGTTTGAGTCAGGGAGACAACTGTTCCATTGAGTTGTTCTGACATATCTAGGCATTAAATGCGCACAGTAACAGTTGCTTTCCTTGCCACATCAGACTTCAGAAGCTTCTGCGTGAACAGTACTTCATAAGCACTTCTTCAGACTCAGACTTCAGAAGCAGGTCTTCAGACGTTGACTTTTGTTGACTTCCTTCAGACTCAGACTTCAGAAGCAGTCTTCAGACGCAAGCTTCAGACTCCCACTTCAGGAGCACTCTTCAGACCCAGTTTTCTTCCAGCTTTGCAACATTGCTTCTAAGCTTTCCTTTCTTGCTCTAAGCTTGTTCTTTCGTAACCATTGTCAATTACCAATCATTAAACACGTGGTTCTGAAATCACTTGAACAAAGCATTAGCAAATAACCAATTTTCTATTTAACACTTTTGTTATCATCAAAACCACAAAAAGAGATATGTTTATAATGTTTCAACAATCTCCCCCTTAATTCAGAAGAGAGTTGTTTAACACATTTTGTTCCAACAATCTCCCCCTTTTTGATGATGACAAACATAAGTATTAAATCAGAAAATTGTTGTTAACTTAATTAACAAGTTAACTGCAGGGTGTGAGGTTTGTAAGCTCCCCCTGAGTTTGATCCAAGTTAATTAAGTTCAGTTTAAATCAAAACATGTGAAAATTTCAGACTTGTTGTTAAGTTTAATTAACAAGCTGACTTCAGGAGAGGTTTGTAAGCTCCCCCTAGGTCTGATAGTCCTCAAGGTTAGGTTTGTAAGCTCCCCTTGATTTTTATCCAAGTTAATTAAACTAAAATCAAAACAATCAAGTGAAATTAACACTCAGAATTGTAATTAACTTGCTGACTTCAGGTTCTGAGGTTTGTAATCTCTCCCCCTAAGTTTGATAATCCACAGGATGAGTTTTGTAAGCTCCCCGAGTCTTATCCAAGTTATTTTAAATTCATTTTACTCACTAAGAGTAATTTATCTCACAAAGATTAAATTCAGAGGCTAAGAGTTGAAATCAGTTCTCATAAGTTAATTTCATTCAGAACTTAACTTATGTTCAAAGCCTCAGGTCTTAATGCCTTTTACTCCCCTTTCATAAGCAAATTTCTGACAAAATTTAACTTATATTTTGAGCTCAGGAGCTTTTAATACTTGTTTTACATCTCTCCCCCTTTTGTCATCAACAAAAAGTTTTGGAAAGAAAAAGTTTCAGAAAAAAAAATTTCTCCCCTTTTTAAGAGAGTTTGAAAACATCTCTCCCTTTTTAAAAAAAATTTCAGAATTTTGAGAGAGTTTGAAAAGACATGTGAGATAATTATGCAATCATATAGATAATCAAGCAGCAAAGATGAGTATCAGAGCATACTTGATTTTCACTGAGTATATGACATTGCATTAGAATGTTGTTCAGAAGCAGAAAAAGATAGTTCAAGGGCTTCTGATCAGAGCATTCTTTGTTCAGACATAGTTGTTCAGTATATTTTGTTCAGTATCAGAGCAAGCCTGAGCTATTTTAAACAAAAAAAAAATGGTTCAGATCATATATCTACTGATACCAATTGAAGGTTTTAATACAGCTGAACTTATATCAGAACCTGATACCAAAATATGGTTCAGTGCTGATACCAAGATATAGCATTTGGTTCAGTGTGGATTTAAAAGTTCAAGTGCTGCTGAAATCTTTTAGACCAACTGATACCAATTTAAAAATAAGTTCTAAAAACTTGAACATTGTCTGATACAAATTGAGCATTTAAAAAAATGTGTCTGTGTTAAAACATTTTTAAAACAGACTGATACCAACTGAAATTGTTTGTTAAGCAATTTTAGCATTTGATATCAAGGCAGAAAATCACATTTTTATATTGATGACTTTGGGAGGGATAGAGTATAAGCTTTCAAAGCTTTAATCATCATTGCCCAGGATTATACTTACAAGATTCTGACCAAACATTAGATTCCTATCAGATTCAGAAGTCAGAAAATCCAGGTTCTAATCCTTCAGACTCTGAAGTTTTTCAGGCTTAACTTTCTTCAGACTCTCAGAAAATGAGTGTCTGATAAGTCTTAGCTTATGATAAACTCAGGGTCTCAGTTTTCATTCAGATTCAAGCACATTTTCAAGAGATAAAGTGCATGTTCAGATTCTTTTTAATAAAATTGAATCTTTCTTCTGTTAGGGGTTTTGTGAAAATGTCAGCCCATTGATGATCAGTATCAATGAACTGAATATCTAAAACACCCTTCTGAACATAATCTCTTATAAAATGATGTTTTATTTCTATGTGCTTGGCTCTAGAATGCAGAATTGGATTTTTAGACAGACATATTGCAGCAGTGTTATCACAATAAATTGGAATGTTATCTGCATGAATCTGATAATCCTCTAATTGATGTTTCATCCAGAGCATTTGTGTGCTACAACTTGCAGCTAAGATGTATTCTGCTTCAGCTGTTGACAAAGCAATGGTTGCTTGTCTCTTGCTGGCCCAGGATATCAGATTTTCACCAAGAAACTGACAGTTTCCACTGGTGGATTTTCTTTCAATCCTGTCTCCAGCATAGTTAGCATCACAGAATCCAACTAGCTTATAATTCAGAGATTTCTTATACAGAAGTCCCAAATTAGTTGTTCCTTTTAGATACCTAAAGATTCTCTTGACAGTAGTCATATGAGATTCTCTAGGATCTGACTGGAATCTAGCACACAGACATACACTAAATAGAATATCTGGTCTAGAAGCAGTTAAGTATAAAAGAGAACCTATCATACCTCTGTACAGCTTCTGATCTACTTTAGAGCCATTGTCCTCTTTGCTTAAGGTGCAGGTAGGATGCATTGGTGTTGTCATTAGCTTGCAATCATCAAGCTGGAACTTCTTCAGAAGCTCCTTAGTGTATTTGGACTGATGAACATAGACACCATCTTTGCATTGGTTGATTTGAATTCCCAAAAAGAATTTCAGTTCACCCATCATGCTCATTTCAAATTCATCCTGCATTAACTTTGAAAACTCTTTGCAAAGGGAGGCATTAGTAGAACCAAATATGATATCATCAACATATATTTGCACAATTAAGATTTCTATCTTAACAGTTTTTCTAAAAAGTGTATTGTCAACTTGACCTCTTACAAAATCATTTTTAATCAAGAAGTTGCTTAGCCTTTCATACCAAGCTCTGGGAGCTTGTTTCAGACCATACAAAGACTTCTTAAGTTTAAAACAAAGTCTGGATTTTTAACATCTTCAAAACCAGGAGGTTGTTTAACATACACTTCTTCAGAAATTACACCATTTAAGAAAGCATTCTTAACATCCATTTGGTACAAGATGATATCATGATTAACAGCATAAGAAAGAAGTAACCTGATTGCTTCCAGTCTTGCAACTGGAGCAAAAGTCTCAGTGTAATCAATTCCTTCTTGCTGGCTGTACCCTTGAGCTACTAATCTAGCCTTGTTTCTGATCACTTCTCCTTATTCATTGAGCTTGTTCCTGAACACCCATTTTGTTCCAATGATGTTCTTATGATCAAGTCTTGCAACTAGATCCCAGACATCATTCCTTTGAAACTGGTTCAGTTCTTCCTGCATTGCTACAATCCAGCCATCATCAGCAAGTGCTTCACATCAGTTCTGGGCTCAATCATGGATAGCAGGCCAAGCATAGACTCATTCTGACTGAATGCTGATCTTGTCTTCCGTGGACTGTTCTTTTTTCCAATGATCAACTCCTCAGGGTGTGAAGACTTGTACTTGAATGAGGTTCTGGGTGGATTAGCTTCTGAAGAACCATCATGGATTTGTTCAGAACCATGCTAGTCTTGATTTGCTTCAGGAGTAGTATCATTATTAGAGAGTTTCTCAGATTCTTCATTGTCTTCAGCTTCTGAACCTTCTTCAGACTCTGAACTAGGTTCAGCTTCTGAAGGTTCTTCTGAGAGTCTGACATCTACAAAACTCTCAACCAGCTCTGGTATTTCATTACCAGGCTTCTTATCATCAAATCTAATATGTATAGCTTCTTCAACAACATGTGTTTCAGAATTATACACCCTGTATGCCTTAGATCTCTCTGAGTATCCTAAAAAGGTACCCTTTTGAGCCTTAGCATCAAATTTCTTTAGGTAGATCTTATTGTTTAGTATGTAACATGTACAACCAAACTGATGAAAATAAGAAATACTTGGTTTTCTTCCTTTAAACAGTTCATATGCTGTTTTATTCAGAATAGGTCTGATAAAGATCCTGTTCTGAATATAACATGCTGTGTTTACAGCTTCTGCCCAAAAGTACTTGGCAATTTTAGATTCATGGATCATAGTTCTGGCCATTTCTTGTAAAGATCTGTTCTTTCTCTCTACAACTCCATTTTGTTGTGGAGTTCTAGGAGATGAGAACTCATGGAGAATTCCATGATCCTCACAAAAATTTTCAAATGGTTCATTTTCAAATTCCCCACCATGATCACTTCTGATTTTTAAAATTTTCAAATCAGTTTCATTTTGTACTTGTTTGCAGAATTTGAAAAACACATCATATGTTTCATTTTTGGTTCTAAGGAATTTAACCCAAGTCCACCTACTATAATCATCAACAATTACAAGTACATACTTCTTCCCATTGATTGAAGCTGTTCCAATAGGACCAAACAAATCAATGTGAAGGAGTTCTAAAGGTTTAGAGGTGGAAACAATGTTTTTAAACTTAAAAGAGGTTTTTGAAAACTTTCCAATTTGGCATGCACTGCACAGTGCATCTGAGTGATAGTCAATTTTGGGTAGGCCTCTGACCAGCTGTAACTTGCTAAGTTTAGAGATGAGTCTCCAGTTAGCATGTCCCAGCCTTTTGTGCCAAACCCATTTCTCATCACTCACAGACAGAAAGCAAACTACCTTCTGCTGAACCAATTCAGAAAAATTTATTTTATAAACATTGTTTTTCCTACTACCTTTGAACACTACAGACTTATCATTGTTATTGATTACAGTACAGGTGTTCTTATTAAACAAGACTTCATAATTACTGTCACATAATTGACTTATGCTAAGTAAATTATGTCTAAGTCCATCTACCAGCCAAACATCATCAATGTACAGGGAAGAATTACCTATCTTACCAGTACCAATGATCTTTCCTTTCTGACTTCCTCCAAACCCCACAGTTCCTCCCTCTTTCAGAATCAGGGTTTGGAACATAGACTTGTCCCCTGTCATATGATGCGAGCATCCACTGTCCAGGTACCAGGACCTTTCCTTTTCTTTGGATGACAAGCATATCAGCAATTGAAATGATCTCAGACTTAGGTATCCAGATTTTCATGGGTCCTTTGGGGTTAGTCTTGAAAGGTTTTGGCTTTTTCATCTTGTGTCTGAAGTTATGATATTCAGACTTGTTCTGATACTTAGGATATGAATCCTTATATCTTAAATAAGTCTGAGTTTTAGAACCTGAGTTCTCAAGGGTTTGGACTCAGATTTCTTCAGAACCTGAGACTTGAAGGTGTTTGGTTCTGATTTGTTTAGAGTCTGAACCATTGAGCACTTTGGTTCTGGTTTCTTCGGGATTCTAACTTTGTTAGCTTCAGACACAAGGCAAGCTTCAGTTTTACCTTTCTTAAAACAATTAGAAGCAGAAAACTGATTGGTTTGCTTTTGCTTGATTTGCTTAACATTCTGAGATTGAAAATGTTTTGTATTGACTGGTTTAATAGATTTTGAAGTTTTAACAAACTCAGTCTTAGAAAATTTTAAGTTTGAATTCTTCAGACTCTGAGACTTACTAGTTTCAGGTTCTGAACTCTTCAGACTCTGAACATTTTCAGGTTTAGAGTCTGATTTTCTCTTACTCTTAGGCTTAGGACCTTTTGGCTTAGATTTTGGCAAGGTTTTAACATATGCCTTCATCTTATCCTTAGGTTCAGAAGCTTTAGAGTCAGAGCTGTTCAGAAATTCAGACTCAGTCTCAGTTTCTGACATTTTCAATTTCTCAGAGTTATCAGAAGCAGGCACAAAGCATATACCATTGCCTTTTAAAATATTTCCAGAACAGGAAGGTGAGTTTGATTCATTTGAAGGTTTGAATGAATCATAGCCAATGCCTTCACCTTTGTTTCTAACCATATTATAAAGCATAGAGGCAATTTTAGTTCTATTGATTCAGTTAAAATGAAATCCTGAAGAGCTATTTCATGTTCATTAGGAATCTCTTCAGATTTCTTATGATCCTTTTTTCTGAGTTCTTCAACTTCTTCATCATATTCAATTATTTGATTCTGAAGTTTAAGATTTTCTTCAGACAGCAAGTTAGTTTTACATTTCAAAGATTTAATTTCTCCTAACTTGCTTTTTAGATGACTCATAAGATCATTAACTGTTTCAATTAATTCAGATCTAGTGAGTTCAGAATATACCTCATCTTCTTCATCTGAATCTGAACAGGATTCTGCATCAGAAAATGCAGTTGCCATCAAGGCCAGGTTTGCTTCTTCTTCATCTGATTCAGACTCATTGTCCAGATCATCCCATGTTGCCATGAGACTCTTTTTAAGCTTGTTTCTGAAACTACTAGACTTTG
Source organism: Medicago ruthenica (assembly GCA_018208015.1). Classification (NCBI taxonomy): domain Eukaryota; kingdom Viridiplantae; phylum Streptophyta; class Magnoliopsida; order Fabales; family Fabaceae; genus Medicago; species Medicago ruthenica. Next base: position 54,362,061 of record CM031376.1, read on the forward strand.
AGCTGGACTTCTTTGCTTTTTCCTTTGATTTATCCTTCTGAAGATCAGGACATTCAGCAATGAAGTGGCCAGATTTCTTGCAGTTGTAGCATTCCTTCTGGTTTTCCCTCTTTGAACCAGATCCTCTAAAGTTACTGCTTTTGTTAGAGAATTTTTTCTTTCTATTCATTAGATACTGAATTCTTTAAGAAAGCATTGCAAGCTCATCAGCATCTGAATCTTCATCAGAATTTCCTTCAGGAAATTCTTCTTCAGATTCAATAGCTTTCAAAGCTTTAGCAGGCTTTCTTTTAGATTTCAGTGCTAATGATTTTGGTTCTCTAACAGACTCATCCTCATTGAGTCCTAGTTCTTGCACCTTGAGGGAGCTTATAAGATCCTCAATACTTAAAGTATTCAGATCCTTAGCTTCCTCAATAGCAGTCACTTTAGGTCTCCATTTGGATGGCAGACTTCTCAAGAGTTTGTTCACATGATCAGCTGTGGTATAACTCTTCTTCAGAATCTGAAGTCCAGAAACCAGAGTCTGAAATCTTGAGAACATTATCTCAATATTTTCATCCTCTTTCATTCTGAACAATTCATATTGCTGAACAAGGATGTTAGCCTTAGCTTCTCTAACCTTTTTATTACCTTCATAGTTAGAGCAGAGGGATGTGAAGATGGCCTTCGCTGTGGACTTGTCACTCAGCTTCTGATATTCATTGTGAGGTAATGAATCCACAATGATGCCTCTGACATTGTGGTGCTTTCTATATATCTTCCTCTCAGCATCACTGAGTCCTCTTCTGTTGACAGCAACACCTTCTTCATCAACTGGGATTGTGATTCCATCTTCTATAATATCCCATAGTGAATCATCTATACCAATGATATGGCTGTACATTTTACTCTTCCACCATGAGAACTTCTCAGGATCACCAGTAAACATTGGAGGTTTATTGTGTGACCTAGATTTTCATTCATCAGTGCCATAATCATATGAAAAAGATGTTCCAGTGCCTCTTTGATTTCCGGGTTGGGGTGGAGGTGAACCTTCATTATCAGATGACATGTTTTTCTCAGGATCCTACTGACACACTGTTAAGTGTTAATATCAGAACCGGAGCTCTGATACCAACTGAAGGTGAGAAAAACACACAAGAAGGGGGGTTGAATTGTGTGTTCTCCAAAAACTTGGTTTCTTTCTTTTCAAAACTTAAGACTAGTTCAAAATCAAGTTCTGAACTATTATCAAAGAGTATTGCAGCGGATTCAAAAAGAAAAGAGAGAGGGAAAGAGAGACACACAAAGTTTTATACTGGTTCCTTCCAAATGTTGGAAGTAGTCCAGTCCCCTTGTTTTCCAACAAGAGATTTCAACTATAATCAACCTGATTACAATTACTCAGACCACAAAGGAATGAGATTTCCAATTGCTTAGACCACCAAGGAATAAGACTTCTAATGTTCAGAACACTAAGGAATGAACCAACCTTGCTTAGACCACCAAGGAATAAAACTCCCTGCACAGACCACACAGGAATGTGACTAACAACTCAGACCACAAAGGAATGAGGTTACAATTGCTCAGTATTCAGACTGAGACTTAAGGACCAAACTGAATTACAAAGAAATAAGTTTGGGTTGAACACTTGATAAAATATCAGAGGTGTTCTCTTAATACAACACAGGTTGAGACTCTTAACCTTAAGAAATTGTAAGTTACAGTGACTAAAAGAATTTCTAAGAGTTTTGTGAACTTATGAGTTTTGACAGAAAAACACAGCACAGGTTCAACAGTTTTGTCTCAAGAGTCTTAGACGAATTCTTCTTCAATTCTTCTTCCTTTTATATAGGAAATTAGAGTTGTTGAAGACTTGCAGAAATTAAGCAAAGAGCCGTTGCAAATTGAGAGCTAGGATAGCTGCAATTATGTGCTGAACTTTTCCAGAAAACAGAGTGCAGCAGCCATTTTTGAATTTGCTTTCCTTAAAAGCTGGGGAATGTTTGAGTCAGGGAGACAAGTGTTCCATTGAGTTTGTAACACCCATACTAATTTTAACTAGTATATTAGCAAGAGTGTTAAACTGATACTAGATACATTTAAATACAATACAGAAAATTGTTTGATAATTTACAAAACATAAGTCTTTGATTTCAACCCATAATCTGGTACTAAACATCTCCCATAATATTCATATACATCATGATACAATATTATACAACACCAAGAAAACATGAGCAGCACGATCAGTCCGTAGCTTTCTCTTTACCTTTTCTTCGTGCTACCTGCGAAGAACCTGCACCAGAAGGAAAGGGATGAGACATAACGTCTCAGTGAGCTCCTACCCTACCTACTGTTTGGCAACCTCGGGGAACCTAGGGTTGCCGTGCCTACCTCGGCGAACTCGGGGATACCTATGATCGCCAAGTCTTAATCTTACCCATAGAGGGCTATCTGTCTGTTTCTGATAATCTGGTGATCAAGGGGAAACCTAGGATCACCGTCTGATAGCTGCTAACTAACATCTGATAACTGTCTGAATAAATATTTCTGACTGATAAAGTAATTTAGTATTAACTGATCTTTATGTTAGCTGTTAGCGTTGAACAAACAATGTTATCTGAGTTCATTTTACGGAATGCCCCCGGGTGGAGTAACCCCGAAGCACATTCCCCTGATAACCGGTGAAAATTCCTATCATATCAGGCTAACACCGGACTCCTCTTGTCGTCGTGCGGTCATCCTTGCGGAATAACACGTCCCACTGGCGTGAACCTCCTGTGTCCCACTGGCGTGAACAACAGAAGACACGACTTAATAATCTTAACTGATGCGTATACCTCCCGTGTCCCACTGGCGTGAACGTCGGAAGACGCGAATAATATTCTTTAATCTTATGCATGAACCTTCCATGTTCCACTGGCGTGAACAATGAAAGTCACGACTTAAGGGTAATAATCTTAATCATAACTCTACGTGTACCATTCGTGTCCCACTGGCGTGAACACCGAAGGCCACGGCCTAAACTTGCTAATTCCTGTACTCTTAACCTATATAAGGTTCTAGACATTAAGCCTATATTATTCTTGAACTTGCTTGTACTTAATTGTGTATGGTAAACTGCTTAGTAAGGGGTAATTCCCAAACTAGTTCTTATAATCTCTATAATGACTTGAGGATTAAGTTATGTATCCTCTCAAGCTTATGCCTATCCTCACCCTATAATGTTGGTTTACACATCTCAAGGATAGGTCTTTATATGCTCTTTAACAATGCTTGATCATTACATGTTGATCCTTAAGTCCGAAGCAGTTTTGAATAGCCGAAACGGTGCAAGAAAAGATGAAAAATTTGATGATCCTGTCCAGCCCAAAATCGTGACACGATTGGGCAATCGTGTCACGATTTCTTACCCAGAAATCGTGTTTGGCACTGCCTGTGAAATCGTGACACGGTTGATAAATCGTGACACGATTTTACCTGCAGTTGGACAGTTTTTGGCAAGTTTAAAACGTGGTTTTCACCAATTCAGCTTATTCAAACCTACCCAGGCATCATAACAACTTAAATAATAAATTCAAGGACATATCAACAGGATACAACACACATTGATCAAGAATTGCTATCTAAATTAACTTAGGGTTCAATGTTCATAACTTGCTCAAAAAGCTAAAACTCATAAACTTACACAATCGGGTTATAAAACCCTGTGGAGCTCACCTTAAACCTCCTATTGGTGCTTGCTATCTCTGATTCCCAAAGCCTTGGCTTTCACTCTACTACTTCTCTCAAAAACTTCCTTGTTTCTCCTTATTTCTTTCACTTGTTCTAGCTTTACTACCCAAACCTTGCTTGTGAAGTTTCTCTTAAGAATTGGATGATGAAAAGATGAGGTTATGGAGAGGGAGTGAGGGCGTGAGAATGGGGAGGGAGAGGGAGTGAGTGAGCTGAAAATGGAAATGGAAGAGTGTAGATCACTCTTTTCTACTTCTTTCTTTTAAACACTTCCCCCCTTTTTAACTTATTTACCATTTTGCCATGCCTATTATTATTTAATTGCCAAGCTTGCTTAATCACGTCTAATACTGATAGTAATCGCATCTAAGCGGGATGTTACAATCTACCCCCCTTAAAGAAATTTCGTCCTCGAAATTTAGAAGTTACCTGAAAATAAATGAGGATAGGTTGTTTGCATTTCTGACTCTAGCTCCCACGTTGCTTCGCCGTCGGGAGAACCTTTCCATACAACCTTAACTATAGGAATCTCTTTGTTCCGCAAAGTCTTAATATTGCGATCGATTATCTGATCTGGCTCTGGTTGAAAGGTCAAGTCCGATCTCAAATCTATACTATCCAGCTCCGCTGGTTGGAAAGGATCAGGAATGAATTTCCTTAGTTGCGAGACGTGAAAGACATCATGTAACCCTGACATGGCTGGTGGCAGCGCCAACTGATAAGCTGCCGGACCAACACGTCGAAGTATCTGAAACGGTCCAACATATCTTGGACAAAGCTTCTTAGTCCTGAAAGCTCCTCTTAAGCCCAACTTAGGAGTAACTTTAAGAAATACATGGTCTCCTTCTTCAAACTCTAAGGGTCTTCGTCTCCTATTAGCATAACTTTTCTGGCGACTCTGTGCTGTTCTCATCTTATCTTGAATGGACTTAATCTTTAGAGTCGTCTCCTGAATGATCTCTGGACCCAAAATGCTCTTGTCTCCAACCTCAGCCCAACAAAGCGGGGTTCTACATTTCCTACCATATAGAGCTTCGTAAGGTGCCATTCCGATGCTAGAATGGTAACTGTTGTTGTAAGAGAATTCAATCAATGGTAGATGATTGTTCCAACTTCCTCCATCTTCTAGAATACATGCACGTAACATATCCTCTAACGTCTGAATAGTCCTTTCTGATTGTCCGTCTGTTTGAGGATGATGGGACGTGCTCATCTTTAATCTTGTTCCCAACGCCTTCTGAAAGGCTTTCCAAAAGTGGGATGTGAAAATGGGATCTCTATCAGACACAATACTAGCTGGCACACCATGGAGTTTCACTATCTCAGAAACAAACAGTTCAGCATACTGTGAGGCTCAGTACGTAGTCTTAACCGGCAAGAAATGAGCTGACTTGGTTAACCGGTCCACTATTACCCATATGGAGTCATGTCCTCGCTGTGTTCGAGGTAATCCACTCACAAAATCCATGGTTATATCTTCCCATTTCCATTGTGGAATCTCCAAAGGTACCAACATCCCTGCAGGTCTTTGATGCTCAATCTTTATCTGTTGACACACAATGCATCGCGACACAAACTCCGCAACATCTCTTTTCATGCTAGGCCACCAATAATCTCTTTTCAGATCTTGATACATCTTGGTGGTGCCTGGATGAATGCTGAAACTGCTCTTATGCGCCTCTTCTAAAATCAACCTTTTTAATTCCTCATCGTTCGGAACAAAAATCCTTCCCTCAAACAATAATACACCATCTGGTGCCCATGAAAACTCTGCTTGGCCAACTTTTCTCTGAAGGTCCATATCCGTGCTTTGCGCTTGTGCAATCCTAGATCGTAGGTCGCACGAAATTTCTAACTTGTTTAACAAAATGCCACCTTCCATCTCGGTAACATGGAGATTAAGATCTCTAAACTTTTCATACAGTCCACACGTGTGCATCATCACTTCAGCTTTGACTAAAGCCTTCCGACTCAAGGCATCTGCTACCACATTAGCCTTTCCTGGATGGTATTTCAAATCAAAATCAAAATCCTTCAAATATTCCATCCATCGTCTTTGTCTCATGTTAAGATCTCGTTGATCAAACAGGTACTTCAAACTCTTATGGTCACTAAACAAATCGAATTGTGCACCATACAAATGATGTCTCCATATCTTCAATGCGAAAACTATTGCTGCTAACTCAAGATCATGCGTGGGATAATTCTCTTCATGTGTCTTGAGCTGTCTGGACGCATATGCTATGACATTTTCCCCTTGCATAAGAACACTACCCAGTCCTTTCGAGGATGCATCGCAGAAAACGGTGTATCTCTTTTCAGGATCTGGTATTGCCAACACTGGCGCCTTAGTCAACTTCCTCTTTAAAACTTTGAAGCTTCTTTCACATTCTTCGTCCCAAATAAAGGGTACATCCTTTCTGGTGAGGCGTGACAGAGGTAAAGCAATCTGAGAAAACTTCATGATAAACCTTCGATAATAATTTGCTAAGCCGAGAAAGCTCCTGACTTCAGCTACATTCTTGGGTCTTTCCCAACTGAGTACGGCTTCAACTTTAGATGGATCAACAGCTACTCCTCCTTGAGAAATAACGTGACCCAAAAACTTAATCTCGGATAACCAGAATTCACACTTGCTAAACTTAGCATACAGCTGCTTGTCTCGAAGGACATCCAATACAATTCTTAAGTGCTGAGCATGCTCCTGAGGATCTTTAGAATAGATCAAAATGTCATCAATGAAAATCACTACAAATTGATCAAGGTAAGGTTGAAATATTCTGTTCATGTAATCCATGAATACTGCTGGGGCATTAGTTACACCGAAAGGCATAACCAGGAATTCGTAGTGCCCATAACGCGTTCGAAACGCCGTCTTAGACACATCTGAAGACTTTATACGAATCTGATGATAACCTGACCGAAGATCAATTTTGGAAAATACTATTGCTCCTTTAAGCTGGTCTAGTAGGTCGTCAATCCTGGGAAGTGGATACTTATTCTTAATAGTCACCTTATTAAGTTGACGATAGTCAATACACAACCTCATACTACCATCTTTCTTCTTGACCAACAAGACCGGAGCACCCCAAGGTGATACACTAGGTCTAATAAAATGCTTCTGGATTAATTCTTCGAGTTGAGACTTCAGCTCTTTCAACTCTGTTGGTGACATTCTGTACGGTGCCACAGATACTGGCTCCGCCCCTGGAATCAAATCAATTGAAAACTCCACCTCACGCTCTGGAGGCAGACTAGACACTTCTGAAGGGAAGACATCTAAATATTCATTCACAACAGGAATATCACTGGGACTTAAGTCTGATTCTGAAGCCACAGTGAGCATCACATAAAATCCTTTATCTTGAGCACAAATGAATTGAATTAACTGATGGGTGCGGTTTATCAATTCAGACAGAGCCACACCTTCCGCCGTATCACTGGTCGGCATGTAAATACTCTTTTCGGAACATCCGATATACACATGGTTAGCGGAGAGCCAATCCATGCCTAGAATCACATCCAATTGCTCCATCGGAAGACAAACTAAATCAACATAATAGGTCTTACTAGACACAGTGATAGGACAGCTTTCACAAACATACTTTGCCTCAATTCCGCCTTCAGTAGCGGTAGTTACTAACATTGGAGGGTTCAACGGAGACAAAGGTAATTGCAGCGTCTCCACACATTTATATGAAATAAAAGAACATGTAGCGCCGCAATCAAAAAGAACTTTTACTGGATTAGTACCCAAATAACACATACCGGCAATTAAATCTTCATTGGCTACAGCCTTTGCACCGTCAAGAGAGTACACTCTGCCCCTACTAGTAGTTGTTCCTTCAGCTGATCCTTTACCACGTCTGTTTGGACACTCTGATATGAAATGCCCTGGCTGTTTACATCCATAACAAATACCAGCACCTATCAAACACTCTCCTTTATGCATCCTACCACATGTCTTGCAAGTAGGATTAGTCCGCAAAGGATTATGTTGTGGAGAGTATGTCTGCTTCCCTCTCTGCGGGGATCCTTTTGGCTTGAGCTTATCGTGATACTTATCTGACATCCTGCTTTTCTTCTTCTCATAAGCTGCTGATCTTTCTTTAGAGGTCTTAGCAAGTCCTGCCTCAACCACCAGACTGTCATGTACCAGTTCATCATAACTTGCAGTTCTTTGGAGACTCACTGTAGTGTCAATCTCGCCTCTTAAACCTCGCTTATACTGGTTCATCTTCCACACTTCATTCTCAGCATACTCATTGTGTGTGGAATAGTAGGACAACTCTTCAAATTTCTTTGTAAACTCAGCAACCGACATACTACCTTGCTTCAGTTCCAAGAACTCTTGCTCTTTCTTTACCTTGTAAGACAAAGGTAAATACTTCTCCAACATTACTCCTTTGAAATTCTCCCAATTCACTTCTACACCATTGGCTTCCATCCTGCGCTGAACAGATTCCCACCAGTCTTCTGCTGCGCCTCTGAGTTGGTTCGTGGCATAAACCACTTTGTCCTCTTCAGAACATTCTGCCATTCTAAAAATCTTCTCCATCTGCCATTCTAAAAATCTTCTCCACTTTGTCCTCTGAGTATATTAGCAAGAGTGTTAAACTGATACTGGATACATTTAAATACAATACAGAAAATTGTTTGATAATTTACAAAACATAAGTCTTTGATTTCAACCCATAATCTGGTACTAAACATCTCCCATAATATTCATATACATCATGATACAATATTATACAACACCAAGAAAACATGAGCAGCACGATCAGTCCGTAGCTTTCTCTTTACCTTTTCTTCGTGCTACCTGCGAAGAACCTGCACCAGAAGGAAAGGGATGAGACATAACGTCTCAGTGAGCTCCTACCCTACCTACTGTTTGGCAACCTCGGGGAACCTAGGGTTGCCGTGCCTACCTCGGCGAACTCGGGGATACCTATGATCGCCAAGTCTTAATCTTACCCATAGAGGGCTATCTGTCTGTTTCTGATAATCTGGTGATCAAGGGGAAACCTAGGATCACCGTCTGATAGCTGCTAACTGACATCTGATAACTGTCTGAATAAATATTTCTGACTGATAAAGTAATTTAGTATTAACTGATCTTTATGTTAGCTGTTAGCGTTGAACAAACAATGTTATCTGAGTTCATTTTACGGAATGCCCCCGGGTGGAGTAACCCCGAAGCACATTCCCCTGATAACCGGTGAAAATTCCTATCATATCAGGCTAACACCGGACTCCTCTTGTCGTCGTGCGGTCATCCTTGCGGAATAACACGTCCCACTGGCGTGAACCTCCTGTGTCCCACTGGCGTGAACAACAGAAGACACGACTTAATAATCTTAACTGATGCGTATACCTCCCGTGTCCCACTGGCGTGAACGTCGGAAGACGCGAATAATATTCTTTAATCTTATGCATGAACCTTCCATGTTCCACTGGCGTGAACAATGAAAGTCACGACTTAAGGGTAATAATCTTAATCATAACTCTACGTGTACCATTCGTGTCCCACTGGCGTGAACACCGAAGGCCACGGCCTAAACTTGCTAATTCCTGTACTCTTAACCTATATAAGGTTCTAGACATTAAGCCTATATTATTCTTGAACTTGCTTGTACTTAATTGTGTATGGTAAACTGCTTAGTAAGGGGCAATTCCCAAACTAGTTCTTATAATCTCTATAATGACTTGAGGATTAAGTTATGTATCCTCTCAAGCTTATGCCTATCCTCACCCTATAATGTTGGTTTACACATCTCAAGGATAGGTCTTTATATGCTCTTTAACAATGCTTGATCATTACATGTTGATCCTTAAGTCCGAAGCAGTTTTGAATAGCCGAAACGGTGCAAGAAAAGATGAAAAATTTGATGATCCTGTCCAGCCCAAAATCGTGACACGATTGGGCAATCGTGTCACGATTTCTTACCCAGAAATCGTGTTTGGCACTGCCTGTGAAATCGTGACACGGTTGATAAATCGTGACACGATTTTACCTGCAGTTGGACAGTTTTTGGCAAGTTTAAAACGTGGTTTTCACCAATTCAGCTTATTCAAACCTACCCAGGCATCATAACAACTTAAATAATAAATTCAAGGACATATCAACAGGATACAACACACATTGATCAAGAATTGCTATCTAAATTAACTTAGGGTTCAATGTTCATAACTTGCTCAAAAAGCTAAAACTCATAAACTTACACAATCGGGTTATAAAACCCTGTGGAGCTCACCTTAAACCTCCTATTGGTGCTTGCTATCTCTGATTCCCAAAGCCTTGGCTTTCACTCTACTACTTCTCTCAAAAACTTCCTTGTTTCTCCTTATTTCTTTCACTTGTTCTAGCTTTACTACCCAAACCTTGCTTGTGAAGTTTCTCTTAAGAATTGGATGATGAAAAGATGAGGTTATGGAGAGGGAGTGAGGGCGTGAGAATGGGGAGGGAGAGGGAGTGAGTGAGCTGAAAATGGAAAAGAAAATGGAAATGGAAGAGTGTAGATCACTCTTTTCTACTTCTTTCTTTTAAACTTTCCCCCCCTTTTTAACTTATTTACCATTTTGCCATGCCTATTATTATTTAATTGCCAAGCTTGCTTAATCACGTCTAATACTGATAGTAATCGCATCTAAGCGGGATGTTACAGAGTTGTTCTGACATATCCAGGCATTAAATGCGCACAGTAACAGTTGCTTTCCTTGCCACATCAGACTTCAGAAGCTTCTGCGTGAACAGTACTTCAGAAGCACTTCTTCAGACTCAGACTTCAGAAGCAGGTCTTCAGACGTTGACGTTTGTTGACTTCCTTCAGACTCAGACTTCAGAAGCAGTCTTCAGACGCAAGCTTCAGACTCCCACTTCAGGAGCACTCTGCAGACCCAGTTTTCTTCCAGCTTTGCAACATTGATTCTATGCTTTCCTTTCTTGCTCTAAGCTTGTTCTTTCATAACCATTATCAATTACCAATCATTAAACATGTGGTTCTGAAATCACTTGAACAAAGCATTAGCAAATAACCAATTTTCTATTTAACACTTTTGTTATCATCAAAACCACAAAAAGAGATATGTTTATAATGTTTCAACAATCTCCACCTTAATTCAAAAGAGAGTTGTTTAACACATTTTGTTCCAACATAATCAACACAAGGTTCCATTAACATACCACTAACTAACTCATCATCATCTTATATATTAAATCATGATTCATCATCATTGATGCCTTAGTAGTCAATTAACAAGTTCACATGCAACTTACGGCTCAATTAAAGATAATTCACAAGTTCATTTCGCCTCTTTTCATTCATAAGTTATCTTTAATCATACATCATGTTAATCGACCATATACATCATATTTAAAACACCCATTGGTCAACTTTAGGGGTTTGGAACCCAACATAAGCCTTAAGAACTTTAAAAATTGCGAAAAATTGAAGTTCCAAGCTTCAGGAAGGAACACACGGTCGTGCTCATCAGACGCACGGTTGTGCACCCTTTAATTGGGAAATGTTGTAACTAACGCACGGTCCGTGCGTTTAAGACGCACGGTTGTGCGTTATGTACAGACAGTGAAAACTGATTTTTCTTCGTTTTTTAGCTTGGAAAATCTCATTTTTAACGACAACCTTCGATCCCAAACTCACCAAACTCGATCCAAATCATTAACCCAACATTAATTTATCAAATATGGTTCAAACTCAACTAAAACAACTCATTTCATAATCACTTTTTATCAAAATCATTATGTTTGCACTTAATTTCAAACTTCGTCTCAAAATCACATTTTCACCAACAACTCATCAACAATCTTGGATGTTACAACAGTAGCAGCAATTCTTTCATGATACACAATATCAAAGTCGCTTAATGCAACCATTTCAACAACAACTTATTTAATCCAACATCAACTTAACCATTTTCATTCAATTAAGCTATTTCATTCAAAACATAACAACAACAACTTAATTCACCATAAAACCACACAACCAACATAATCACTTCATTCTTCTCATGTATCATAGCCGCAACTTAATCAACAACAACAACTTATTCAAATTCACTTAATTAAGCAATTTCACCATGAACATATCAATAATCACTTAAACCACAACTTATTCAACATAACTTCATGATTTCTCAAACAAAACACATACCCATGCTCAAAATCAAATTGTTAAACAACAAACATCATCCAATTATCATGCTATTCATCAAAATCACCAAAATTCACGAAGTTATCATTTCACTATAACAAAACATGAATTTTGACATGAACAAAACATGAATTCACCAAGTTTTAACATAATCAAAATTAATCATCAAAATAGAGCATGAATTTCACATAATTAACAACAAAAATCATGAAATTAATCATAAGCTAAAACACCCAAACTACCCATTTGCTTATTAAAACCCATATGGTGAAAATAATCTTCCCCCTTACCTCAAATCTTTTTTCTAACAAGCTCATCTAAGTTGATTCTCCATTTTCCCCTTGTGCTCGTAAGTTCCTCTTCTCTTTCTCTCCAAGTCTCTTCCTCTTTCTCTATTCTCTCTCTAGCCTCCCAAAAGTTTTGTCACAAATGAGACAACCCTAGTTTTCTACAACACACACTACTCTTTATATAATATGGGTTAGGGTCACTCTCACTAATGGGGTTAGTTATATCCAATTCCCATAAAAATAATTCTCTACACTTTTACTTCACCTAAACCTCCCCAATTTACTCTTACACCAATAACATCTAAATTCTCTAATTTCTAATTCTAACATAATCACAAAAACGCCACTCACTCTAAAATGACCAAAATACCCTTAACCACTTAAAATCCACTAATCCACCAATTCCCAACAAAATCAACAATTAACAAATATAACAAATAAATAATAATATTAAATAAATCTATTACTAAAAATCAGGTTGTTACATGCCATATATTTAGGGTCGAAGTCTTCATCTGAATTTTCGACTTTAGAAACAATGTCATATTCTGCAGGCAGGATTGACACCATGTTACAGATGATGCCAAAGTCAGGTTCAAAATCCATAAAGTCGGGATCATCGCCCTCATCTTCGACAGAATTCTCCTTCATTGGAGAAAGTGGAGGGAAAAGTCTTTCTTTTATTGGTCATCTGGCCAATTCGAATGTTTTCTTCCCTTTGGGATCCTCATCCATTTTAGCGAAGGCCTTAGTAGCAGCCTTTTATATCTCTGATGTCTCCTCCACTGGGTTCTGGTCATATGATTTTGCCTTTGTAGTTGTTGTTGTAGGAAAACTTCTTGGATTCAGTCGAAGCCTTAGTACCTGAAACACTTGAATGTCCTTTCACCATTCTTGCTTCCTTAGGCTGGAACACCTGTTTGGTCGAATGGACCCATTGCTGCACTGGTGCCTTGGCAGGAGGCACGAATGTCATGTTCCAACCATCCTTTACAAAATAAGTGGTGGTCGAATGAGAGGAATTATTGAAGGGAATGTAACTCTTATTGAAAGAGAATTTTGGTTTATGGTCAGCATACAATTTTCCCTGTTTCTTCGACTGGGGTTTGTAGTTTTCAAGGCCCTTAGTGGCCTCTTTATCAAAAACAGTGATGCACCTTGGGCACAACATAACCTATTTGTTTCTTAGCTTGCAACAGTTAAGAAAATCAATCTTCTCTTCTTCAGCCAATGGGTATGCAACTTTCATCTTGTCGGAAAATTGAAACTCAGAAATTATTCAACATCAATCTTTGGGCCTTCAGTGGCCTCTACAACCTGACAGTCAACAACATCTTCTTTGGCTTTGACTGAAAGATTTTCCACAGCTTCGATGATTGCATCCAGCATCATGCAATCACTAGGCTCAGCATACATAACATCAGCAGTTTTCATGGGATCAGCGTCAATTTGCATTTGGGGTTTTGATTTGTCTCCAAACTTCAGCCTTCCCTCATTCAGTTCTTTTTGAACCAAATCCCTGAAAAGAACACAATGTGAGGTTTTATGTCCAAGGAAATTATGAAACTTACAGAAACCTCTTTTTTATGTTGTTCCAACAGAGGAGTTTTTAGGCCCTTAGGCACTATAACTTGTCCATCAGCAACTAAGAGATAAAAAATTTCATCACACTTAATGACGTCAAATGTGTAAGTTTTAGGGACAAATCTATCATTTATTAGTTCAGTAGGATTTTCCCATCTGATGGCCTCAACAATTTACATGTATAAGGAGGCCCATGTTTTAATTCTGCAACATTAACCTCACTATCTTCGACGTCCTCATAGGCTATGTCAAATTCTTGGTCACTGTCGTTTGTTTCGACATATGCAACCTTTTCCTTTTTATGATATTTATTGGTTCTTGCTTTCTCAACCTTCAGTCTTTCGACCTGTCGAACTCTATCAGCCAATTGGACCATATCTCTTAAATATTGAGTATCTAACTTTTTCCTAATTGAATAATCAAGGCCACCAACAGCCATTTCGACTAGTTCATGTTTGGTCTATAGGTTCGACTTGTCGAACTTGGGGAACAGGTTGTTGCCCTTGATTCCCCTCATTGTTTGGCCTTTCACCAATTTCTAAAGGCCTACGATTTTGGAGTTGAGGGATTTGTTGATCCCTCACTTGGACAGGGGCGAAGAAATCTGCTATTCTCCCCATTTGTGTGGCCAACATTTGGTAACTTTGGTTTGTGTTTTGAATCATAGGATTGAACATGTACTGACTGTGAGTACAATCTAGAAACTAGGGTTTTCAGGTCTGTTTTGGTCATGCCTTGGGAATGATCCCAAGGTTACTATTTATAGTCCCAATTTAGGCCTATCCGGCCATGGTTTTGGGCCCAAATCATAAAGGGCCAAAACCATGGCTAGAGCGCCCTTACAGGCTGCTGAGGGCGCCCCCAGAGGGTGCCTTTAGGAGAGTTCCCTAAAATTGTATAGGATTGTCAGGTGGGCTTTGTGCCCTTCTGGAGGGCGCTCAGCCTTGCTCTAAGGATTGAAGCCCTGTTTTTAGCGCTCCAAGGCCTAAATGGTAAGATCTACGGTCCACAGCCCAATAAGCACGAGCTTTGGAACAAGGCGAAGTGATTAAACTGACACTGGGGGTCTGTCTATGATCTTTGGCCCAGCAAGTGAGACTTACTGGAAATGAAGCTATGTGAGAATTTTTAAATTATTGGTGCGCAAAGCGAATACCAACTGATATATTGCAGCCCCCTAAATATTGGAAGCTTTTATGAGTACTAGCCCAACATGGGTGCTAGCCCAACATGGGTACTAACCCAACATGGGTGCTAGCCCAACATGGGTACTAGCTTCACGTGTTTTTGGGGCCTTGGCCCAACAATAGTATCCATATCCCAACAAGCACGAGCTTTGGAACAAGGCGAAGTGATTTAAACTGTGTAAAAAAGAGTGACTTTATTGAGTGGCTCAGAACGCCATGCCAGAACTAGCCCAACATGGGGTGTGATTCTCTTTGAGGTTTAGATTCAGGGCGCGCCCTAGTGAGATCTAACGGCTGAATTGGGGCGACCGTTCGCTCTTGCTGACGTGCTCGCATCGCAACGGTTCATGGAAATTGTGCCCACTAAAGTGACGTCATCTTCGTGTTTTCCCACTTTAAACTGAAACGGATCTACTCCACTTTCAGATTTCCTTTACCCTTTTCACTTCCCTCACTCTCGCTTTTTCTCTAAAAAACATACTTTCCTTTCAAACCGTTCCTGGCTTTGGAGATCGTCGCGCTCATCAAATCCAGATCGTTCCAGGCTTTGCATCTTGCTTTATATCTCTTGTTCTTCGATGCGTTCATTAAAAACAGGTAACTTTCCTTCGAACTCGTCCTCGGTAAGTTAGGTCTTCGCTTCTTTTAATTTAGGACTTGAATATGGTGGTTATTAGAGAGTGTGATAGGGAGGGTAATGTAATATCTCCAGCGAATTCGGAGGAGAGGGATAGGTTGTGGAGCGAAGCTGTTAGGCATGCAACGCGATCGGATGGAACCACCGATTGGGTGATTTTTGAAAACGCCTATTATAGTCATTCTGTTTTAGTAGAGTTTTCGAGTGACTCAAGTGATAGTGAGGGGGGGAACAATAGTGGTAATTCGTCTAATTGCGTTGTTCTTTCTGTTCGCCCAGGTCCCTTCTGTAGGAAAGGAATTTGTTACATGGCGTCTTCTAGTGGTTTAGAGCAACATAACTTTGCCGACGAAGTACTTCGCTCGGAGTCCATGTATATAGATCCCCAGCGAGTGGCGTTCTTTCAAAGAAAACTCAGTGTGTCCTCGACGGGATTTGAAGAGGACATGATCCTAGAGCCTTGCCGCCCTGGTGAGAAAGTGTATCTACGGATGCCAAAGGGCGTCGTTCATGAATTCTTCTACATGTGCACGACTGTCTTTGAAGACCTGGGCGTGAAGTATACCTTCACACCCTTTGAAGTAAGTGTTCTAAACTGGCTGAACTTGGCGCCCTCTCAACTCCAACCCAACAGTTGGGCGTTTATAAGGGCTTTTGAGATCATGTGTAAGGGACTTGGTTTCGAGCCCTCAGATGGCTCCCTTTTCACTTTTTATGGTACTAAAGGGGTGGGCAAGTTGTCCTGGGTGTCTGTCAACGCGCATCCTGGCAAGAGGTTGTTCCCGCCTTACGCCTCTCACTACAAGAATTGAAGACAAACTTTCCTTAGGACGCAAAGGGAAATGACTGCGAAGAAGCCGTTGTGCGGGTACAGGGCGAGTTGAGGTTTCCATTCTGCTACAGTTCCCTGGCCTCCATCACCGAATTTGAATATGAGAAGTTGGACGAGTATGAAAAAGATGCCGTCTGCTTCTTGGACAAAATGTTGCCTATGAATATACGGGAGCTATTGAATATGGAGGGGGACGCAAATAGCCTAGAGACCTATTTACGTGAGTTAATTTAATAACTTTACTTGATTGACTTTCTCGCCTACTTTGTCTTAGTAACTTATGTGTTTTTTTCTTTGTATTTTGTTTTTGTAAAATCGAAGGCGCCTATGAATGCTGCAAAGAGGAAAAAGTATCTAGAGGAGATGAAGGCCAAGAAAGCTGCTGAGGGGTTGGTCGTCAGCGACCCCTCTGGACTTATTACTCGTAAGCCAAAGAGGAAAGCTGAGGTTGCACTTGACGCCCAACCTCAAGGTGAAGTCGCCACCGAAGTCGTGCAAGAAAAGGGGTGAAAGGAGAAGAAGGAGAAGGCGCCAACCGGGAAGGACAAGGTGGCGACTGAGAAGAGATCAAAGAGGGCGCACTCTCAGTCCGCTATCGAAGCTACTGGTACCAGCGGGGGGTCCAATCTTTCTGGAGCAAGGACTTTGATTATGGAGCCTATGTGAAGGAGAGGATAGCCTTCAGCCCTGACAACGTGGAAGCTGGGAACCAGAACTCCATTCCCTTTATGTCAAGGGACGTGGGCATGAACTGTTTGTGGTCTATCATGATTCTGGATGCAATGGACCGTAAACATGAAGAGCTAGTGCAGAGTGAAGAAACGCTGCAGGGTAAGGTGAGGGCGCTGGAGAAGGAGTTGAAACAAGCCCAAGAAAGTAGAGAAAAAGAGATCAAAGAGGCCAAAGAGGCGATGAAGCTTGAATGTGATGAGCGCATCATTGACCTGAAGATCGATCATGATGCTGATTTAGCAGGGAAAGACACGGTGATTAAGTAGTAGAAGGGCGAAGTTGCCTCTGGAGTTGAGAGAGAGACGGCGCTGAAGGTTGAAATCTCAGAGGCCAAGGGCGTGCTGGCACTGTCATTTGAGAATGGTTTTGACCGTACCAAAGAACATGTCAAATTTCTACATCCTGGCGTCAATCTCTGGTCTCTAGATTCTTTTAAGGTTGTTGTAGATGGCTCCCTAGTGGACGAACCATAATCTTACTGTTGTAATTTTTAATTTTGCTTTGAATTTAGTACACTCTTGGTTTGTAATGATGCATTATTCTCATTATGCTATTTAATTTTCTTCTATTATTTAGCTTCAAATTTCTTCTTTTTAATGGCGATGCTTTAAAAATGCCTCCTGGGCGATGACTATTTCTTGTGATAATTTCGCGACTTGATAAAAATTGTCAAACCGTTTTTATTCTCAACGTTATTGTTTTGTTGAGGCATCTTTTTTGTGTGGACCTTCTTACTTTCACGACGCCTTAGAGCCCTCTTTGGGGTTAAGGAATTAGGTGGCGATTTCTTTTTAGCTCACGACGTCTAAGAGCCCTCTTTGGGGTTAAGGAATTAGGTGGTGATTTCTTTTCAGCTCACGACGTCTTAGAGCCCTCTTTGGGGTTAAGGAATTAGGTGGCGATTTCTTTTTATCTCACGACGTCTTATTGCCCTCTTTGGGGTTAAGGAATTAGGTGGCGATTTCTTTTCAGCTCACGACGTCTTAGAGCCCTCTTTGGGGTTAAGGAATTAAGTGGCGATTTCATTTTAGCTCATGACGTCTTAGAGCCCACCTAAGGGTGAAGGAATTAAGTGAGTATTTTTTCTTGCTCGCGACGTCTTAGAGCCCACTTAAGGGTTAAGGAATTTACCTAGTAATTTTTTCTTGCTCACGACGTCTTAGAGCCCACTTAAGGGTTAAGGAATGGCGAGTACTTTTTTCTTGCTCGCGACATCTTAGAGCCCACTTAAGGGTTAAGGAATGGTGAGTACTTTTTTCTCTATCTTGGCATTGTTGATCTGTTGCAGGCGATGTATGCAATAAAAAATAGATCATATAGATACAATTCAATAAGAGAGTAAGGTGCCTCATTAAAAACCCCCGCTACTGTAGGGGAAAAGAGTGCTCCCTACTCTTTTTCATTAAAATAAAAGATACAGGAAATTAAAACAAGGTAATCATTATGGCGGCTTTACAGGTTTCTGAGCTCGCCCTTCAAATTGTCATGGTGAGCGTCTCTCTGTTTGCCAGCAAAGTCATGGACTTGGACGGGTTTGTGTAATTCCTCAATCGTATTTGCTCCATGAAGTAAGCTTGTCTCGCTAGCTTTCTATGTGAAATTACCATGACGCCAGGTTGGCGTGTTGACCGGCTTGACTCCTGGATACAAAGCAAGGTGACGACACACTTTGACGGGGTTGACACTAAGCATATATGTCGGCTGACGGGCGAAAAGGTTTAGGTTCTTCCTTAGGAGTTCTGTTACGCTCAGTTCTTCAGCTGGATCCAAAGATGTGTCCATTCCGATGGTCTGATGAGGCTCCAGGCCCATCAAAATCTCTTTTAGACCTTTAGTGGGTTCGAGGCGCTCTTTCTGAAATTCCTCTCCTGGATCCATGTCGACGGCGTTCACCTGGTGCGCTTTGGTGTTGCTGGCTCCTTCTGTAGCTTCAAACTATTGTGGTAACACTCCCGGGCAATTTTCTGGTCTGCTCTGATAGTGCCGACTTGTCCATTCTCTAGTGGCTACTTCATGATGAGGAATTTAGTGGATACATAGGCATCAAGAAGGTTGAAAGTTGGGCGGCCTATTATGATGTTGTTAGAGCAAGGCGAGTTGACCATTAAATATTTGACTCTGATGGTTTTGGCACTGTTGCCTGTACCGAAAGTTGTTTTCAAAGTGATGTACCCACGAACGTGCACCTGTTCTCTTGTGAAGCCAGCCAGGGTCCCCTTGAAAGGCTGCAATTGGTCCTCATCAAGTCCCATTCTCTCAAAGGTAGAGTAGTAAAGGATATCTGCAGAGCTGCCGGGATCAATCAGCACTCTCTTGACGTTCTAGTTGAAGATTTGCACAGTGATGACCATAGGATCGTCATCATGGGGAATTATTCCTTCGCGATCACCACTTGAGAAGGTGATGTCTGGCTTGTGCTCTGGCTTTGCTCTGGCGTGGTCGTCCAGGAGCATGACTTGTCGTACATACCTCTTTCGGGAAGCACTGGTGATGAGTGTCACGGAGCCATCGGAAGCAAATTAGGAATATTGCTGGTGGAAAAGGTGAAAGGACTAAAAAATGAAGAAACGGAATGGATAGACAGGGGCTCCACACTCTTTCTAATCCAAGAAAGATTGATAAGCCGATGGATGAAGATCGCCACAAGAAAATGATTTCTTGATAAGATCAAGGAGAACCACAAGAAAATCCACAATCAATTTTTACTCATTCTAAACTTTCATAAATTCCATGATGAAAATGGTAGGCACCACAATCAAGACGATGATTAATAAGCCATGAAGAATCGCCACAATGAAACCTTAGCCATTGATAAGATTCATTTTTATAAGTTCTAATCCTTGAACTAAAGAGTTTCATCCAAAACTATTTTTATTCATTATATGAAGGTAACATATATAGGAGTCATGGACCAATTAGTAAGAGCAAGGAAAAGCCACAATAACTAACATTAATCCTAATGGCTGCATGATAACTCTTACTTATTGCCTTGTCTAGTCTCAAATGCAAAACGGTTACAAAATTATCAAAGAAAAGTCAAAAGTCATTTTCCACCAAGAAAGTTATGGCTGCAACACCCCCCTTTTGCTACCTCCTATTTATTTTATTTAGATAATACTCTAATGAAGCCCTTAACACAATCAAATCATTAGAAATTCGTGCTCTACTTCCTGGACGAATTTTATCATGATAGAAGCCGAATCAAGTTAAGACACGTGAAATAGAAGTTGTAGAAAAAGTTGTTATCTTTCTAACGCATTAGAGAACAGCTTAATCAGACTTCTACAACTCTAGATATTACCAAAATACGACAGATGTATGATCACCTTAAAATCACATCAATCCAAATTAATTTGGTTCATTTTATTCCATCATTAAATTAACTCTCGTAGAAGGTGAGAATATTAGGTTCTCATCAACTGGACTCGCTGCCTCCTGTGAAACCGCCAGATATAGTGTTCAGTGTGTGGCGCTCGCCATCCTTTGCAACATCCTTCTCCTTTGGCGCGTCCTTAGGAGGGCGCCTGTCTCCCTCCCTGTTATCTTTGACGTATCCTCGCAGCCTGCCATTCTGGATTAACTTTTTTATTTCTCTCTTCAGATGAATACAGTCATCTGTGGTGTGGCCCTTTATGCGGTGGTACATGCACCAAGCATCTCTGTCGTTGCCCATCTGATTCCACTTTGGTGGTGGGGCATCTGGGATAAGTCTTGAGTGGTAGACGTCCTTCCAAATTTGTTCACACCGAGTGTTAAGTGCTGTGAAGGATTTGGAATCTCTGGCTTTCTTCTCGATGTTACTTTTTTCTCCCTTGATGTAGCACTCCGCCCTGGACATGATTTACTCCATTGAGTCAGCTGGTTTTTGTGCCAGTGACTCGTTAAACTGACCGGCCCGTAGTCTGTTTTGAAAAGCTCCTACAAACAGTTCCTGGTTTTGGTTGATGACTTTGACTGTAGCGTCATTATAGCGTGCAAGGTATTCACAGATTGATTCGTTTGGTCCTTGACGAACGTTAAAGAGGCTAGTGGATGAGACTTTGCGGTGGCGGCTGGCCAAGAACTGGTGTGTGAGTTCATATACCATCTAAGGGCGGCGTCTTTGATGGTTCCGGCTAACAGGTTGCACTTAAGAGAATCGGCGGCACCGATGATGGCCATTTGAGTGTTGAAAGCGGTGATATGCTCCACTGGGTCACTTTTTCCGTCGAAAGATGCAAGAGAGGGCGGCTTAAAGTTCTCCGGGACTGGCACGTTCCATAGTTCAGCGGAGAGTGGTTAAGGGTCAGGATAGGCCGATTCATCATGTTGGGATCTATTTCCTTCGGCGTGTTGTTGCTGTTGGATGGTTTCCATGGTTGCTTGCAAGGCTTCGTTGTGGTCACGAAGTTGTTGGATCTGTTGTTGTAGAGCTTCTAAGGTCGTCGGATCTGCCATCGTAGTGATGGTGAGGGTTTGTTTGAGGTTATGAATTAGTTTCATGGCTTGGGGGTCGCAGATTTGTGACTTAGCCGTGAATTGCAGGGCTGCAAATTAGGTTTCTCCTAGTGGCGAATCGTTTTTGATTTTGAGAAGGTTTGGTTCTGAATCGTGGCGGATTCAAAAAGGCTGAGGTTGCTCTGAAGCATGTGGCGGATTCGCGGCTTTGAGTGGTGTTTTCGGGCCGCAAATCAACCACTTCCGATTCAGAGATGGCGGCTAGGTCAGTTTTACCGTAGCTCCACGGTGGGCACCAACTGTACTGGTTGTGAGTACAATCTAGAAACTAGGGTTTTCAGGTCTGTTTTGGTCATGTCTTGGCAATGATCCCAAGGTTACTATTTGTAGTCCCAATTTGGGCCTATCCGACCATGGTTTTGGGCCCAAATCATAAAGGGCCAAAACCATGGCTAGAGCGCCCTTACAGGCTTTTGAGGGCGCCCCCAGAGGGTGCCTTTAGGAGAGTTCCCTAAAATTGTATAGGATTGTCAGGTGGGCTTTGTGCCCTTCTGGAGGGCGTCCAGCCTTGCTCTTAGGGCTCTAAGGCCTAAATGGTAACACTGTTCCAATTTGTTGTGTTAACATATTTACCATTTCATGGTTACTCTCATCCATCTACTATCTGAAAGAAATTAAAGAATTATTTGTCAATGATGGCAAAGCATTTCGACCAGGAATGCTATAACTTGATGGTAGATGTGAATTATACGGTGTCAACACGGGTGCATTATTTGCATATTTAGATGCACTTGTGTGTAGGCCAACCATCATTGATGTTAGCAAGCCATATGGAAAATCCCTTGTGACCATAGGCATCGTGAATTGTTGCATAGAAAGAAATCTATTATCCAACAAAGTTCTGACTTGATGATTTGAATCCCTAGGGATCAAAGGAAAAGTTATTGGTGGTGGTACAGAAGCCACATAATCAGATTGTGTCAATACATCAGCGGTCACTACAAGAAAATCAGCTCTTTGTGACAGCTAAAAAGTGGTTTTGCGACAGTTCAAACAGCCGCAATTTGGCCTTTGCGACGGTTCCTGAACCGTTGGTGAAATCCGTGTCGCTAGGTCATTTTGCGACAGTCATAGAACGGTCGCTCCAACTGTCGCTATCGGTATTGCGACTGTTCAAACAGTCGCAACGCGTTTGTTCTTTTTTGTTTGAAGGGGTCTTATGACGGTTTGAACTGTCGCAAAACACATGATATTTGTTTTTGTGAAGGGCCATTGCGACAGTTCAAACAGTTGCTATTCACAAAATTGCTTTAAAAAAATGTGAGGGCTGAACAACCTTTATTTGCGACAATTTTGTCAAAAAGATTTAACATAATTTAGACTAATTATGACAAAAGTAATTCTTAATTATAAATATGAACTAATCATAAACTAAATTATGAATTTCACATTCATATAAAATGATTCAATAAAACATAATCAAATGATACAACAAGGGTTCTTGAGTTTCTAACATGAAAATTTAATCAAATCTACATGGTCCCTCAAAATAAAGTTGGCTTGATCAACGCGAGGTAAATGGCCAAGACTCAAAAACGTCATACCCCGTTTGGTGATTCTAAGTCTTCCATCTGGAAAAAAAAAATTCATAGATTATATAAGAACCACACTAGTTGACAAAAAAATCTATAGAATCACTAATGACTAATATGTAGTTAAAATAGTTAGAGTTAGAAATTGGATCAAATCCTACCATATCCAACTAGAAAAATATTGCTTTACAGAATAACCATTCAAAAGCATAAAAATTCCCTTCTAAATACATCCCACAATGACGGAGCTGACAGATAAGCAATAAACAAGTGGTCACTGATGGCTTAGCCTTATTTAAATGTAAGTGAAGTATCAAATGTCAATGGCATAAAAATGTTAAGTAAAGCTACATACACAATAGTATAGCAGATTCCAGACTATGACAAATTTTTTAACAACTGAAGGTTGTACAAAACAGAGTGGGTAAATGGAAACTGAACTAACCTATGAAGACAGAAGAGTCACAAGGGATGTTCAAAACCAAATTGTTTTAAGAGTGGCCACGGATCTTTGAAGGCAATCAGAGCTGAACGATCACAAATATTGCAAGGCTCAATTATGCTTGAAGAGTGAAAAGCACTACCTGCCAATATATGCTGCTATATATATGTATTTCCCTCCATATCAAGATACAAGCAAGCAGGGTGTCACTATTGGAATGTTTGCTTCACTATTGGGTGTCACTAATCTTGATTAATATAGATTTTATCAAAATAAACAGTTAGGAATTAACCAAAACTGAATCCATTTTTCTAGTCATCAAAGATATAGAAAATAACAAGTTTAATCCAACGCGTCCTCTAAAATATATTACTACCTAATGTAAGGAATAAACATTCACAAGACTCTTGCCAAGATGCACCACTTATGATTCCAGCACGGTCGGTTCTGCAAGTATTCTGATTCTCATGTTCCGCGTTTTTATAAGCTCCACAACCAGTGAGAATAATAGCATAAACCCATACGATTATCACCGAAAATATAACCGCAAAGCGGGCAAAGATATTCCTTCCTCCTTTTATCATATGTGGCATGTACTGTTCTGAGTAATGCCACTACTTTAGAATATAACACTAGTATGGAAGAAAGCAAAAGAAACCAAGAACCAACAAACTTTCACCTGTGAAAGTAATACTAGGATTACAATTTCCGGAAGTCCAATCTCAATACATTTTGCAAGCTAAGATTCAAAAGCCACCGTTAAGAAAGTGTGAATATAATAATAACAATTAATATAATTATCATTCATAAATGTAGAAAAAAAAAGAAAGGACTAGATATTGTTGTTGTAAATATACATAACATTGGAAAACCTAACTCATAAAGTCCAAAGCTTGTCAGAGAAACCAAGGGAACAACAGAGAGAGGGCTTATGAACCTAAATAAAAATGTAGCAAACTATTCATCAAGATGATTTTAATAGGCAGAAAATGAGCAAGTCAATAACTTCAAAAATGGGAAATCATAATTCTAATATCCTATATCTATCAATGCAATTGCAATTGTTTTTCACTTTAACTAATAATAATCATCCAAAATCCTTCATCCAAACATACCCTCAGTGTGGGACCATTTGTAAGATGTGATTTTATGTGAACTAGATTTTTTGAAATTGAATTTGAACTTTGAAGTTAAGTGATTCATGTTTGGACGCTTACTCTAAAACAAAAGTTTGATGTAAAGGTTAATGTAAAATTTTCAACCCAACGCAAAAGCTATTTTTTTTATCATTTCTACTAAAATCGTGTTTTGAATGCGCGATTAATTTTGCCAAGGAGTGACCAATTATTTGATTGTTGGCTAAAACCACACTTGACATAGAGAATCAATTCTGCTAGCATTCACTTGACAGATGAGAGTAAAATTATTATAACAACACAGTGAGACAAGAACAAACCTCACTACATGGCGCCAAAGGCCACAATCCAACAATAATCTAGAGGCTTGAAGCAACAATAAGCTCACCCTGTGTTCCACGCATAATCCTCTTAAATTTATTCACATTGATCATAAATCAGATTGCAAGAAAAGGATGTTGATATACCAAAAAAGACAAAACAATGAAAAATACAAGGTTTGTAATGAACCAACCTCCCGAGGATTCAAAATGTCATCGTCGTAGCGACTGGCCAAGATGATTGAAATAGTAGTTGGCACAACGGTAAAGGATCCTCCAATAACCGCTGGTAGACGAGTCCCAAACAATGTTTTATTAATGTGTTTATACCAACCACAAACAAAAGATTTTGAATCAGCATTGCTTTTTCTTCCTGTTGAAACACAAATTGAGATATTTTTCAAAAGAAAAAAACCACACAACATCATAGCTCTCAACCCACAATTCATAGCTTTCACCTAACCACAACGGCGACGACCGACAGCGAATCAACATAACAGAGTTGATCTTAACCAATTTCAAATTGGTTAGACAACACTAACAGAGTTGAATCAACATTTAAAAGCATAAAATTAAAAAAAAAATCGTAAATAAGCAAAACGAGAAAAAAATTATAACCTAGAAAAGAAGAGAAGCAGCGAGTGGAAAAGGAACCCAGCTGTTGAAAAAGGAATAATCAGATAACCATGATAATCAATTAATGTAATACTTGAAAAAAAAAATAGCAGATAGAAGTAGAAGCAGAATCATAATCGATAAGCAAAAAGAAGCTTTTGAACGTAAAATTAAATCTTAAATCGGAAGAAAAAAAATGAAGGAAGACAGTGCATACTCACTGGAACTGAACCGTGAAAATGGCTTGTGTTGGAATAGAAAGCTTCGATTGAGCCGGGGTTAGTGATGGTGAGATTGAGGCATGGGTTGGAGATTGAGATTCACGTTTGAATGGGGGAGAGTGAGAACGGGATGCTTTGGTAGGGGAGAGTGAGATTGTGGGTTCAATTTGGGGGAAAGTGGATTGTGGGTGAGAGAGTGGTGGAGATTTAGGTTTCAGATTGGGGGTGTAACACCCTAACCCTTAACCGCCGATTATTAACTTTAATAAAAACAAAACGTTAAGGACATAGGAAGTTACAACATAATGAAAACGCATTTTCATAAAACATCAACAAATCAAAATATATTTGATTCACATACAGCAGCGGAAAAAAAATAACAAACCGAGACGTGCGAAAAAGACGCAAAACATGAAACAGAAAAATGCTGTCACAGCACATTTTCACTTAGACCTCCTGGGAGTATTTTCATCATAACTCAAAAACTAAAAGTCATTTTCACGTCAAACCAAAGCCACTGGAAAGCTAACAAAATTATCTAAAACTTTCATGTTTACACCTAAGGCCAAATCTGTACCAATCAGTACCAGTTTTTGTTTCAATTCCGGAAAAGTTGTGCAGAAAAATCAGACTAACAGCATTAGAAAGATTAACATCTAAATTTACATCAGAGACCATTACCAAATTTATACATACACGTTCTAATACCCAAAGTAGTGTTACAACTATCAGAGCCCTAAACTCTAACTAGGATACAACACCTAGTACCAAAAAGTAAGGATAGCTAGGCTATGTCCTCACCACTACGCAGGCTTCTAACAGCAAAAGCTACTCCTCGACGATAGCCTCGTCACCCTGATATTCTGGATCCCCAAAGATCCAGCAAATAACACAAAACAGAGAGTGTTAGTATCACAACCAATAAACATGTATAAATAACACATTAATATACATAACTAAAACACAACACGTAATCGACAAAACACAAAACTCCTCAACCCCACACGAATGCACAAAATCCTCAACCCCACACGAAGCACAAAACCTCAACCCCACTCGACAATACACAAGATTCATCAACCCCACTCGACAGAACACAGGATTCATCAACCCCACTCGACAGAACACAGGATTCATCAACCCCACACGAAGCACAGATTTCTCAACCCCACACGAAACACAGAATTCTCAACCCCACACGAAGCACAAAACTGTCAACCCCACTCGAAGCACAAAACTGTCAACCCCACTCGAAGCACAAAACTGTCAACCCCACTCGAATCACAAAACTGTCAACCCCACACGATACTCAAAACTGTCAACCCCACACGATACTCAAAACTGTCAACCCCACACGATACTCAAAACTGTCAACCCCACACGATACTCAAAACTGTCAACCCCACACGATACTCAAAACTGTCAACCCCACACGATACTCAAAACTGTCAACCCCACTCGACAGAACACAGATTTCATCAACAACAAATATCACTTAACAACCATTATGCACACATAATTCCTAAATGAACACTAATGTCACAAAGGATGCATGCCTCAAATGCATTCTCTAATGCATGTGGTACCAAATCATTTCGGATAAACTTATATCCTTATCAAGCTCTCTTGATAACCAAGCTCTCTTGGATTTCATACCCGCTCCGGATATCATCGAATAACCCACTCCGGGTATCATACAATCATGAAATGCATGATGATTCACTTAGCAAATATATGATACTTACTAACACAACTAATTATCAGCTCTCTGATAAATATCACAACAACAACAAACACAAACAACACAACTAATTATCAGCTCTCTGATAATTATCACAACAACAACAAACACGAACACTAGGCTCTCATGGCCAGGTCATAAGACACAACATGTATATACTCAACCACATAAGGGTTTCAAAGGAAAACCCACACATTTTGATAACTTATCCATTCCAAACATTATATAACACATACTCACACAACATGATAGCCTTAACAAAAACCACCATTGTTAGGGTTCACACAAGCTTTTCTTGAACAACAACAACATTTTCGAATACCCAAACATAGATATCATCATATAACTTCAATCAAACATACCATCAACATCACTAAGCATCAATTAAGCATAACATGATTCATTAGCAACTTTAATCATAAAAACTTTCTATCAAAACCTAGATAAAGTGAAAGGAGAAGTTTGGGATGGAGAAATAGACATTCTCCCCTTCTCAAAATCACTTATGAATAAGCAATACTAACTCTCTTACCTAGCAAACTCAAGCTCTCCTTCACTTGCCCTAGCTTCCTCTTGCTTTTCTCCTTCTCTTCTCTTTCACGTTTTCAGCTCTCCTCAAGGACAAATGAATAGTGATGTGGAAAGTCTATGTGATATTTCTTATAACTCCAACAAATCAATCTTGGCCATCCATCCTTACTAACTCTCAAAGACCAATCCTAGCCATCCAATTCAATCTAAGCTTACTACATCTCATCCATAGGATCATTACTACTCACAAACTCAAAAGCCCAATACTATTCACGCCTTAGGCCCAATTTCACCCAAAACTCTAAAAACTCGATTACGAACTTATCCTCGCGCCAAATAATTATTTCTCGATTACGAGAAAATATTTTTAAATACAAATCCATAAAATAAAATATATAAAATATAATATACGAAAATAGGGTCGTTACAGGGGGGAAGTGAAATTGATGAATAAAATTGAATTGTAGGGTTTTGGAGCTATGGGAGGGAGACTGAAATTGCAAAAGCGGAAGTGTGAAAATATTTTACCAAAAGCTTTATTGTGAAAGGGCGCTTAAAAAATGCTATAAAACTTGCGACCCTTAAGCCTAACAGTCGCAATAACAGTCGCACAAGTGTAATTTGTGGCCGTTCTAAGTCAAGGGTCGCAGAGTAAGTGTCACAAAATGACAAATTTCTTGTAGTGGGTTGAAACATACAGGGGCAGTTACCCCCATAACTGTCGAAATTGGCATAGGAGCAGTTACTCCCATAGCAGTTGACACATTGGCATCTACTGTAGGAATAGATGCCTGGGCAGATTCTGCTTGTGAAGATTGTGCATTACTTTGTGAAGATGATGCAGAAGTACTGGGACGAGCCATTTCTTTAAGGGCTTTGCCACTTCTTAAATGCATGCACAAATAAAATTTTCCAAAAAAAC
Organism: Medicago ruthenica; assembly: GCA_018208015.1. NCBI lineage: Eukaryota > Viridiplantae > Streptophyta > Magnoliopsida > Fabales > Fabaceae > Medicago > Medicago ruthenica. Next base: position 54,391,171 of record CM031376.1, read on the forward strand.
TTGTTAGAATAATTTGAAATTTTCCAGAAACGTTTTGCACAAGAACTCTTAAAAAAATTTAAAGTGATGGAAATTTCTTCCAAAAATGCACAAACAGGGTCCCACTGGGCGTGCCAATTTGTTTACCAGTGTTTTTGGTAAACAATAAGACTAGTTTTGATTATTACAAGCAAGATTAAACTAGAAATCCTAGGACATGTTGTACATTGTTATTTCCAGAAAACTTTAAATATTCATCATCTTTATGAGTTTGTTTATGGAAAGATAAAGAAAACTGCTTTTTAGTATGAAGATAATTGTCTTTCGATAGAAACCCACAATATATGTGTAGAATTAAAACTAAAAGACTTAGAATTCAAAAGACAAAAGCATTTAAAGAAAGGTAAATTGTATTGCACTGAAATGTAAATAGTTCAGCAAATCTTTACATATATTTTTTGACTCGTTCTAGACGCTAGTACTTTGAGTTTTTAGAATTCTGTAAGTATGATTTATGATTGACCACTTTTCCTTATGAAAAAGTACTATATATACACAAGGAAAATAACTAACAGACTACAAAGGTAAACTCAATCCTTTCGACTGCCTTAGCATGCTTTCCACATGTCTGGCTCTTTAATCCATGCTTCTTCAATTAAGGATTTGAATCTTCAATTTAAACCAAAGAAACCTGTCGAAATCTTGTAATGGTCGAAGCCTTCTTGATGTTGAAATCAGAGTCTATCGAACTAGACTTGTCGAAATCATCATGCCTTTGTCTTTTGACTTAGAGAATCTTGCAGTTTTAGGCTTTTCTTAGTCTTTCAAAAAGCTTTATGTTGTACCTGCACTTATAGAATTTTATGGCTTCATAACCATTTCTCCTGTCAAAATACATAATAAAAAATACAGGCTAACACCAGTCGAAGTGAACAAACACTTGTCGAAAACCTTCTAATAACTCCTTCTGAAATACATGTATTTCCACTTGTACTTAGAGAATTTCGTGGTCTTCATAACCATATTACCTGTCGAAATGCATGTTAAAAAATCCAGGCTAACAATATGTCACCTTCCGAAGTACTGTTATCTCAGGTTTATGCTTCAGAGGAAATAAATCTTGCGCACGTTAGTAAAATTAAATAGGATTAAAAAAATAACTGTATAAAGACTTTAAATTAAATAAAATATCCAACAAACAGGATAGAGGTTCATCTTAGAACCCTAGCCTAAAAGGATTTCGTTACTCATGGTAACTAAAGACAAATTACAAAAGAAATAAAACATACCCTTGAAAGTTTGTAAGAATTTTCTAAGTATTGTGCGTTATATAATTTGACATAGTAAGGACACTTGTAAAATGATAGAAGTCTTGTTATTTTTATTCAATTGATCAGGTCCTTATATAGGAGAGGATGAAAGAGCCGTTGTTGAAGAAGTGTCAGCGCATCATTTAAGTCCTTGAGAAGTTTTATCACAAACACCGAAGCTTTTCCTCAAATGGATAATACCATTGAATAGTCATTCAAAAATCCTTTGCTTCTAATTGAATGATATGTTATGTTCTTTTGGTCCTTGAATTTTCTTGTTTGTTTCTGCACGTGGTCAGGAGACGACAAACTGTAAGTGATCTTCCTTCAGAAGATAAAAAAATGAATCAGAGTCTCAAGATGCTGACGTTATCTTCAGATGCTCTATTCGTCAGAGTCTGATTATGTCAGAGGCTTAATTCTTTCAGAAGCTTCAGAGTGGAATTCTTCTTCTAATCCGAGTTTGACTTTTGAATAAGCTTGTATATTGCTTGGTGTTCAAAGTCATGATATTTCAGAACCAAAACTTGTTCTATGATTCTGCATATTGAACACATATTGACATATTCAATTGTTCTTTCATACTTTGTTATCATCAAAACTTCATATGGATTGTTCAAAACCCATTTTGGTTCAACAATATACATTAATTTTTTGTATATTTAAATGTATTATTATAAACTAGAATTGAAATATGATAGAAGATATAGTTAAATTCTCTAAAAATTCATTTTAAATATCAATAGGGAGTTGAATCTCATTGATCTATTAGTTTGGTAGTCTATTTAAACTTATTTCACATTAGTTATTCAAATATGTTCATATGAATAAGACTTTCAAACATGTTAGCAGGCAATACAAGACTTTCAAAAGACTAGACTCAAGCCTAGAAAACAAGCTTATGTGATGTTTTATGCAAGGCTTAGGCCTTAAAATTTGACTGGCTAAAGCCATTCAAAGCCTAACTCGGTCTAGCCTATTTTCACCCCCTAGTGTCAGTCCATACAAAACTTTTATATGGCTTTAAATGGACCCCCTCACCACAAGTGGACGATAGGATTAATCCCCTGAATTAGTCGGTCTTTGAGCCAAATTTTGAGATTTCAAAAACAAAACCATAATTCTTAAATGTATCGAAATTGCAAACACATCTTTAGTATCTCTTTTATTTCTAATTTTATAAACTAAATCGATAAACAAAAATCACAATTGATACCTAAAAACATATTTGAAAATCAAAATAACAACTAAAAACATACTTCTAAATGTGTTTACAATTTTGATACATTCAAACATAAACACAATGTCTCAAATATTAAGAACCAAACTAATTTTTTCTAAGTTAAAAGTGTGTGCTATATTTTCAAAGCTTAATTGCAATTTTGGTCCCCCTTTTAATCAATTTCTGGATTTTTGGTCCTCAGATTTCTAAATCCACAATTTTGGTCCTTTGATTTTTCCAATTTCTTAAATTGAATCCAACATTTCAATTGATGTTGATGTGGCTCAATTTTAGATGATATGACACTGAACTTAGTACACACATGGATGCCATGTCATATTAAACTTAAAATAATATTATTCTTTTTATAAGTTGAAGGTGAGAAAAACACAAGAAAGGGGGGTTGAATTGTGTTAGCTTTTTCTTCTTTTTGAAAAAGTCCAAAGTTCAACTTCTGATGGATTTCAGAATCTGAAGCAATGTTCAGAGTCAGATGCAGCGGATATAAAAGTTAAGGGAGAGAGAAGAGAAAGACACAAAGAAATTATCCTGGTTCCTTCCACCGCCCGGAAGTAGTACAGTCCCCTTGTCACCTACAAGATACTTTCACTATAATCACAAAGATTACAAATGCTCAAGCACACAAGCAAGAGACTTCCAATGCTCAAGCATACAAGAAAGAGACTTCTTACAAACAAAGGTTACAAAGAAAAAATGTTTGTTTGAACACTTGATATACAATCAGTGGTGTACACAAAATACAACACAGTTCAGACTCTATAACTTAAGAATTTCTAAGATATAAAAGTTGATAAGTGTTGGATATTTGGATGTTGGATACATGTTTGGTAAAATCAAAATGTGCAAGCAATGCGTCTTCAGAAGCTGGAAATTGGGTTTCAGAACAGTACTTCAGAAGCTGTTAACTTGGCTCTGAAGGTGAGAAAAACACACAAGAAAGGGGGGGTTGAATTGTGTGGGTAAATTCTTTTTCTTTCTCAAAACTTATGTTAACTTCATAATCAGATTCTGAACCTTTTTCAGAGTGTTTATGCAGTGGATTAAGTAAAAGAGAGAAAGGGAAAGAAAGACACAATGGTTTTTATACTAGTTCCTTCCACAAACCGGAAGTAGTCTAGTCCCCCTGTTACTTACAGAAGATTTGAACTATAATCAACTGATTACAATTGCTCAAAACACAAAGTTAAGAGACTTCCAATGCTCAAGCACTTAGCAAGAGACTTCTATGCTCAAAACACAAAGTTAAGAGACTTCTATGCTCAAAACACAAAGTTAAGAGACTTCTCTGCTCAAAACACAAAGTTAAGAGACTTCTCTGCTCAAAGCACAAAGCTAAGAGACTTCTAGTTGGTCAATACACAAAGTAAAGAGACTTCTGGTTGCTCAGCGCACAGGATGAGACTTGAATCAAACTGATTTACAAAGTACGTAAGTTTGAGTTGAACACTTGATCAAATATCAGAGGTGTTCACAAAATACAACTCAGGTTTAAGACTCTAAACTTAAGAAATTCTAAGATGATAAGTTTGTAAGAATTTCTAAGAGTTTTGGTGACTTTCGTATTTTTGACAGCAAAACAGAGCAGAAATATTCAGTCTTTTGTTTCTTGAGTCTTAGCCATTTCTTCTTCAAATCTTCACCCTTTTATAGAGAATAAAAGAGCTGTTGAGAATTGCCCAGAAAACCAGCAAAGAGCCGTTGCAAAGTAGAGCTAGGTCCAGCTGAAATTGTGTGCCAAACTGAGCAGAAAACAGAGCACGCAATATTTGAATTTGTTTTCCTTAAAAGCTGGAGAATGTTTCTTTGAAGGAGGCAACTGTTCCATTGAGTTGTTTTGACAGTGCAGGCATTAAATGCTGGCAGTGACAGTTGCTTTTCCTTTAGAGTCAGACTTCAGAAGCTTCTTCAGACACTGTTCATCAGAAGCTCTCTTCAGAAGCAGGTCTCAGACGCACCCTTCAGAAGCACTGTTCATCAGACGCACATCTTCATACGTTGACTTTCGTTGACCTTTAGACTCAGCCTTCAGACGTTGACTTATGTTGACCTTCAGACTCAGTCTTCAGAAGCACTTCTTCAGACGCAGTCTTCAGACTCACTTCTTCAGACGCAGTCTTCAGACTCAGTCTTCAGAAGCTGCTTCAGACACAGTCTTGCTTCATACTTCCAACAAAGGCTTCTATGCTTTCCTTCTTGCTCTTAGCTTGTTCTTCCATAACCAGTATTAATTACCAAACATTAAGAACGTGGTTCTGCACACTTAGAACAAAGCATTAGCAATTCCAATTTTCTTTTTAACACTTTGTTATCATCAAAACCCAAAAGAGAGTTGTTCATGCATTTTGTTCGAACACTCTCCCCCTTTTTGATGATGACAAACATGAGTATTAATAGAAAATTGTTGTTAATTTAATTAACAAGTTGACTGCAGGGTATGAGGTTTGCAAGCTCTCCCTGATTCTGATCCAGGTTAATTAAATTCAGTTTAGATCAAAACAGGTGAAAATTTCAGAATTGTTATTAACTTTAATTAACAAGTTGACTTTAGGATGAGGTTTGCAAGCTCCCCCTAAGTCGGATAATCCAAAAGGTGAGGTTCGCAAGCTCCCCTTGATTCTTATCCATGTTAATTAAATTCAACTTAAAACAATAAGGTGAAATTATCACTCATAATTATAAATAACAAGCTGACTTCAGGTTGTGAGGTTTGTAAGCTCTCCCCCTAAGTCTGATAATCCACAGGATGAGGTTTGTAAGCTCCCTGAGTCTTATCCAAGTTATTTAAATTCATTTCAACTCACTAAAGAGTAATATATCTCACAAAAATTAATTAAGAGGCTAAGAGATTAAAAACAGTTCTCATAAGTTAATTAACTGATAGAAATTAACTTATATTCTGAGCTCAGGAGCCTTAATACTGGTTGACTTTTACTCCCCCTTTTGTCATCAACAAAAAGAAAATTTCCAGAATTTTTTAAGAGAGTTTGAAAACATTTGAGATAAAAAATGTTCAGAGCATTTTTGTTCAGTACATTCTGTTCAGTATCACTGAACTATTTTAGACAAAATTGTTCAGATCATATACCAACTGAAGGTTTTAGCACAACTGAACTTTTTTTTTTGGAAAACTGAAAAGTTATAGCATTTAGCTCAGTGCTTCTGAACTCTTTCAGACAAAACTGTTCAGAGTTTTTTAAATAAGGATCTGAAAAACTGAACATGTCTGATACCAAAGTGAGACTCATATTTTCAAAAAGCTGTGTTTAATAAACCAGTTTACACAAAAAGGTTTGTAAAGCTGAACATGTCTGATATCAATTTGAGCATGTATGATGAAAATATGAAAACATTTCAGAACAGAAAACAGAGAAACACATTTGCATATTGATGACTTTGGGAGGGACAAAGTGTAACTTTCAAGGCTTTAATTCATCAATTCCCAGAGTTATAACTTATCAGATTCTGACCAAAAGTTAGATAACTATGCAGATTCAGAAGTCAGAAAATCAGATTCTGAAACTCAGACTCTGAAGTTTTTCCAGAAACTTAACTTTCTTCAGACTCTCAAGTGAGTGACTAATAAGCTTTAGCTTCTGATGAACTTTAGAATCTCAGTTTCTATTCAGATTCAAGCATATTTTTCAAGAGATGAAATGCATGTTCAGATTCTTTTTAATAAAGTTAAATCTGTCTTCTGTGAGGGGTTTTGTAAATATGTCAGCTCATTGATGATCAGTATCAATGAATTGAATATCTAAAACACCCTTCTGAACATAATCTCTTATAAAATGACGTTTAATTTCTATATGCTTGGCTCTAGAATGCAGAATTGGATTTTTAGACAGACAGATTGCAGCAGTATTATCACAGAAAATAGGAATGTTGTTTTCATGAATCTGATAGTCTTCCAACTGATGTTTCATCCAGAGTAGTTGTGTGCTACAACTTGCAGCTGAGATGTATTCTGCTTCTGCTGTTGACAAAGCAATAGTTGCTTATTTTTTGCTGGCCCATGATATCAGATTCTCACCAAGAAATTGACAATTTCCACTGGTGGATTTTCTTTCAATCCTGTCCCCATCATAGTCAGCATCACAGAATCCAACTAGCTTATAATCCAAGGATTTCTTATACAAAAGTCCCAGATTAGTTGTTCCTTTCAGATACCTGAAGATTCTCTTGACAGCAGTCATATGAGATTCTATAGGATCTGACTGGAATCTAGCACATAGACATACACTAAATAAAATATCTGGCCTAGAAGCAGTTAAGTATAACAGAGAACCTATCATACCTCTATAGAGCTTCTGATCTACTTTTGAGCCAGTATCATCTTTGCTTAAGGTGCAGGTTGGATGCATTGGTGTTGTCATCAGTTTACAATCATCAAGCTGGAACTTCTTCAGAAGCTCCTTTGCATATTTAGACTGATGAACATACACTCCATCTTTGCATTGGTTGATTTGAATTCCAAGAAAGAACTTCAATTCTCCCATCATGCTCATTTCAAATTCATCCTGCAATAACTTGGAAAATTCTTTGCAAAGAGAGGCATTAGTAGAACCAAATATGATATCATCAACATAAATTTGCACAATTAAGATGTCTTTCTTAAGAGTTTTTCTAAAGAGTGTATTGTCAACTTGTCCTCTTACAAATTCATTTTTAAGTAAGAAATTACTTAGTCTTTCATACCAAGCTCTGGGAGCTTGTTTCAGACCATATAGAGATTTCTTAACTTTAAAAACAAAATTTGGATGTTTTACATCTTCAAAACCAGGAGGCTGTTTGACATAAACTTCTTCAGAAATTACTCCATTTAAAAAAGCACTCTTAACATCCATTTGATACAAGATGATATCATGATTAACTGCATAGGAAAGAAGTAACCTGATTGCTTCCAGTCTTGGAACTGGAGCAAATGTCTCAGTGTAGTCTATTCCTTCCTGCTAACTGTAGCCTTGAGCAACCAGTCTTGCTTTGTTTCTGATCACTTCTCCTTGTTCATTAAGCTTGTTTCTGAACACCCATTTTGTTCCAATAATGTTCTTATGATTTGGTTTTGCAACTAAATCCCAGACATCATTTCTTTGAAACTGGTTCAGTTCTTCTTGCATAGATACAATCCATCCATCATCTGCAAGAGCTTCATCAGCTGTTGTGGGTTCAATCATTGACAGAAGTCCAACCAAAGATTCATTCTTACAGAATGCTGGTCTGGTCTTCCATGGACTGTTCTTGTTTCCAATGATCAGCTCCTCAGGATGTGAAGACTTGTATTTAAATGAGGTTCTGGGTGGATTAGCTTCTGAAGAATCATCAAGGGCTTGTTCAAAACCATTTTGATCTTGATTAGCTTCAGGAGGAGTGTCAGCATCTGAGAGTTTTTCAGTTTCTTCAGTATTTTCAACTTCTGAACTTTCTTCAGACTCTGAACTCTGTTCAGGTTCTGAAGATTCTTCTGATAGCCTTATATCTGCAAAACTCTCAACCAGCTCTGGTATTTTATTACCAGGCTTCTTATCATCAAATCTAATGTGTATTGCTTCTTCAACAACATGTGTTTCAGAATTATACACCCTGTATGCTTTAGATCTCTCTGAGTATACTAAAAAGATACCCTTTTGAGCCTTAGCATCAAATTTCTTTAGGTAGATCTTATTGTTCAGAATGTAACAAGTACAACCAAACTGATGAAAATAAGAAATGCTTGGTTTCCTTCCTTCAAACAGTTCATATGCTGTTTTATTTAGAATAGGTCTGATATAGATCCTGTTCTGAATATAACATGTTGTGTTAACAGCTTCTGCCCAAAAGTACTTTGCAATTTTGGATTCATGGATCATGGTTCTGGCCATTTCTTGCAAAGATCTGTTCTTTCTCTCTACAACTCCATTTTGTTGTGGAGTTCTAGAGAGGAGAACTCATGGAGAATTCCATGAACTTCACAAAAATTTTCAAATGGTTCATTTTCAAATTCACCACCATGATCACTTCTGACTTTTAAAATTTTCAAGTCATTTTCATTTTATACTTGTTTGCAGAATTTGTTAAACACATCATATGTTTCATTTTTGGTTCTAAGGAATTTAACCCAAGTCCACCTACTGTAATCATCAACAATTACAAGCCCATACTTCTTCCCATTGATTGAAGCTGTTCCAACAGGACCAAACAAATCAATGTGAAGCAGTTCTAAAGGTCTTGAGGTGGAAATAATGTTTTTGGATTTAAAAGATGTTTTAGAAATTTTTCCTATTTGGCATGCTCCACAAAGAGCATCTGAGTGATAGTCAATGTTTGGCAGGTCTCTGACCAGTTGCAACTTGCTAAGCTTAGAGATGAGTCTCCAGTTAGCATGTCCCAACCTTTTGTCCCATACCCATTTCTCATCACTCACAGACAGAAGGCAAACTACCTTCTGCTCAACCAGTTCTGAAAAATTGATTTTGTAAACATTGTTTTTCCTATTTCCTTTGAACACAACAGATTTATCTTTGTTGTTGATTACAGTGCAGGTGTTCTTATTAAACAGGACTTCATAATTACTGTCACATAATTGACTTATGCTAAGTAAATTATGTCTAAGTCCATCTACCAACCAAACATCATCAATGGACAGGGAAGAATTACCTATCTTACCAGTACCAATGATCCTTCCTTTATGATTTCCTCCAAACCCCACAGTTCCTCCCTCTTTCATGTTCAGGGTTTGGAACATAGAATTGTCTCCTGTCATATGACGCGAGCAGCCACTGTCCAGGTACCAAGACCTTTCCTTTTCTTTGGATGACAAGCATATCTGCAACAAAAATTATCTTAGACTTAGGTACCCATATTTTCATGGGTCCACTTTGGTTAGTCTTGAAAGGATAAGTTTTCTTGTGCACCTTGGGTCTGACATTCTGAGGTTTGAAAGGTTTTGAATAGACTGGTTTAATAATTTTTGAAGGTTTCATAAACCCAGTCTTAGTAAAATTTGAGTTTGAATTCTTCAGACTCTGAGAATTTCTTGTTTCAGGTTCTGAACTCTTCAGACTCTGAACATTTTCAGGTTTAGAGTCTGATTTTCTCATTGTCTTAGGCTTAGGACCTTTTGCCTTGATCTTTCCCTTAGGTTCAGAAGCTTTAGATTCTGAGCAGTTCAGAACTTCAGACTCTGCAGTCTCAGTTCTTGTTAAATTCAGTTTCTCAGAACTGTCAGAAGCAGGCACAAAGCACACCTCAATGCCTTTCATAATACTTTCAGAACAAGATGATATTTTTGATTCATTTGAAAGATTGAATGAATCATTTTTAAAACCAATACCTTCACCTTTGTTTCTGTAAATGTAATAAATCATAGAAGCAACCTTACTTCTATTGATTCCAGTTAAAATAAAGTCCTGAAGAGCAATTTCATGTTCATTTGGAATTTCTTCAGGTTACTTATGGGCCACATCTCTGAGTTCTCTAACTTCTTCATCAATCTCAATGATTTGATTCTGAAGTTTGAGATTTTCCTCATTCAGCAAGTTATGTTTATTTTTCAAAGATTTTAGTTCACCTAACTTGCTTTTGAGGTGGTTCATAAGATCTTTAACTGTTTCAATCAGTTCAGATCTTGTAAGTTCAGAGTATACCTCATCTTCATCATCAGAGTCTGAACATGATTCTGCATCAGAGAATGTTGTTGCCATTAAAGCCAGATTTGCTTCCTCTTTATCATCAGACTCAGAATCATTGTCAAGATCATCCCATGTTGCCATGAGACTTTTCTTAAGTTTGTTTCTGAAGTTGCTAGACTTAGAGCTGGTCTTCTTTGATTTTTCCTTTGACTTGTCCTTCTGAAGTTCAAGACAATCAGCAATATAATGACCAGGCTTCTTGCAATTGTAGCAACCCTTCTGATCTTCCCTCTTGGAACCAGATCCTTTAAAGTACTGAAATCTTTTGGAAAGCATTGCAAGCTCTTCATCATCTGAATCTTCTTCAGAATTTCCCTCAGGAAATTCTTCTTCAGATTCAATAGCTTTCAGAGCTTTTACATACTTTATTTTGGATTTCAGTGCTATTGACTTAGACTCTCTAACAGACTCATCTTCATTAAGTCCCAGTTCATGCACTTTGAGGGAGTTTATAAGATCTTCAATACTTAGAATATTTAGATCTTTAGCTTCCTCAATAGCAGTTACTTTGGGTCTCCATTTAGATGGCAGACTTCTTAGAATTTTGTTCACATGATCAGCAGTGGTATAACTCTTCTTCAGAATCTGAAGTCCAGAAACCAGAGTCTGAAATCTTGAGAACATAGTCTCAAAATTTTCATCCTCCTTCATTCTGAACAGCTCATATTGGTGAACAAGAATATTAGCCTTTGCTTCTCTAACCTTTTTGTTACCTTCATAGTTAGAGCAGAGTGATTTGAAGATGGCTTTGGCTGTTGCTTTATCACTCAGCTTCTGATACTCAGTGTGAGGTAGAGAATCCACAATGATACCTCTAACATTGTGATGCTTTCTGTATATCTTCCTTTCAGCATCACTCAGGCCTCTTCTGTTGATAGCTACACCTTCTTCATCAACTGGAATAGAGATTCCATCTTCTATAATGTCCTATAAGGAATCATCAATACCAATGATGTGGTTGTACATCTTGCTTTTCCACCATGAGAACTTCTCAGGATCAATAGTAAACATTAGGGGTTTATTGTGTGAACGAGATTTTCTATCATTTGTACCATAGTCATATGATACAGAAGTGTGACTACCAGAAGGAGGAGGTGGAGGGGAACCACTAGATGACATGTTTTTCTCAGGATCTCACTGACTCACTGTTAAGTGATTGAATATCAGAACCGGAGCTCTGATACCAACTGAAGGTGAGAAAAACACACAAGAAGTGGGGGTTGAATTGTGTGGGTAAATTCTTTTTCTTTCTCAAAACTTATGTTAAGTTCAGAATCAGAGTGTTTATGCAGCGGATTAAGTAAAAGAGAGAAAGTGAAAGAAAGACACAATGGTTTTTATACTAGTTCCTTCCACAAATCGGAAGTAGTCTAGTCCCCCGGTTACTTATAGGAGATTTGAACTATAATCAACTGATTACAATTGCTCAAAACACAAAGTTAAGAGACTTCCAATGCTCAAGCACTTAGCAAGAGACTTCTATGCTCAAAACACAAAGTTAAGAGACTTCTATGCTCAAAACACAAAGTTAAGAGACTTCTCTGCTCAAAACACAAAGTTAAGAGACTTCTCTGCTCAAAGCACAAAGCTAAGAGACTTCTAGTTGCTCAATACACAAAGTAAAGAGACTTTTGGTTGCTCAGCACGCAGGGTGAGACTTGAATCAAACTGATTTACAAAGTAAGTAAGTTTGAGTTGAACACTTGATCAAATATCAGAGGTGTGCACAAAATACAACTCAGGTTTAAGACTCTAAACTTAAGAAATTCTAAGATGATAAGTTTGTAAGAATTTCTAAGAGTTTTGGTGACTTTCGTATTTTTGACAGCAAAACAGAGCAGAAATATTCACTCTTTTGTTTCTTGAGTCTTAGCCATTTCTTCTTCAAATCTTCACCCTTTTATAGAGAATAAAAGAGCTGTTGAGAATTGCCCAGAAAACCAGCAAAGAGTCGTTGCAAAGTAGAGCTAGGTCCAGCTGAAATTGTGTGTCAAACTGAGCAGAAAACAGAGCACGCAATATTTGAATTTGTTTCCTTAAAAGCTGGAGAATGTTTCTTTGAAGGAGGCAACTGTTCCATTAAGTTGTTCTGACAGTGCAGGCATTAAATGCAGACAATGACAGTTGCTTTTCCTTCAGAGTCAGACTTCAGAAGCTTCTTTAGACACTGTTCATCAGAAGCTCTCTTCAGAAGCAGGTCTCAGACGCACCCTTCAGAAGCACTGTTCATCAGACACACTTCTTCAGATGTTGACTTTTGTTGACCTTCAGACTCAGCCTTCAGACGTTGACTTCTGTTGACCTTCAGACTCAGTCTTCAGAAGCAGTCTTCAGACTCACTTCTTCAGACGCAGCCTTCAGACGCAGTCTTCAGACTCAGTCTTCAGAAGCTGCTTCAGACACAGTCTTGCTTTATACTTGCAACAAAGGCTTCTATGCTTTCCTTCTTGCTCTTAGCTTGTTCTTCCATAACCAGTATTAATTACCAAACATTAAGAACATGGTTCTGCACACTTAGAACAAAGCATTAGCAATTCCAATTTTCTTTTTAACACTTTGTTATCATCAAAACGCAAAAGAGAGTTGTTCATACATTTAGTTCCAACAGGATCTGCGAAGCCACTGCGCTCTGCGAGGCTGGTACTGTTCATCAGACGCAGAACTGGTCATCAGACGCACTGTTCAGACGTTGACTTTTGTTGACCTTCAGAAGCTGCCTTCAGACGTTGACTTTTGTTGACCTTCAGAAGCTGGTTTCTGCGTCTGAATTTTGTTAAGTCTCTCACAATATCCTTTGATGATTTGTTTGAAGATTTATTGAGGCTGCTGTTTCTAGAAGGCTGATTATTTTGCGAGAAGATCTTTGTTGAAGATTGGTTTCTTTTATTGATGAATATATTTTCAAAGGAATCTTTGCAAAATATAATTCAGAAATATATGTGCTTCTATTTGCTTCTAAAATAATTATGGGAATATATCTTTGAAGATTTGGTTCAGAATTATGTGTGCTGCTGAAGACTATTTAAGGAGGACGATGCAATTGAAGACTTAACTGAAAAAACCAGAAGTTATCAGTATAGAGAGTCTTTGTTTTTTAGTCTGTTAAGCTTAGTGCTTTTTTTTTGTGCAGCACTCATCTGTTAGAGTTGGTTGTTTTGTTTTGAGTTGTTATTCACTTAAAGCTTTTAAGCACAAGTGACTTAGGTGTTTTGAAGTGTGTCTTCAATTTGTTGTTTTTGTTGAGTCTGATAATCAATGGGCTGTGATTACTTGATTGGGAAGTAAGTGGGTTCTTTTATCTAGGAGTTCCTAGGTAGAAGTCTATAAGGGTAGTGATTAAGTGATAAGGCTGGAAAAACAGGGGATGTTTCTTGAGTCTTAGAATTAATCCTACTTAGTGGATTTCCTTCCTGGATTGGTATCCTCCAGATGTAGGTGAAGTTTGCACCGAACTGGGTTAACAAATAACTGTGTTCCTTTACTTTCTGTCTCATTATTTTTCTGTTTCTGAATTCTTGCTTTCATACTCTGTTTTACGGGTTCAGAACCAGGTTCTGCCAGGAATTTCAATTGGCATCAGAATAGGCACCCTGCCTGTATTTGGGTGAGCTCCAGGGAAGGTTTTTCTGGCAAGTATGGACAAGGAATGAGGATTTGTTAACAGACCACCTCTGTTGGATGGGACCAACTATGAATATTGGAAATCTCGTATGAGTGCTTTCCTAAAATCTATTAATAGCAAGACCTGGAAAGCTGTTCTGAAAGGTTGGGAACATCCAGTTGTGCTGGACAAAGATGGAAAGAAGACAACTGTGTTAAAACCAGAGGAAGATTGGTCCAATGATGAAGATGCATGATCTCTTGCAAACTCCAAAGCCTTGAATGCTATATTCAATGGAGTGGACAAGAATATATTTAGAATGATCAAGCAGTGCACAATAGCTAAGGATGCCTGGGAGATTCTCAAGACTACTCATGAAGGCACATCCAAGGTAAAACTGTCCAGACTTCAGCTTCTGACCACAAAGTTTGAAAATCTCAGTATGTTGGAAGATGAGAACATACAAGACTTTTACATGAATGTTCTAGACATGGCTAACTCTTTTGAATCACTTGGAGAAAAAGTATCTGATGAGAAGCTTGTAAGGAAAATCCTCAGATCCTTACCAAAGAGATTTGATATGAAGGTAACAGCAATTGAAGAAGCATATGACATCTCCAGCATGAAGGTTGAGGAATTGATTGGGTCTCTTCAAAACTTTGAAATAAGCAGAACTGATAAGAAGGGGGAAAGGTGTTGCATTTGTAGCAGATGCTGGAAGTGTGGATGATGAAAGCTCATCAGAAGCTCTTGTGATGCTGAGTAAACAATTTTAGAAGTTTCTGAAGCAGAAGACAAGAACTGATGAGAAGAACAATCAATCAAAAAGAGTTCAGTGCTATGAGTGTGAGGGATATGGTCATGTCAAATTAGAATGTCCTACTTACCTCAAGAAACAGAAGAAAAGTCTGACTGTGACTTGGTCTGATGAAGAGGATTCAGAAGGAGAAGTGGAGAACAAGTCTCCTAAGCACATTGCTGCCTTTACTGGAAGATGCATAACTGATGATGAAGTTATGGGTTCAGAAACTTCTTCAAAGTCTGAATGCAGTGATGAAGAACTGTCTTATGAAAATCCTGCTACTTTTTGCAAGAAGTTTCATGTTCAATTTGAAGAAGTATGCAAGCAGCTGGAAGAACAGAAGAAAACTATCACTCAACTTCAGATTGAAAGAAGTGAACATTTAGAGAAAATTTATGTTCTCAATAATGAGGTAACTCAACTGAATTCTCAACTTTATCATATGAAGAAGCAAGTTAGAATGATGAATTCTGCTACTGATGTGCTGGAAGAGATTTTGGAGAATCAGAATCAAGGAAAACCAAATGGCTTAGGATTTGTTGATAAGAATCTGAACATCAAACAGCAAAATCCTGCTAAGAGGTTCATACCTGCTGCTGATACTTATGATCCACAGATGAGCAAACCTAAGAACAAACCTCAGGGATCTAAAGACAAGAAGGTTTCTCATCCTTGGGTATGTCATCATTGTGGTAAAAAGGGACACATTAAACCTTTTTGTTACAGACTGCATGGATACCCCAAGCATTTTCAACACATAAAAGTGGTACCAGCTGAGAACAAAAGCAAGGTCAAGAAGGTTTGGAGACCAAAGTGTGAAACTGTTGCCCAGAATCTGTAAGACAGGAAAGGAAAGGCTGTTGATGCTGACAGCAGGCCCATAGCAAAGAAGATTTCTGTTGCTGGACCATCTAAAGTCTGGAGCAAGGTGTTGGTTCCTGTCCCTGTTCAGAAGGCACTAAAAGGAAAAGAAGTAGTTCCTAGTAAGTCTGAAGATGTTGTTAAGCATGATACCATGCCCTGTGTTCTGAAGAGAATTGCTGATCTTGAGAAACAAATTGCTGGGAAGAAGATTCTGATTGTGCCTGAAGCACACATCAACTGAGCAGCATCTGGTGTTGTGTCTAATGAAGACTAAGCAACTTCTGATGCTGAGTCTGAAGACTGTCAAGTTGGTGGCTGATGTTCTGGATTTGACTTTGTGTTTCTGGTTTGCAAGTGTGTTGTACTCTGAAGTTTTGTGTGTAGATACTATGTGGTTCTGATCTTGATGCTGGTGATGTGCTTATGCTCTGTTACTTCTGTTTCTTGCTCCTAGTATTTGCTGGTGTTTTGTCAAAATTGTTTTGGCTAAAAAGGGGGAGAAATATGTGTGCTCTGTGTGGTTAGAAGCTACTACTGATCTGTTTGCTTCAGGGGGAGAGTTTATGCATGTGTTCTGTTCTCTGCTGACTCTAGTTCAGGGGGAGTATTTCTTTGTGTCTCTGTCAGGAACTGTGTGTTTCAGGGGGAGTGTTCTTGAGTATGTGTGTCCTGTCAGAAGCTGAGCTGTCCAGGGGGAGTTCCTGAGTGATGTGTTTCAGGGGGAGAAGTTGTACCCCAGAAACTGTTGTTGTATGTTGCAGGGAGAGTGTTTTGTATGAAATTGAGTGAATTGTTCCGCTGCTGACTCTGCTACATGTGTGTAGTTCTTCATGGTTGGATTCTTTTGTTGAATGAAGAACTTGTTTTTGTGGTTCATTTGATTTTAGCCAAAAATTTGCCAAAGGGGGAGATTGTTGGATATTTGGATGTTGGCTACATGTTTGGTAAAATCAAAATGTGCATGCAATGCGTCTTCAGAAGCTGGAAATTGGGTTTCAGAAGCTTGGTTAGAAGCTACAGTACTTCAGAAGCTGTTAACTTGGCTCTGCGAAGCCACTACGCTCTGCGAAGATCTTCAGACACTGGTACTGTTCATCAGACGCAGAACTGGTCATCAGACGCACTGTTTAGACGTTGACTTTTGTTGACTTTCAGAAGCTGAACTTCAGAAGCTGGTTTCTGCGTCTGAATTCTGTTAAATCTCTCACAGTATCTTTTGATGATTTGTTTGAAGATTTATTGAGGCTGCTGTTTCTAGAAGGCTGATTATTTTGCGAGAAGATCTTTGTTGAAGATTGGTTTCTTTTATTGATGAATATATTTTTAAAGGAATCTTTGCAAAATATAATTCAGAAATATATGTGCTTCTACTTGCTTCTAAAATAATTCTGGGAATATATCTTTGAAGATTTGGTTCAGAATTATGTGTGCTGCTGAAGACTATTTAAGGAGGACAATGCAATTGAAGACTTGACTGAAAAAACCAGAAGTTATCATTATAGAGAGTCTTTGTTTTTTAGTTTGTTAAGCTTAGTGCTTTGTTTTTGTGCACCACTCATCTGTTAGAGTTGGTTGTTTTGTTTTTAGTTGTTATTCACTTAAAGCTTTTAAGCACAAGTGACTTAGGTGTTTAGAAGTGTGTCTTCAATTTGTTATTTTTGTTGAGTCTGATAATCACTGGGCCGTGATTACTTGATTGGGAAGTACGTGGGTTCTTATATCTAGGAGTTCCTAGGTAGAAGTCTATACGGGTAGTGATTAAGTGATAAGGCTGGAAAAACAGGGGTTGTGTCTTGAGTCTTAGAATTAATACTACTTAGTGGATTTCCTTCCTAGATTGGTAGCCTCCAGATGTAGGTGAAGTTTGCACCGAACTGGGTTAACAAATAACTGTGTTCCTTTACTTTCTATCTCATTATTTTTCTATTTATGAACTCTTGCTTTCATACTCTGTTTTACGGGTTCAGAACCAGGTTCTGCCAGGAATTTCAATAAGAAATTCTAAGTGTTTGATGGGTAATTCTATTTGACAGAGTTTTAGCACTTTCAAAATATATTGCAGAGTCTTATTAATTTTTCAAGTCTTCAATCCTTTATATAGAGGTTGAAAAGAGACGTTGAAGAGAGTGCCAACGCATCATAGAGTCGGTAGAGAGGCTTGATCAATCACCAATGATTTGTTGCTTGATTTGGTTCATGTCCTATGAATGTGTGTATTTGAATCTATTCCTCGATATGGAATGAACCATTTTCTTGTAAGGAGACACAACTTGTAGCAACATACATTTGCACATGGGAATGTTGGAGGTACAGTTTGTACTATGTACTTTCCTGAAAGTGACATCCATTGACTTCTGAAACTTTAGAGCCACCATGTCTGATCTTGCATAGGCTTCAGTAGTAGACGTCTTCAACTTTCCTGTGTCTAGCTTCCAGAGAATATGACTATTAGATTTTGTCTCTTCAGCTTCTGGAGTAGCCTTCAGAGTCTGGGTATCATTCAGTGTCTGAGTCTTCAGCTTCTGATATTCAGATTCTACCCTTCAGATTCTGACTTGGAAAAAGCTTCTCTTGAAAATCATTTGCTCCTTACTTGTTCTTTTAGAACAAATACATGATAAATCAGTATAATTTTTGTCTATGGTCCTGCACACTTGAATAAATATTAGTATATCCAATTGATTTTTTAATACCTTGATATCATCAAAACTCAAGATGCATTGTTTAAAATTATTTTGTTCCAACAACCTCCCCATTTTTGATGATGACAAACATACGTATTAATAGACAATTGTTGTTAATTTAATTAACAAGTTGACTTTAGGATCTGAGGTTTGTAAGCTCCCCCTGAGTCTAATACTCCCAAAGGTGAGGTTTGTAAGCTCCCCCTGAGTTCTATTCAAGTTAATTAAATTCATTTTAGGCTCTTGAAGAATTTATAAATCAATATAGCGCTTAAAAACGACACTCAGAATTATTCACATTAATACATAGGCTAAGAGATTAGAAGAAGGTTCTCCTAAGTCAATTTTAATGAACTTATATTTGGACTTAGAGCCTAAATAACTTATGTCTCTTACTCCCCCTTTTGTCATCAACAAAAATGAAACAAAAAAAAAGTAAGAAAAGATAAGGATAAAACATGAATTCAACATAAGATATATCAAATGCAAGCACATTAGAGTCAAAATATATCAAAACCAAAAGTGTGTCAGAAGCACAATATTCAGAGGCATAGTATAAGAAGAAAAAATCATCAGAAGCATAAATAAATCAGAAGCACAAGCAAAAATCCATAAAAACTAGGGTGAGAATCTAAGGCTTTTGTTGTTTCTGCATCATCTCCAAAAGAGCATTGATGCCAGAATTCATCTGATTTTGTTACTTTTCCATGTCTTCCTGTGTCTTGGTCATCTCAGATTGCTCCTTAGCCATTTCAGCTTGCTTAGACACTAGGTCTTCCTGTTTCTTAACTAGCTCAGCTTGGCTTGCACTCAGATTCTTCTGCTCCTTCATAACTTCCAGCAGTTGAGCTTCCAAAGTTGCTTGCCTTGCCTTCTGTTCTATCAAGTCGGCTTCAATCTTGTCAGTGAATCTGATCATTGATGGTTCTTCCAGATCCAGTCTCTTCAGAACTACTTTGTTAGGTTTGACAAAGAACTTGGAGATCTAGGAAGCTTTAAGTCCAGACTTCAGAATCTCAGACACTTCTGTAGGAATTTCTTCATAGAAGGTAGAGTCTGATATCTGTCTTATGATATCCTTCTTGAGCTCGACAACTTGCATGCTGGAAACAACATCCTTGAACCAGTTTGTTAGATCTTCTTGCTGAGAAGCAACTGATATCTCCTGAAGATCATCTAGAGTTCTGTTGATTAATTGCCTTAGATTCTCCCACTTATCAGCATAATTTACCAATTGGATGGCATTGTGTCTTGATTCCACAAGTTCTACTAGGCTATCAAAGATTATCTTGTAGACTCCTTGTAGGACAAGGTTACATGTTAAAGTAGGAAGTGGTTTAATGGTTACAGGTTGGATGGAGGAAGATGGTGTGTATGAGATATCTTGCACTCTAGTATCAGACAGTGGTTCTGACAATACCAGTGAGACAATGTTATCATCAGATGCTGGAAAGGGATGATTGAGGTGATTTCTGGTTGGATTTCAACTTTTGATGTTTCATTTACAACATCAGAGGTTGAAGGTTCATATTCAGGTTTGGCAAAATGAAGAGGCATGGCTTCTAAGGGTTGATCTTCTGAACTAAAGATGTATCAGAGACTGTTGTCGTTGATGTTGTGATAGGAGCTTCTGAGGTTATGATTTGGGGAATTTCTGAAACAATGGATTTTGATATTGTTTCAGAGGTTGTTTGAGTAGTGATGGTTTAGAGTTATTGTTGTTTGGGTAGTTCTCCATCTAGATGCTGGGAAAGTTCATCTATGGTAGATGAAGAACTTTTGGAAGGACTGGATTTGTTTTGAACAAAGGTGTTGGAGAAAGGTGCAGGTTTGCCAATTTTTGATATAACCTGATTGTTGAAGGCAACAACAGCTATACTCAGCTTGTTCTTCTTGAGTTGGGTTGGTGATTCTGGGAATTATTAAAGGTTTTTCACTAGGTAGAACAATTTACATAGGTTGTATGTCTAGTATTTCCTCAGAATCTGGTATAGTTTGAGGTTTAGGGGAAAGTGTTTTAGTTTTCATGAGGCTAGAATAGTGTTGGCTCAAAGGTTGGTCATGTATGGGTGATTGTGTGTGGTCTGGCGAGTCTAGGTTAATAGGATTAGAAGGTGAAGAGGGTGCAATCTTACCTTAAAGCATTTGAGAACCTTCAGCTTTATACAATGCAGCTTCAGATACACCTGCTTCCTGTTTGACCTTCAGATGAGAAGCTGGAACCTTCAGAGCTTCTTGTGCAGAGGTATTCTTCAGACTTTCAGCAAGTTCAACCACTTTTTCCATGGCCTTAATCCTTTTTACTTGAACTATTTCTTCAGCAGAAACTTCCTCTTCTTCTTCTTCAACATCTTGAAGAACCAACTTTCTTTGGTATGGCCTCATCTTCTCTTTCTGAGGCTTTTTGCTAGCTTCAGCTACTGATCCTTTTTCAGAAACTCCCTTTCTAGTCCTGCTAGGGAATACTACAGCTGGATCCAAATCAGCTACTTTTGATAGAACTTCAGAAGCAACAGGTTTAGAAGCAATTGTCTTCCGCTTCTTGACTGGCTTTTAAGGCACGAACTCAGCAGCTTCTGAGTTTACTTTTCTTTTCCTGGGCATCTTCCAAGGTTGCTAAGGATGATCATGAATCATATCCCATTGAATTGTTATACCTGTCTCCTTGAAATGTTGTGATATGAAATGAGCAAGCACTTCTGGAGGGTCTTTTCTTGAGATAGGGGGAAAATCATCCAAATAGGTTGACTGGCTCAGGCTTGACTGGAGGTCATGTTCAGAAGTGATTACCTCATCCTTAGGAATTATCTTCATATTTCCCAGGGTCAGCCCTGATAGTACTTTGCCTTTGCATGTTCCTAGGTCTTCATCAGAACCTACTCCTACATGCTTCAGCTTCTGAACTAACTTTCCTTGATGGAAAATCTCAGAAAGTAGTCTAACATAAGGTACATTCTTCTTACCTCTGATTCCTTCCTTGATAGATGAGCACAAGTAATTGAATATGTAGACAGGAAGATTGATTGGGTACTTGTTGATCAAGAAGGTCATGAAGTGCTTGTGGTCCCAGGACATGTAATTTGTTCCTCCTTCTCTGGGCATGAAACAAGAAAGGATCATCTTGTACAGTGAAATTCCTGGCAATTCTGGTTCTGAACCAGTAAAACAGAGTATCGAAAACTAAAGTTTAGAAGCAGAAAATAAAGTGCAGAAAGATAAAGAACACAATGAATTTGTTAACCCAGTTCAGTGCAAACTTCACCTACTCTGGGGGATACCAATCCAGGAAGGAAATCTACTAAGTAGAATTAATTCTAAGACCCAGACACAACCCTTGTTCCAGTCTTGTCACTTAATCTCTACCTGTCTAGACTTCTACCTAGGAACACCACCTAGGTATAAGAACCCCCTCTTACTTCCTAACCACGTAATCACAGCCCAGTGATTAACAAACTCAAATAAAACACAGTACGATGAAGACACTCTTCAACACAATAAAAACATCACTTGTGCTTAAAAGCTTTAAGTGATTTACAACTCAAAACAAACTAAACCAACTCAGATGAGTGGTGTACAAATAAAGCAAATCCTAAAGCTTACACAGACTCTTATAATAAAAACTGTTTTTGACTCAAGCCCATAAATCTTCAAAGCAGCACGTCCTCCTTAAATAGGCTTCAGCAGCTCTCATAATTCTGAACACAATCATCCTTATAGATACAGTTCTGAAATATTTTAGAAGCTCAAAGAAGAAACAAATTTTTGAATTATATTTTGCAAAGATCCTTTGAAAATATATTCATCAATAAACACGAAGCCAATCTTTAAATAAGATCTTCTCATAAAATTATCACGCTTCTGGAAACTTCAGCCTGGATGAACCTTGAACAAATCTTCAAAAGATACGCAGAAGAAATTAACAAAAGGAACGCAAGAACTCAGCTTCTGAAAGGCAGCTTCTAAAGGTCAACATAAGTCAACGTCTGAAGTTCAGCTTCTGAAGGTCAACAGAAGTCAACGTCTGAACAGTGCGTCTGAAGACATGTTCAACGTCTGATGAACAGTTCTGCGTCTGAAGGTTATTTCTGCGTCTAATGAACAGTTCCAGAGTGTGAAGGCCAGTTTTGCTTCTGATGAACAGTAAATCCAATTTTCAGCTTCTGATACTTCTCAAAACCAATATCCAGCTTCTGAAGACTCAAAATAACATCTGTGGACGCTTTGCTTGAACAAATTGATTTTACCAAACATTTAGCCAACCTTTAAATAACCAACAATCTCCCCCTTTGGCAAATTTTTGGCTAAAATCAAATAAACCACAAAGATAAGTTCTTCATTCTTCAAAATATACTCAGCCATGAAGAACTACACATAGCACCAGAGTCAGCTGCGGATACATGCTATGTTAAAACATATACTCCCCAAAATACTTCCCCTGCAACACACAACAGCAGTTTCTGAGGTACATGCAGCTTCTCCCCCTGAAACACAACACTCAGGAACTCCCCCTAAACAGCTCATCACAAACAACTCTCCCCCTTAATTCTGAACTACAGTAAACTCTGAGATATTGCTTCTGACAGAACACACAAACTCAGGACCACTCCCCCTGAACCAAAAAGATCAGCACACATATTTCTCCCCCTTTTTAGCCAAACAAGTTTGACAAAACACCAGCAAACACAAGGAGCAAGAAACACAACACAGAACACAAAGAACCCAGCACAACACACTTGCAAACCAGAAACACAAAAGAAAAACCAGAACATCAGTCACCAACTATCCAGTCTTCAGACTCAGCATCAGAAATTGCTTAGTCTTCATTAGACACAATCATCAGATGCTGCTCAATTGATGTGTGCCACAGGCACATTCAGAACCTTCTTCCCAACTATCTGTTTCTCAAGATCAGCAATTCTCTTCTGAACACAAGACACAACATCTTCAGACATACTAGAAACTAGTGTTTTCTGAACAGGAACAAGAACCAACATTTTGCTCCAAACTTTGGATGGTCCAGCACCAGAAACTTTGGATGGTCCAGCACCAGAACTCATCTGTGCTACAGGAATGGGCTTGCTGTCAGCAGCAACAGCCTTTCCTTTCCCTTTGTTCAGCCTCTGAGCAACACTAGCACACTTTGGTCTCCATTCTTTCTTGATCTTGCTTTTGTTCACAGCTGGTTCCACTTTTCTGTGGTGAAAATGCTTGGGGTATCCATGCAGCTTGTAACAAAAAGGTTTAATGTGTCCCTTTTTACCACAATGATGACATACCCAAGGATCAGTAGCTTTCTTGTCTCTAGAATCCAGAGGTTTGTTCTTATGTTTCCTCATCAGTGGAACATGAGTATTAACAGCAGGTATGAACCTCTGAGCAGGTTTTTGTTGTTTGATGTTCAGATTCCGATCAACAAATCCAATGCCATTTGGTTTTCCTTGATTCTGATTCTCCAGAATCTCTTCCAGCACATCAGTAGCAGAGTTCAACATTCTAACTTGCTTTTTCATCTGATCAAGTTGAGAATTCAGTTGAGTTACCTCACTATTGACAACAGACATTTTCTCTAAGTGTTCACTTCTTTCAATCTGAAGTTGAGTGTTAATTTTCTTCTATTCTTCCAGCTGCTTGCACACTTCTGCAAATTGAACATGCACCTTCTTGCAAAACTCAGCAAGATTTTTGTAATAGGTAGCCAGATCTTCACAGGATGATTCTCCATCACTTGACTCAGACTCTGAAGAAGTTTCTGAACCCATAACTTCATCATGAGGGATATATCTTCCAGTAAAAGCAGCAACATGCCGGCCTTATTTACTCCCCACTTCTCCTTCTGAGTCCTCTTCATCAGACCAAGTCACAGTCAGACTCTTCTTCTGTTTCTTGAGAAAATTAGGACATACTGACTTGACATGACCAAATCCCTCACACTCATAGCACTGAACTCTTTTTGAATCATTGCTCTTCTCATCAGTTCTTTTCTTCTGCTTCAGAAACTTCTTAAATTGTTTACTCAGCATCACAAGAGCTTTTGATGAGGTTTCATCATCCACACTTTCAGCATCTGCTACAAAGGCAACACCTTTCCCCTTCTTATCAGTCCTGCTAATTTCAAAGTTTTGAAGAGACCCAATCAATTCCTCAACCTTCATGCTGGAGATGTCATGTGCTTCTTCAATTGCAGTCACCTTCATATCAAACTTCTTGGGTAGGGATCTGAGAATTTTTCTTACAAGCTTCTCATTTGTTACTTTTTCTCCAAGTGATTCAAAAGAGTTAGCCATGTCCAGAATGTTCATGTAAAAGCCTTGTATGTTCTCATCCTCCAGCATTCTGAGATTTTCAAATTTTGTGGTCAGAAGCTGAAGTCTGGACAGCTTTACCTTTGAAGTGCCTTCATGAGTAGTCTTGAGAATCTCCCAGGCATCCTTGGCAATTATGCACTGCTTGATCATTCTGAATATATTCTTGTCCACTACATTGAATATAGCATTCAGGGCTTTGGTATTTGCAAGAGATAAACCATCTTCATTCTTTGTCCAATCTTCTTCTGGTTTTAAAACAGATGTCTTGTTACCATCTTTGTCAGTCACAACAGGATGTTCCCAACCTTTCAGGACAGCTTTCCAGGTCTTGCTATCAATAGATTTTAGGAAACCACTCATACGAGATTTCCAATAATCATAGTTTGTCCCATCCAGCAGAGGTGGTCTGTTAACAAATCCTCCTTCTTTCTCCATAAAGCCAGAAAATATCTCCCAGGAGCTCACCCAAAAACAAGCTGGGTGCCTGCTCTGATGCCAATTGAAATTCCTGGCAATTCTGGTTCTGAACCAGTAAAACAGAGTATGGAAAACTAAAGTTCAGAAGTAGAAAATAAAGTGCAGAAAGATAAAGAACACAATGAATTTGTTAACCCAGTTCGGTGCAAACTTCACCTACTTTGGGGGATACCAATCCAGGAAGGAAATCTACTAAGTAGAATTAATTCTAAGACCCAGACACAACCCTTGTTCCAGTCTTGTCACTTAATCTCTACCTGTCTAGACTTCTACCCAAGAACACCACCTAGGTATAAGAACCCCCTCTTACTTCCTACCCACGTAATCACAGCCCAGTGATTAACAAACTCAAATAAAACATAGTACGATGAAGACACTCTTCAACACAATAAAAACATCACTTGTGCTTAAAAGCTTTAAGTGATTTACAACTCAAAACAAACTAAATCAACTCAGATGAGTGGTGTACAAATAAAGCAAAGCCTAAAGCTTACACAGACTCTTATAATAAAAACTGTTCTTGACTCAAGCCCATAAATCTTCAAAGCAGCACGTCCTCCTTAAATAGGCTTCAGCAGCTCTCATAATTCTGAACACAATCATCCTTATAGATACAGTTCTGAAATATTTTAGAAGCTCAAAGAAGAAACAAATTTCTGAATTATATTTTGCAAAGATCCTTTGAAAATATATTCATCAATAAACACGAAGCCAATCTTTAAATAAGATCTTCTCATAAAATTATCACGCTTCTGGAAACTTCAGCCTGGATGAACCTTGAACAAATCTTCAAAAGATACACAGAAGAAATTAACAAAAGGAACGCAAGAACTCAGCTTCTGAAAGGCAGCTTCTAAAGGTCAACATAAGTCAACGTCTGAAGTTCAGCTTCTGAAGGTCAACAGAAGTCAACGTCTGAACAGTGCGTCTGAAGACATGTTCAGCGTCTGATGAACAGTTCTGCGTCTGAAGGTCATTTTTGCGTCTGATGAACAGTTCCAGAGTCTGAAGGCCAGTTTTGCTTCTGATGAACAGTAAATCCAGTTTTCAGCTTCTGATACTTCTCAAAACCAATATCCAGCTTCTGAATGTGCGCTCTCGTTAAAAACGCGCAAACCCCGAGCGTACTCAAACGCTAGCAAGGTTGTGTGAAGTCGCCACCAAAGTTTTTGTTTAAAGGGAACGTTGATAATCCCTTGAGTTTTTTATTTTGAAGGGAAACGATAATAAAACCCTTGACGATGAGGAAAGGATGGTCATCGCAACCATTATCGGGTTCAGGAGTCGATTACACAAGGGGAAGGTATTAGCACCCCTCACGTCCGTTGTACTCAACGGGAACCTCCTAGTTAGCTAAGGCTTAGAATGTTTTTAAAGTTTTGCTTGCATGCTTGAATATATAAAGATATTAAAGAAAGGGGAAAAAAGTTTATTTTTTATTATTGTGCTTGACAAGATGATGATCTTGCTCCTACGTATCCCCTGGTGCGATGGGGAATTCAAAGCTACGTAGTTCTTTGCTAGAAAAACGTATTTGTTGGTTGTTTTTAGGAACGATGTTTTGATCGTATTCTTGCGATTAAACGTAGCTTGTATGCTCGTGCATGGGAGGCTTAAGCGTTTGTTTCGAATCGCGCTTAGAATAGATAAAACATGTCCGTTGGGGAAAAAGGGTTCGAATTGGCCGCGAGGGGACCAAAAGGATTAAAATGACTCAACCGAGTCGAGAAAAGTTCGATTGATCCAACGGGATCAAGAAAAGGTTCAATGGACTCAACCGAGTCGATCATTGACCAAAGTGACTCAACCGAGTCGAGGAAGGGTTCGATTGATCCAATGGGATCAAGAAAGGGTTCAATGGACTCAACCGAGTCGAACATTGACCAAAGTGACTCAACCGAGTCGAGATTGAATCAAATGGTCACGGGGGACCAAAGGGTTCAAATTGACCACAAAGGGCCAAGAATTGGTTTGGTGTGGTTGGATGCGTTAAAAATAGAATGACGATTGTCCGAACGACGAGACATACGTCAAGCATTCGTTCAATCGGGGAAATGGAGAGACATACGTCAAACCATCCCTTTTTCATTCAAGCTTTTGTTTGAAATTTAAGAAATCCCAAAGTTATCAAAAACACTTGGTTTAAAGCTTTATGAAAGGTTTTCATGTTCAAATTAGTTGTTGCAACCTAATGAACAAGTTTTCCTTGGTTATGCGCATGAAAATGAGCAAGTTTATGGCAAATGCACAAATTTGTGAAAAGCGCACAAGTTCGGCTCAAGTTTGAAAAAGATTTTGGAAAGTGAACAAGTCCGGCTTAAGTTCACGTTTGATTGAAAATCATGAACAAGGTTCTTGTTCAAGTTTAGTTTTGGAAATAATGAACTTAGCTTATTGCTCAAGTTTGATTTTGAACTTGTTTCGCAAGTTATTCAAAAAAGTGTTGCTCAAACTTGTGAATCTTCCAATATCATGCAAAACTCTTAATATGGTTTGAACAAAATGAGTTTCAACCCTCTTAGGTTCTGAGTTTTTTTTTGGTTAGAACCCCAAAAATTGGCTTTTAGAAGCCTGAACTCAGATTCTGAGTTCTGTCATGGTCGCAAAGCGACCAGAGCTTCGCACTGCGAACTCTGCGAAATTTTGAGTTCAGAAGCTGCTTCTGAACTGCTGTTCAGAAGCAACTTCTGAACAAACTCAGAACTTTTGGAGGAGTGAAAAGCTTTTGAAATTAGCAATAAAAGGAGTGCAACAACTTAGTTTAAATGTTTTGCGAACCTTGGGATTTCTTTTTAAGTTCAAAAGGGGTTTTGAGTCAAAAATGAGTGAAACTTAAAAATGCAAAGCTGAGATTGAAACAAATTGGAATCAAAAGCAAATGCAAATGCAATATAAACCAGTTAGAATGACTTACCAACTCCTAGCCCCAAAGCTCTTGTTGCAAGGAAATGGAAAGGCTTGAATGGTTGAAGTTTGCAAGGTTTGAAATGTTTGATGAATGCAAACAGTAAGAACAATGCTAAATTGCTATTGTTCTTCACTCTTTGGGTGAGGTTTAATGATGTTTTGATGGCTTGGTTACTTTGTATTGATTTGGGATGATTTATGCAAGAAAGGATTGGAACTTTGCTCTAATCTAGCTCAAAAACCAACTCTGTTTTTGTGTGTATCAACTCACTTAATTCTCACTCTCTTTGAACTGGTTTTTTGCTCTAAAACCTCTGTCTTGTGCTGTGTTAATTCTGTGTGTTGAACTCTCAAAGAACTGCCCTTAATCCTGCAGCATTGCATGGCTTTTATAGGCCAAAATGAGATCAAATGTCATGATGAGGAAATCTGCAGCAGGGCTGATTTTGTGGCTAGAATCATGATTAATTGCTTTGCATTTAATGCTAAAGGTAACAGGTGACCTTGCCTTGCTGCAATGGTCAAGACTTTGGCAAATCCAGCCATTAATGCAACTGATTTTGGATAGAAATGATGATGAAAAAGTGGAAAAACAGGGCTGGTTTGCAATTGGGCTGTTCTTGGGATTGGTCCTTGCAATCTTGAGGGGTTAAGCAAGAAAAACGTGCACTGTGATGTGCAGAGGTTGGGGGAAACAAAAGGGAACATGTGGGCTGGTGTGAGGAAGAATGAAGAGCTGCTGAAACAGGGCAGCAAAACAGCTTTTGGACAAGTGAAAACCAGCTGTGTTTGACTGGTTTTGGGGGAGAAAGAAGGAAGAAAAACAAACAAGCAGCTGGCTGGCAAGCTTAGGGTGATCAACAGGTCAATTGGGAGGGATAAGAGCTGCCCAAGGGCAAGCCAACTTGCTTGGCACATGCTTGGTTGGAAGAAAAACCTTCTCACCTTGGCTTTAATGGCACATGCTCAATTTCTTGCTTTGTTGAGTCCAAACAGCCACAATTGATAATAATAGCAATAATAATAATGATAGGTAATAATAATAATAACCATAATGAAAATAAATCAAAGAAATAAAAATCTGCAAAAAATTCGCAGACTTCGCAGAGCGATGGGGACTTTGCTCTGCGAAGTCCTCATTTCATGAAATGTTGACTTTTGTTGACTTTGACTTTTCTCTTTTTTTTTGAATTTTGTTTTGAAAAAGCTTGGGACAAAATTAGGGTACAACACTGAAGACTCAAAATAACATCTGAGGACGCTTTGCTTGAACAAATTGATTTTACCAAACATTTAGCCAACCTTTAAATAACCAATATACAAGACTCTCTACTCATCCTTCATGTCAAAGGTCTTCTCAGACGGCCTTCCATCATACAGAGTTGTCCTGATTCTTGCTACCCACTCACTCTTTTTGTCAGTACCAGTCATGAACATACCATTGCTTCTGGCTCCAATCACTTTGGCAATCACAGACTCAGTGATGGTGATTCCAATACCCATCACTGTAGACCTGATTTCTGTTTCTATGAATTCTTTCAAACCCATCTCAGCCCTATACTTTCCTTTTAGTTTCTTATTCTCAACCACCTTCTGACGTTTTTCCCTTGCAGCAACTTCTTGGTCGTACACTTCACTTCTTACCCAGAAATCCTTTACCAGTTTAGTATATGATGGACCATTTAACATCTCAAAGAATGGTATCTAATTCTGATGTTCTATGTAGTGCTTCACGTCGCATCCATTTAGACTTAACGAATTGAAATCCACTGACGATTCAATAATCAAACTCAAATCATCCGTACTCAAAGCCATTGTCTTAGGCTTGATGAATGTAGTGGCTTCTGATTCAACGGAGATAACATGCTGAGAAAATGATGATGTTCCAGCCTTTTCTGAGGTTTAGGGTTCTTAGGAAGTTTTAAAAAAAAAAAATGGGTAATTTTTGAGAGAAAGTTCGAATGCAAAAAGTGTGAGTAGTGAAGTGAGAAGTGTGTTTGTGAAAATGTGTTAAGTTAAAAAATCAAACTATTGATATTCAGGCAAAAAGAACATTAAACACAAAAGCATACCATTAATGACATTGGGTGGGCGAGACACGTTATTTAAAGCAATCACATCATTGCCCTGCAGTTATTACTCACCAGTTACTAACCACGTTAGAGACTCTTTTCAGAAGCATTGTTTCATTAGTGGGACAACTGTCAATAAAGCAGTTACAAACCATTCCACTTATAAAACCTATCAGAAGCAAACAATCCAGATTCTGGTCTTCAGAGTTTGAAAACTTTAGAGGTTGAACTTTCTTCAGATTCTCAGTAAACAGAGTCTGATAGATTTTCAGCTTCTGAATCTCATCAGAATCTGAATTGCTATTTAGAGGCAAGCATCATTCTGAGATAAAATGCATGTTCAACTTTTTCTTTATAAAGTCAAATATTTCTTCTGTTAAGGGTTTTGTGAATATGTCAGCCCATTAATGATCAATATCAATAAATTGAATATCCAAAACACCTTTCTGAGCATAGTCTCTTATAAAATGATGTTTAATTTCAATGTGCTTGGCACTTGAATGTAGAATTGGATTCTTTGACAAATTGATAGTAGCAGTATTATCACAAAAGATAGGAATGTTGTTTTCATGAATCTGATAGTCTTCTAACTGATGTTTCATCCAGAGTAGTTGTGTGCAACAACTTGCAACTGAGAAGTATTCTACTTCTGTTGTAGACAATGCAATAGTTGATTGTCTTTTACTGGCCCAGGATATCAGATTCTCACCAAGAAATTGACAATTCCCACTCGTTAATTTTCATTCAATCCTATCACCAGCATAATAAGCATCACAGTATCCAACCAACTTATAATCTAGGGATTTTAATAAAGAAATACAAGATTAGTTGTTCCTCTCAGATACCTGGAGATTCTCTTAACAGCAGTTAAATGGAATTCTCTAGGATCTGATTGAAATCTTGCACACAAGCATACACTGTATAAAATATCTGGTCTAGAAGCTGTTAAATATAACAGAGAACCTATCATATATCTATAGAGCTTCTGATCTACCTTTGTACCAGTATCTTCTTTGCTTAAATTGCAGGTTGGATGCATTGGAGTAGTCATCAGTTTACACTCTTCAAGCTTGAACTTCTTCAGAAGCTCCTTGGTGTATTTTGACTGATGAATATATACTCCATCTTTGCATTGATTGATTTGAATCCCAAGAAAGAACTTCAATTCTCCAATCATGCACATTTCAAATTCATCCTGCATTAATTTAGAAAATTCTTTGCAAAGAGTGGCATTAGCAGAACCAAAAATAATATCATCAACACATATTTGAACAATTAAGATATCTTTCTTAAGTGTCTTTCTGAATAATGTAGTGTCAACTTGACCTCTTTTAAAATCATTTTCCAGCAAGAAATTACGCAGTCTTTCATACTAAGCTCTGAGAGCTTGTTTCAGACCATAGAGTGATTTCTTAAGATTAAAAATATGATCTGGATACTTTAAATCTTCAAAACCAAGAGGTTGTTTGACATATACTTTTTCAGAAATGACACCATTTAGAAAGACACTCTTAACATCCATTTGATATAGAGTGATGTTCTGATTAACTGCATAGGACAGAAGTAACCTTATTACTTCCAGTCTTGCAACAGGAGCAAATGTCTTAGTGTAGTCAATTCCTTCTTGTTGAATGTAACCTTGTGCAACAAGTCTATCTTTGTTTCTGACCACTTTTCCTAGCTCGTCCAACTTTGTTTCTGAACACCCATTTTGTTCCAATAATGTTCTTATGATTTGGTTTGACAACCAGATCCCAGACATCATTTCTTTGAAACTGATTGAGTTCCTCTTGCATTCCAAGTATCCAACCATCATCAGAAAGTGCTTCATCAATAGAAGTTGGCTCAATCATTGACAGTAATCCAAGCATTGAATTTTGGATATCAAGCTATTAATTAGCGTTGACTCGCAATTTTAAGATTCACCACCGATCTTTTATTTTTCCGAGGAAAAGGGAGAAAGTTCGAAAAACCCAATTTTTAGAGAGATCAAGGTCCGGGGGTTAGTTACGCAAAGGGAAGGTATTAGCACCCTAAACGTCTATAGTACTCTATAGGAACCTCTTTCTTTTATTTATCTTTATGCTAAATAATTATTTGTTTGTAAAATAAATGCTTAAGTGTAAAAGGATTAAAAGGATGAGTTAAAAAGAAAAGAAAATGTTTTTGTTATTTTGTTGATTTGGAAAGACAAAGTCTTTTGCCTACATACCCAAATGGGATCAAAATCATGTAGTTCGGGGTAAAAAGCCGAGTGATTGGTTTTAATTGATTTTAAAGTTTGAAAAAAGTTTTGAGAAAGATAAGAGGCCGTAAAGGCATAGAAGAAATAAAAGAAGTGAGTTTGATTGATTTTAAATTGAAGAAAATGTTTTGATTGATTAAAGATTGATTGAAATTTGATTAAGAAAGAAATGATAAAAATTGACTTTTTTTGAAATTTTGATTATAAAATGTTTTTGGATTTTTAACTTTTTTGACTTTTTTTTTGAAAATTTTGATTAAGCCTTAAGGTCCAGAGGCTAAGTTATGCAGAGAAAGTCCAACGCGCCGGATCCCTCAAAATGACGTTGGATCAAGTGAGGGTCTTTTTCCTCGGATACGGTCCAAATTACAATATCATCCTCGACATAAAGCATAAAAAATAAATGTGGTGTCGGTGCATATTCTCATTTATTATTTTTACATTGGACCTAGATACATTCTAATGGCAATAAAATAAATGACAAAAATAATAAAATTGCATTAAAGTAAATATGCTAAAAAAAGAAATAAAAAATGCATGAAATGCAAAACAATAAATAAATATGGTGCATAAAATAAATAAAGAAAGTAAAAATGCAAGACATAAAATAAATATGCTACTGAAAATAAAATAAAGAAAATAAAAATGCAAGACACAAAATAAATATGATGCTAAAAATAAAAAAAATATGCAAAACATAAAATAAATATGATGCATAAAATAAAAATAAAAAAAAATGCAAGACAAAAAAAAATATGATACTGGAAAATAAAAATGCAAGGCATAAAATAAATATGGTGCTGGAAAATAAATAAAGAAAGTAAAAAAAATGCAAGGGCATAAAATAAATATGATGCATAAAATAAAAAGAGAATAAAAATGCAAGACATAAAATAAATATGGTGCATAAAATAAAAAAATAAAAAAATGCATGGGTACTGGAAATTAAAGGCAATAAATAAAGTGCATAAAAAATAAAAGAAATAAAAAAAAATAAATGTGCAAGAAAAGAAATAAAAATAAAAAGAAAAGAGAAGGAGAAGGGGGGGGTGCAGAACTAGGAGAGGGGAGGCGCAAGTAGCAATTGAGTAGAGAAGAGGAAGAGAAAGGGTTTGGGCCGAACTCGGGCCTGGCTTATGGCCGGGCTTTAAAAACTGATTTTCTTTCCTTTTACTTCATTTCTCTTCTTCTTTCCTCTCTCTTCACTTCCTTCTCACTAAAATCCTCCCTCTTCTCTCTACTACTCAGTCCGGCCAGCAAACGTTCTGGCGCGGCGGCCGGCCAGCCCTGGGGGCGGCGCCACCGCGCAGGAGGGACAAACCTCCTCCTCTTTTAATTTTTTTGGTGTTTTATGAAATCCTTTTTTGTCCTTTATGCGAATCCGGGCTTGGTTTTTTAAGAAACTCAACGTAGAATTGTAGATCTAAGTTTGAAAATGAGATGACTACCTCGTTTTTGTGGCTTTTTGATCTGAATTCGGTTCGTGTTTGGGCTGTGTTTGGTCTGGGTTTGCGTTCGTTTTTAACTGTTGGTTCGGATTTTGTTTGGGTTGTGGTAGTTTAGGTGTGCGTGGGTTGTGTGGGTTATGGGTGGTGTAGGTTGAGCCGGTGGAGGGTTGTGTGGGTTACGAGTGGTGTGGGTTATGAGTGGTGTGGGTCGAGCTGGTTATGGGTTGGATTTGGCCTGATACGTGAGTGTATGGGTGTGAGGGAGAGGCCGCGGGTACTGTTGTGTGGGTGTGTGTGTGTGGAATTTTTCTGACTTTTAGTTTTCCGGTGGCCGGAATCCGGTTGTGTTGGTGGTTGGTGGTGGTTGGAGGGTTTTAGTGTGGTGGTTCTGATTGGTACTTTCTCTGACACGTTTTCTCCCCTGAACAGTACCATTAATGGTACTATTTATAGTAAAAGACTGGACAAAAAGGACCAAAACGCCCCTCTGGGCCTGGACTGAATAACTGAAAAAAAAAATAAAAACTAAAAGAAAACAGTAAAAATAAAATAATAAAAAAAAATATTAATAATAAAAATGAAAAAATAAAAAATAAAAGAGAAAAACACTTAATAAAAAGAAATTGAAAGAAATAAAGGAAACAAAAAGTAAATAATAAAAATAATAAAATAATAAAAAAAAAGGTTGCCTTCGGAACAAAAATATGAGGTATTTTAAAATACCTCCCTGCCGAAATTTCGTCTGAAACGACGAAAATTTCTGGCTTAAAAAGGCGAGAAAAACGAATTAAAACGGGTCAAAAATGGGGTATGACAACAGTAATCCAAGCATTGAATGTTCTTGTCTGAAGGAAGATCTTGTTTTCCTTGGACTATCTTTGTTTCCAATGATTAGATTTTCTGGATGTGAAGACTTGTACTTGAAGGTATTCTTCGATTTAGTTGCTTCTTGAGAATCATCATAAGCTTCTTCGTGAGCTTCTGAAGTTGTATCAGCTTCTGCACTGGGGTCAGCTTCTGAACCTTCAGGATTGTTATCTGATTCTGGATTCTGATCAGGTTCTGAAGTTGCATCTGATATCTGTATACCTGCAAAGCTTTCAACTAGCTATGTCATTTTACTGTCAGGCTCTTTGTCATCAAATTTGATGTGCATAGATTCTTCAACACCGTGTGTTTCAGAATTATACGCTCTGTGTATGCCTTGGATCTTTCAGAGTAACCTAAAAAGATTCCCTTTTGAATCTTGGCATCAAATTTCTTTAGATATACTTTGTTGTTTAAGATGTAACATGTACATCCAAACTGATGAAATTAAGAGATACTTGGTTTTCTTTCTTTGAAGAGTTCATATGATGTTTTGTTCAGAATTGGTTTGATGTGGATTCTATTCTGAACATAACATGATGTGTTTACAGCTTCTGCCCGAAAGTTGTTAGCAATTTTGGTCTCATGAATCATGATTCTGGCCATTTCTCGTAAAGATCTGTTCTTTCTTTCTACAACCCCATTTTGTTGAGGAGTTCTAGGAGAAGAGAGCTCATGGATGATTCCATGTTTTTCACAAAAAGCTTCAAATGACTCATTTTCAAATTCTCCACCATGATCACTTTTGACCTTTAAGATTTTCATTTCTTTTTCAGATTGTACTTGTGTACAGAAGGTACTAAAGACATCATATGCTTCATCTTTGGTTCTAAGGAATTTAACCTAAGTCCATCTACTGTAATCATCAACAATGACTAAATCAGCTTTCCTGTGTCTGGCTTCCAGAGAATATGACTATTAGAGTCTAGGTCTTCAGCTTCTTGAGTAGCCTTCAGAGTCTGTTGGAGTAAGCCCTAATAGCCAATCTATTTTGATTGGATTTGGCTTTCTATCATGACTTTGATATATATATATATATATATATATATATATATATATATATATATATAAGGCATTTATTTATTCTTTTGTTTAGTTTCAAAATAATAAATTCCCTAGAATAATTGGTCTGTTTAATGGAGCATTAAGTGTGACTTAATCGTGAGACTCATTAAACGAAAGGACATTATTCTTAAAGTATCCGTAGTCAAGCTTTATTGTGAAAAGGGATAACATTAAAGCATAGAGAGTATTATGTGGGTAGACTGATGATCACATCTCACAGATCATAGATAAAAAGTTATCAAGTCTTCACATAGGTATAAATATTAGGAGTAATATTTATACTGGATTGACCCACCACGAGAATACTACATAGTAAAAGTTATGAAAAGTGTCATAAGATATTCTCATAGTCATAGTGGTGTATTTCACCCTTTGACCTGAAACCACTATGTACCCTAGATGTAGGAGTCGAGTGCTTTATCACCATTCAAACGTTGTCTGTAATAGGATGACTATAAAGTTGGTTGATGGGTACTCCATGAATCATGCTAAGGGACATGAGTGACCTAGATGGAATTTGCCCCTCCTACATAACAGGAGAAATGTCTATGGGCCCAATATTGAACTAGACAAGGATGACACGGTCTATGCCTTGTGTTCAATATAGACATGAGGGCAAAAGGGTAATTATACACATGATCATTATCACGGAAAGGTTTCGTCAGATCACATGACATTCTCATCACTTGGGTAGCAGTGATGTGTTGCTAGATACCGCTCACTGTTTATAATATTAAATAGGTGATTTAATATTATTGCCAACGTTACGAGAACCTATAGGGGTCACACACAAAGGATAGATAGATGAGAGAAATAAATAAGTAAGACTTATTTATAAAATAATAAGTAGGACTTATTAGTAATTAAATAATTAAGTATGACTTATTATTTAATTTATGAAAAATAGAGAAACACGGTCCATCGTAAGGTACAATGTGTTTAAGTGAAATATGGTGCACCGTAAGGTACGGTGTATTTAAGTGCTTGACTTGTTGACCACACAAGTGGTTCTATAAATAGAACCCTTGTGGTGAAGCATTATAGACTTTTGTTGAAACACTTAACCTAATTCACAAAAGTTGTGAAACCCTAGCCGCCGCTCTCTAAACCCTGTTTTCTCTGAATCTCCGTTGGAATTGGCTAGCACCGGTCATCGGAGGTCATCGGAGAAGTTCTGTTCGTGTGGACTGAATAGAGGCATCGCTACGTTGCTTTGCTCGTGATCAGAAACAATTCTGCCACAGGTTCTGCTCTTCAAGAGGTAAACACATAATCATTAAAGTGTTTAAGTATGTGTTCTGTATGATTTGTGATTAATGCTTTAATCAAGATCCGTTTCAATGGGATTAGTTCCGCTAAGAGGATTAAATTTTTTGAAAAACCCCTCTTAAATCCCTTCAGTGGTATCAGAGCTTCGGTGTTCTGATTAAATCATTACATTGAAATCTATTTGACATATAATAAGAGTTATTATATGTATCTATTTGAATATGTTTGTTATCTATGTATGCGATACATAGATGTTTTGAATCGAATAGAAATTGTTAAGTGTTTTCAATTTATTCGGCTTGTTGTTATCATGATATTTTATTTAAAATTATAATATCATGATTTGATCAACGACCGTAAATAATGGCGTGGCCTTAGCAATTCCTCTTAAAGATTGATTCAAAGTTAAAGTTTGTTACTAAACGAGGCTTCTCTTTAGCCTTTGTAACACACAAAAGAAAAAAAAATATTTGAGAAGGAATTAATTTGGAATGCAAATCCGTTAATAATGATAATAATATTAAGTGTTACTATTTTTATTATTTTAAATAAGAATTAATTAAAATTGATTGATCGATAGCATATATGTGATATATGATTCTGATACGACATCAGTATATGTGATATATTGATTGTGTCATTCGTTCAATAGGTTTTATATAATTGATTGTGAATTTGTAGACAATTCGTGAGATTGAGCTTCGATATCCGATTCTGGTGAAGCATCAAAGATCCGGTTGTCCATACTGAGCAAACAATTGTTAAAACTATTGATGTTTGATCGTCGTATTAGGTTGCCTAACTATACAAGAGTTGTATTATTATGGTTGTATCATTTGATCAATTGTTTTCAAAAGATTGTTGTGAATTTGAACAATTTGTGAGATTGAGCTTCGATATCCGAATCTGGTGAAACATCAAAGATCTGATTGTTCATGCTAAACAAACAATCCTAGAAACTATTGATGTAGTATGACCTGCGTAGTGTGATCAATCATAATGTTTAATTAATTTATTCAATTGGAGAAAAGTAATAAATTTAAAAAGATCATGATTTTGAAAGGGTTTCAATATCAGGTATGATTTTTTTTTTAATTTGGTAATTAAAGATTTTCATATCTTTAGTTTAATTC
This sequence comes from Medicago ruthenica, assembly GCA_018208015.1. NCBI lineage: Eukaryota > Viridiplantae > Streptophyta > Magnoliopsida > Fabales > Fabaceae > Medicago > Medicago ruthenica. The sequence goes on from CM031376.1 coordinate 54,429,109, forward strand.
ATTTCCAATTTAAAAGGATCATGATTTTGAAAAGTTTCAATATCAGATATGATCTTTTGAATTTGGTAGTAAAATATTTGCATAATTTTAGCACCATAATTTGTTTTGGAAACAGATTGATTGCCTAAATAAAGCAGATTTAATTATAATAATTATTGAGTGTCAATATTACTATAATTAAATAAATAAAAATTCTACCTTTTTGGATTGTTTTTCAAAAGTTGTTTGAAATGGTAGTAAACGATCCTTATTTGATAGTAAATTTAAAATGTCATGATTTGAAATAGTTTCAATATCATGTATGATTTTGAATTTATTTAAAAGATTTGCACGATGTTAACAAAATTTATTTCTAATTTAAAAGAATCATGATATTGAAAGAGTTTCAATATCGGATATGATCTTTTAGATTTGGTCATAATATTTGCATATTTTATTTTTATTTATGACCCGATTGACTTTGAAAATAGTTTCAAAGTATATGTTTATATATATGAATCAATTTTATATGGCATATATCTCGGTCAAAATATTATTTCCAAATCTTGATTGACTCTAAAACTGTTTAATGATAATAATAAATAGTTATTATTATTTATCATTAAGTTTAAGGTATATGGTTATGACCTTAGTTTACTTTGGCGTTTATTCATTTAGATAAAATATGACCTGCGTGTCATGATTTATTTTATTTAAATACGGACTGCGTGTCATGATTTATTTTATTTAAATACGGCCTGCGTGTCGTGATTTATTTTATTTAAATACGACCTGCGTGTCGTTTCATTTATTATTTTATTTAAGAGTTAAATATTGTAATTGCTTCAAGAGTTGAAGAGAAGACGACGCCAAAAGATAATTCTGATGGAGAAACTTTTGAAGCTTGCTCGTGGGTCAAAGAATTGTAATAAAGTAGTTTATTTAATTCTTACGCGTTAGGAGGTCATAACCATACTACATAATTTATTTTATGTATGTGATGCATGAAATGTATGTTTAGTTAGCGCATGTATGAGATGCATGCTTAACATGTTTTAGACAAATGTTAGCATGTATGTTTTTAATGTTTTTATATACTTGCTATCCATGAGCATGAATGTCATGCATCTTAAGAGATATGTGTATGAGATACACATGTCGATGAGATCAAACTTAATAAAAATCCTTCAAAAGGAATTGAAGTTAATTGATTTCCAAAGTATAACACCCTTCAAGACTAATATCGAAATGTGTGGGTTCGCCTCTGCGAAGTGCACTTTCTATACTAGTAAGTTGAGGTGCGGTAATTCTATTTACCCGACTATTATTCTTTGGGTCTAACTTAACTAAGTTATTTTAATAAGATTAAAAATATATTAACTTCAAAAAGAATATTAAGTTAATTGCTTTCCAAAGGATAGCACCCTTCAAGACTAGTCTCGAATAGTGTGGGTTCGCCCTAGCGAAGTGCACTTTCTATACTAGTAAGTTGCGGTGAGGTAATTCCATTTACCCAACTGTTATTCTTTGGGTCTAACTTAACTAAATTATTTTAATAAGATTAAAATATATTTAGAAGCAATGTTTGGGAACATCTATATGATAGATTAGAGTAAGGAGTTACTCGCCCAAATGGTTTGAAAGTTGTATGAGATACAATTGGAAGGAGTTTCTACCTAAATAGCTAAGTTTTGGGGGATCAGCCCTCGCTGACTCAAAACGAAGTGAAACATGGATTTCAACCCACTAGAAAATCTTCCAATGAGATTTTCCGAATCAAATGTTGAAGGTCATTTGTTTTGAGTAAAATAGTGGGAGCATATTAATTAAAGACCTAATTAAATATGTTTTTAAATCATGATACATTTATTTTATTTATTTTCTGTATTTAGAATTTCTTTGGCATATGCATTTTATTATACTGTTAAATGTTCTTATAAAGAACAAAATCTTCAAAAAGGAGTTTCTGAATTGGTACAAGAATTGAGAATTGTTCTCAAGTACAAGAAAAATTTGTAATGTTTTGAAAAGAGTCAAAATATAAGAAAGAGGTAAGACTTCTTCTTTGCCCATACGGTTATATAAGGTTAAATTTCTACTTCTGCATCATAAGTATATGATACTTGATGATTGATCTCATATTTGTTGAAATATAGAGTTTTTAAGGAAATAAGACATTAACTATAAGTGAAGTCCACCTATGTATAGAATGGAACAAATTGTTTCATTGACATAGGAGCTAATGCTTGGACTTAAATTTAACTTGATATGGAACCAAATAATTGTTATTAAATTCCATATAAAATAGAAGCATTAAATCCTAAATCTTGTATTGACAAGATAAAGATTGTGTAGTTGAATAAAAGACAAACGTTGTCCTATTATCCAAATAATGTTTTCTATACAAGCGTGTTAATCAAGTAATGGACTTGAGTTCCATGATCTTGATAAGCTGGTCTATAACATATGAGGAAAGGATTAAATGAGATTTGGACCTTTTGTATATCATCGGCATTATTGTTGCAAAGAAGTGTGATTCACAATTTCAGATTCCATGAATATGGAATATTGGACTCATTTGATATCTTATCATTTGAAGGATATGAGTTCTGCCTTTAAAATATTTCAGTGTTAGAGAACATCTGATTTATTCGAATCAATATACATATGATGTATATGGATCACCAAACACATTTGCTAGAGATATTTATTTCTCTTACTTCATTAGATATGTGTTTGACACGAGTTAGAAATATTTGAATTAGTTCAAAGAGTTCAACGATGGAGTAAAGGAATAATTTTGAAAAGTATAAAGATCATATGAGTATGTCATGATGGTTAATACTTAATTAAGGAGTAAATTGATAATTTATATCGCTTCATGTTTGACATGACTCGATCTAAAATAGTTCGATTATAACTCCATGACTCTTGAAATTGATTAAATTACAGTTATTTTTCACCCACAATAAGTTCCAATCGATGTAATCATAGAGACACCATATTAGATATGGAGGAAGAGTACCTAGTTTGACTTTGTGATAATTTGGGGTTATGATGTTTATTAGATAAACAAAATTCCAAACTAGATGAATGTATACTTGTGGAGGTATCCTTAGGAAGCTAAAGGATACTAATTCTACATCACATGACAAAAGTTGTCTGTCGCTAGAATTGGAGTATTCCTCTTGAAGGAGTATATCTCTGCAGGAGCCAGTGGGAGTGATGTAGAACTTTAATTAAGTCAAGTACCACAAAATACATGTTTCTCTAAGAATGGAACATGAACTGATTCAGCAAAGGGCTGTTGTTAAATCATCAGTTCGAGTAGCACAAGATCTAGATGAGTCTGACATGTCATATCACTAGGATGAGAAACATGATTTTGTCATGGCTCAACAAGGTGATATGATGCTAATGGAAGATGAGCGTCTGACTTACTAGAAGGCCGTAAATGGCCTGAATTCTGAGAAGTGGCTAGATGCCATGTGATCTTATATAGAGTCCATGTACACAAACCATATATGGATATTGGTTATATCATCCAATGAGTACGACTCATAAGATGAATGTGGGTTTTCTTATATAAAACTAACATGGATGGTATTATGAATACCTTTAAGATATTATTGATCGTAGACGGTTTCGTGCAAAATCATGATGCAAATCGTGATGAAACCATTACATCATGATAATTCTTAAATCCAACGATTCCATTTGCCATTGTTTTATAATACACATTCTAGAGGATGGATAACGAGGTTGCATTCCTTAATTGGAATGACCTTATATATGTATTTGACATATATGTAGGGTTTCGTTAATCAGATGCTAGAAAGGTACATATATTACAAAAATTCATGTATGGAATGGAACAAGCTTCTCGAAGTTGAATTGTTTATTTTATTAATAGAGTTTTATGAAAACTTAGATTAATAAAAGAACAAATTTAAATCTTGTGCACACAGGGAAATTAGTGGGAGCATTGATATTAGTTTGGTGGAGTATGTGGATGACATACTAGTCACCAAAACAATTTGTCTGCACATGTGAGACATGGTTAGAAAATTATTTCTGATATGTACCAAAATTGATTATAGTGTTCGATACTAGAATACTTTCAAAATATCCTTGGATGTATTAAAGGACTTAGGATTGTTTCTTGAACACGGATGAAAGGAACATTGTAAAGGAGTTACAATGATGACAACTTTCATATTAGTATACAGTATATCCAGATCACAATCTGGAATAAATGTTATGCTTGTATATCAACTATGAAATTTGTAAAAGTACAAGCTTCAGATAGTTGTTGCTTCTATTGCAGATGTCAAATATATGATTTGGATTGTTTAGCTCATAACTGAGCGAAAACTTGTGTTTCTTGCGTTGCAGATTCCATTGATCCCGCTAAGGTGAAATTGGTTTAATCTTGCGAGCAACGAAACTAGATCTCACCAATGATTCAAATGTATATGTTGACACTTCAATTTCCTTTTGATAGAAGATCAAAAGTGGAAATTGAAAGAAGTACAACCTACCAACGTAGGAAAGGTTCCTTATCTGCTAGTAGAGTATCTTGCACATAGTGTGCTTGATGCTAACATTTGACCAATATATATTGAGTTAATATTTGATTGGCTTTTAGTGCTAGTGGGAGATTGTTGGAGTAAGCCCTGATAGCCAATCTATTTTGATTGGATTTGCCTTTGTATCATGACTTTGATATATATATATATATATATATATATATATATATATATATATATATATATATATATATATATATATAAGGCATTTATTTATTCTTTTGTTTAGTTTCAAAATAATAAAATCCCTAGAATAATTGGTCTGTTTAATGGAGCATTAAGTGTGACTTAATCGTGAGACTCATTAAACGAAAGGACATTATTCTTAAAGTATCTGTAGTCAAGCTTTATTGTGAAATGGGATAACATTAAAGCATAGAGAGTATTATGTGGGTAGACTGATGATAACATCTCACAGATCATAGATAAAGAGTTATCAAGTCTTCACATAGGTATAAATATTAGGAGTAATATTTATACTAGATTGACCCACCATGAGAATACTACATAGTAAAAGTTATGAAAAGTGTCATAAGATATTCTCATAGTGATAGTGGTGTATTCCACCCTTTGACCTGAAACCACTATGTACCCTAGATGTAGGAGTCGAGTGCTTTATCACCATTCAAACGTTGTCTGTAATAGGATGACTATAAAGTTGGTTGATGGGTACTCCATGAATCATGCTAAGGGACATGAGTGACCTAGATGGAATTTGCCCCTCCTACATAACAGGAGAAATGTCTATGGGCCCAATATTGAACTAGACAAGGATGACCCGGTCTATGCCTTGTGTTCAATATAGACATGAGGGCAAAAGGAAAATTATACACATGATCATTATCACGGAAAGGTTTCGTCAGATCACATGACATTTTCGTCACTTGGGTAGCAGTGATGTGTTGCTAGATACCGCTCACTGTTTATAATATTAAATAGGTGATTTAATATTATTGCCAACGTTACGGGAACCTATAGGGGTCACACACAAAGGACAGATAGATGAGAGAAATAAATAAGTAAGACTTATTTATAAAATAATAAGTAGGACTTATTAGTAATTAAATACTACTCCGTCCCAAAATATAAGCAAAAATGAGTCAACATAAATTGATGTATTTGGTACAAATTTTGAACCAAATACATTAACTTTTGTTGACCAATTTTTGCTTATATTTTGAGACGGAGGGAGTAATTAAGTATGACTTATTATTTAATTTATGAAAAATAGAGAAACACGGTCCATCGTAAGGTACAATGTGTTTAAGTGAAATATGGTGCACCGTAAGGTACGGTGTATTTAAGTGCTTGACTTGTTGACCACACAAGTGGTTCTATAAATAGAACCCTTGTGGTGAAGCATTATAGACTTTTGTTGAAACACTTAACCTAATTCACAAAAGTTGTGAAACCCTAGCCGCCGCTCTCTAAACCCTGTTTTCTCTGAATCTCCGTTGGAATTGGCTAGCACCGGTCATCGGAGAAGTTCTGTTCGTGTGGACTGAATAGAGGCATCGCTACGTTGCTTTGCTCGTGATCAGAAACAATTCTGCCACAGGTTCTGCTCTTCAAGAGGTAAACACATAATCATTAAAGTGTTTAAGTATGTGTTCTGTATGATTTGTGATTAATGCTTTAATCAAGATCCGTTTCAATGGGATTTGTTCCGCTAAGAGGATTAAATTTTTTGAAAAACCCCTCTTAAATTCCTTCAAGTCCATCTACTGTAATCATCAACAATGACTAAATCAGTTTTCCTGTGTCTGGCTTCCAGAGAATATGACTATTAGAGTCTAGGTCTTCAGCTTCTTGAGTAGCCTTCAGAGTTTGGGTATCATTCAAAGTCTGAGTCTTCAGCTTCTAATCTTCAGATTCTGTCCTTCAGATTTTGACTTGGAAAAAGCATCTCTTGAAAATCTTTTGCTCCTTACTTGTTCTTTCAGAACCAATACATGAATAAATCAATATAATTTTTGTCTATGGTCATGCACACTTGAACAAATATTAACATATCCAATTGATCTTTTAATACCTTGTTATCATCAAAACTCAAGAGGCATTGTTTAAACTTATTTTGTTCCAACCTAAGCAACTTAGGTTTGATATGTGGTTTTTATTCCCACTTAATGAAATGTTTCAATTTCTGATTTTATGAATTTTTTTCTTAGATAATCAATTAATGTGTGTTTAATCATGGTTTAATATTAATTAGAAGTTGAAACATTTCATAATATTATTTTTGCTTATAAAAAAATAATATTATATTAAGTTTAACCTGACATGACATCTATGTGTATACTAAGTTGAGTGTTACATCATCTAAAATTGCGCCTGAAGAATATCAAATGAAAAATTGGATTCAATTTAAGAAATTGGAAAAATCAAAGACCAAAATTGTGGATTTTAATCCGGGGACCAAAATCCTGAAATTGATTAAAAAGAGGGACCAATATTGCACTATTTTCAAATCCTAGACCCTTCTTCTACCTTCTTTTAACGACTATTGACACCGAAACATTATCACAAACACCTTCGAGGCACTCCAAAACCAGCAATGTTGGAGGCAAAATGTCTGAAGAAAGCAGTGATTCCTTCAACTTTGATCAATAATCCATCTCCTGGAACCATTCAATCCACTCGCCTTGCTCTTCATGTTACCAAATTACGACGTTATTGTTATCTCTACATTGCCTCTGGTTGCGTTATTTATAAGCTTCAGGTTTATTCTTACGTAACTTCCTTTTTTAATTTTCAATTTGCTAACCCATTTTTTTGTTATTGATTCTGTTATAAATAGTAGCATGTTGTTTTTTCGGTGTTACTCTGGTAATCCACTTTGATTAGGTGAAACTTGTTAACCACTTGAGCACAATCACTTTGATTAGTAGCATGTTGTTTAATCTTATTGTTAAAGAGTCCCACATCGGATAAGAGATGGCCTGACAATATGTTTATAAGTGGGGGCAATCCTCACCCCACAAGCCGGTTTTGTGGGGTTGTCGGTTGTGTTAGGGGTAACCACGATTTCTCTGATGCTATCAGAGCCTCCTCCATGATCCGTTGGGTCACCTTCTAAGACTTATATGGATGATTTATTTTATAATTTTGTGTAAAATTAATTGTCATTATTACAAAGTAGTAACCAAGTGATTGAAGACGAATTGTTTGGGAGAACCCAAATTCAAATTTCGGCCGATACAATACTTGGCCAGACTTAACTTACCTTTCAGTGAACTCCAGATTATCAGAGTCCTTCCTATGAGAAGTGGGGGTTAAGATTAAAAAAGTGCAATACAAAGTTGTGAACTTTGGAATCAATCGATTTTGAAATTTTGAGTAAACAACAATTTTGGTCTCTGAATGTGTGAGGCATTCTCATTATAGTCTGTGAATGTATCGAAATTGGAAAAACATCTTTTAGTGTCTTTTTAGTTAGTTATTTTGCATTTTGGATGTGTTTTTTGTTAGTAAATTTCATCTATAAATTACAAACAAAAGAGAGACTTGGGATATCTTTGCACTTTTGATACATTCAGAGACTATAACGATAGCGCCTCACGCATTTAAGTGAACGATGATACATTTAAAGACTATGATGATAGTGCCTCACGCGTTTACAAACAAAAGAGAGACTTGGGATGTCTTTGGATGAGTGAGACTTGGAATGTATTTGCTACTGAATAAGTTTTATTGTTTGTTGATAGGAATTCTTAAATAAAATTTATTGAAAGAGAGTGTTCAGAGAAGTTACAGTGAAAAGATAACCTAAAGAATGAACAAACTGTAATCATTATCTTCCCCTGCCCCCCGAAGTTTCAGCTTTGTCACTAACTCATTTCCTTCCAATATTACTCTGACCCCCTCCCACCTAGGACTGAACATTCAGAGTGTGGGCAAGTGCTTGTGGAATAATGATATATTTAGGATAGACCGGGCTATGGGACACAAGTCCTTGGTTTGGAACCTCTTAAGTTTAGGGTGTAACTCAACTAACGAAACCGACATATAAAGTGAGGACTGTCCACATCATATAAACACTACCTAGGCCATATCTCTGTCGATGTGGGATTCTCAACACTTCCCTCATGCTTAGGACTGTACATTTGAAGCGTAGACTAATACAGGAGGAATAACAGGGATTACACAGTTACTCATTCTTAGATCTTTATTTTTCCTTCTAAAATAATTTTTTCATAGTATGGACCTTTTTTGTTACTGGCCCAAAACCTGGCCTTCTCCCCTTATTTAATCCACAATAGAAATTATAGAATCAACTGTCCTATCATTTGTCGTGTGATTATTTCTGTTGATTTAGAACACAAAAACATCACTTTGCTGGTTTATTTTGATTTGTTCTACAAATAATGATTTCCGTTTACTCAACTATAATTTATATTTACTCTCTAGATTGCTCTTCGAGGAACTTCAGTTACCAAAGGAAAAGACAATCTCTTAATACCTATGTCCACTGAGGTATATAGTTTTTTTTTTTTTTTTTGAAGAATGATGTATATAGTCTTGTAAAGCCAATAAACGTGTTTGATTCTCTGCTTATTATGCTAAATGATACATCAGAGTTTTAGTACGTTTGGTTTCTTATCATGGTTACTTGTAGGTTATTGCCCCTTCGCGAATCAAACGCTGTCCCCATCGCTCAGAAATTCAGAGTATTGTTCTTGCTGATGCAGAGAGTATGTAATTTTGCGTCATGAATTTTCTTTTAATTTTTTGTTTAGCCACTTTAAACTAAAATGTTTGATGTTTCTGCTGTTATAATGTTTATGAATAGAACAATTGTAATATTTTTACTTGTGATGCTTTCCAGGCCTTGGCTACTTCCTGTTGGGAAGTGTGGATTCATACGGTCATCTTATTGTATCAAAACTTGATGCGTCTGGTAGTGGTAATTTTTTATTTTTACCTGATTTAACACTCATTTTACTGTCTTCAACTTCATCCCTTTGACAAACTATTCCTTGAACTCGTATGTTTTGGCAACTAACACTTTGAGAAATCTCCTAATACTTGTCAAAGGGTTCTTCACTACACTTTTATCACAACAAACACAAAAATGTCCTATTTTAAAATATAATTGGGTCGAAAAATAAACTGCAGTTTTGATATTCATTTTACTTAGTGAGTTCTTTGAGAGGTTGTGCCTTACAATTAGAAAAAACATGTTCAGAATTGTCTACCAGAATGTAACCTGATTCACACGTGGTCATTGGATAAGGGAAAGTGGCAGCAGCTAATCATTTATCTGAAATTCTATGTTGGTCAACTCATCTGGCTGTTTTGTCCGTTCTTGTTTTGAAGGAAAGAATAGTTGCCAAACAATGAATTCCATAAACATAATGATACAGAAAATTGCGTAGTTGCATCTGTGCTTTCACCTAACATGTCAAACATAAAGATGTTGGAAATCCAGCCAAAATGAGGAATCTCCTATACCTCCAAAAATTTAACATGAGAATTGTGAGCGATTATATATTTAGCATCCCAGTTCTTTTGGTCTGCGCCTTACTGACTCACAAAAGCGATATTTTTGTAAATCAATTTTCCAACACCTTAACCCAGTGTCGTATTTCATATCATATCTGTAGCACCTGAACAAATCTAATTTGTCACATTAATCTTAACTCTAGCTTTTTCCTGCTGAGATTTTAAATACAACATGAAATGCTATCACTGACTAACATCAGTTGGATGTATTTCCACAAATTTGCAGGCATAAACATAATGATACAGAAAATTGCGTAGTTGCATCTGTGCTTTCACCTAACACGTCAAACATAAAGATGTTGGAAATCCAACCAAAATGAGGAATCTCCTATACCTCCAAAAATTTAACATGAGAATTGTGAGCGATTATATATTTAGCATCCCAGTTCTTTTGGTCTGAGCCTTACTGACTCACAAAAGCGATATTTTTGTAAATCAATTTTCCAACACCTTAACCCAGTGTCGTATTTCATATCATATCAGTAGCACCTGAACAAATCTAATTTGTCACATTAATCTTAACTCTAGCTTTTTCCTGCTGAGATTTTAAATACAACATGAAATGCTATCACTGACTAACATCAGTTGGATGTATTTCCACAAATTTGCAGGCATTGACAGGCTTACGTATTCAGCATTGCCGCCTGATAATGGTATTGGGGAAGGAAGTTGGTCAGGACTCAGCTTTAGCCCATATCAAATTTCTATGGTGAGCTCTTTCAGTACCATTAATGTTGGTTCCCTCTACACATTTATTTTTCATGTTAAAAAATGTAAATTTTTTCTGGAAAAGCTAAACTTTTACATTTAGTAAATTCTTAGATAAATTTTAAGCATCTGTCATTTTAAATCTCACGATGATAATTCACTGTCGACACTTTAATACAAGCATAGTGAATCTTAATTTTTAGATTTTGGTCTTATAAGAAATTCAATAAAAAAAGCAATAGAAGCTGTGTCACTGACCAGAACTTCAGTTTGTCATGCTTTCTCAATAAATCTAGCATTACCGTCTTTTCAATTTAAAGAAGACAAACAGAAAAACTACTTGTCTCCATCTTAGATCTTACTGATTTCTCACCGTTTCATGTATGGGTTTTGCCTAATTGTGTTGAGCGGTTCCTTTACCCAGGCAGCTGTTGCTCGTGGCTTTTGCAAAACTATTGATATTTTTGACCAGGACATGCATGTTCGCAGATTACGACCGTAAATGATTTTATTTATCTTTTTGCGTTAAATTATAGGCAATTGAAAATTTGCATCTATCTTTGTTTATCTCTCTGTCATTCATTCTTATTCTGATTTTTATCATGTGATTGTTGTATTTTTTATGACAAGCACCTCTGAATCATCATCCTTGATACTTGTGCACAAAATAATTACATAAACAAATTTAAGTATAAGTATATTTTACATTTACAATAATGATAATTGATAAGACTTGAAACTGAATACTTGATTGTACAATAATGATAATTGATAAGACCCGGAGATCACGAGTTCAAATCCTAGAAACAACCTTTTTGACGTCTCGGGGTAAGGCTGCATACGTTTACCCTCCCAAAGTCATACTTAGTACGAGACTCATGCACTGAACTGCCCTTTTTACTGATTTTTACATAATGGAAGGTCTGAAAGAGTTTCCCTTTTACTCTTTTTGATGAAACCTGGTTTGCCTATGTTTTGCATTGCTTTTTGTGCAGACAATTTACGAAGTTTGAATCCTTATTCCTGTTTCTTCATTTTGACTTTCCTAGAACATAAATTATTTGATACTTTAAATTTTGAATTACTTGAACCTATACACCAAAAGCAGAAGTAATGATGTCTGACAAGTTCCTTAGCTGTTTACATTTTTATGCAACCATTCTTCTTGGTTAATTTAAAGGGGGGGCCTTGGCGCAACGGTGAAGTTGTTGTCAGGTGACTGAAAGGTCACGGGTTCAAGTCCTGAAAATAGCCTCTTGTGTTAAAACCAGGGTAAGGCTGCGTACAATACACCAAAACGGTGGGACCCCTTCCCGGACCCTGTGTGTGTGGGAGGTTTAGTGCACCGGGCTGCCCTTTATTCTTCTTAGTTAATTTGTCATCTTGCAGGCTCTGGGACCCTACTTCAGTAAGCTTCATGCAAAATGTTGTAAATGGAGATCAAAGTTCTCTGTTAGCTGTTACTGAAGGAAGCCAGGTAATTTTTTAGATTTATAGTGATAAATTATAAAAGCATAGAGACACCATTTGGTATTGTGTCTGCTTGTTAGAAATCTTGTTTGACATAACTTGTGTCCAACATATGTCTGTCCTACATGTGTGCCGTGTCACATACTGTTTCAACGCTTGTACTTCATAGGTTATAATGGATTCTGCTTTGTGCTTTCCTCATCTGTTTTTCAATTGCAGCTTACTATGTGGGACTTGAGAGTGAAAGAAAATGGTGGTTGTGTACATCGGATTAGTGGTACCCCTGGTGATACTTTATATTCTGTTTGCAGTTCTTCCACTGGTAATATTGCCGTTGGTGGGGTTGATCGTACTGTGACTATTTATGATCCTCGCAGGTTAGCTTCCGTCATCATTTCATGAATAACAACTTCAAAAGTAATGTCTGCAATCATGACTCGTCATTATTTTTTGTGAATCTGTATACATATTTAACCTATGTAAACGTGGTGTATGCCTATGACTAGTTTGTATATATTTTCTTAATTGTTTTTCAATTTACTTTTACATTTTCCTAACTATGCTTCATAAATCACTTCATATAGATGGTCGCCATTGTCTAGATGGGTGCATTGTTCAAAATTTGAGGTCAGTTTTTAACTTTTAAAAATGCACTCATCCTTGATCTTCCTACTCAACTTTGATTACTGCTTTTGATGATTTTTCTTAAAGAATGTATATTGCAGTTTTAATTTTATCTTCATTCTGATTTGCTTACTTCAAACCAATATTATCTGTGTTAATTTTACATGATGTTCAAATATATAAACAGAGAACATAGTCAATGATCCCTAGAGTTGAGCTATTGAAATCGACATGTATTTAATCAAGGAAACTGATGGAAACCATAAAATCATGAGTGAAATATGTGTATTAATGAATAAAAAAGATGAGCTCAGAGGCTCTACAATGGTGGAATAGTAGAAAAGAAAGAGATAAACTAGAGTGTGAACATTCCTACCAGAGCTAGGCTCCTAGACCAGAGAGAACATCTCTGCTAACAAACTCTCTACAATATATCTGAAGGACTTACTCACTACATTTCCCTCCCTTTTATAACGGAATATTCCCTAAAATCAAGGAAAGTGCTAACTAACTCTTATTCCCTATGCTTCTACGATCATATAGAATGTGCCTTGGTGTTGTGTCTGAAACTATAAAACTTACTTACAGATTATAATCCTCAGTATGCTTCAGTTGATTTCCTCTGTTCACATAGAAAAGCATTATTTTTGCATGTTTACTATTGCTTATATTTATGAATGTAATTGACTGTGTTTTCATGAGTACTGCAGATAACAGGGCTAGCTTTCTCAACAGTTGATCCTGACTATATCTATATTCAAGGGGTTGATTATGAGGTAATTCTTTTATGAAAAATTTTACTGACCAATTTATAACTTTTATGTTCAATAATATAACAAGGCATAAGAAAATATAGGATGGGTGTGGAATCTACAAAGGGATTTATCTTTTATGACCAAGTGGTCTAGAGTTAAATCTTCGTCATGCCCTGTTGACCAAGAAGAATTTCAATTTGAACACAAGATATGTCGGCTTATGTATTATCCGTGTTTTACGATCAAAGGGACTTTTGCACTAGGTAGCATGTTAATATTATAATACGTTAACCATTTTTGTTTTCAGCTAACTGATTAAGCTTTTTTCTGATAGTTGTTTCAAAACGTTTTCTTCAAATCACCACTGATAAATTTTTTAATGGGTCTGTGAAATTGTACAATCTGCATGTTAAGAATTTAAAAATACAATTTTTTAAATGGCAAGTATGCATGCATTACATATCATAAAAATCTAAAACACATTTGAGGAGATTAAGATGAGTGATAAATGCTAGTTTTATTCCTTAGCAAAATCCTTTTTAGATTATATTTCTGGTTTATATTCATGTAGATACTTATAATCTTTCTACAATTTTGTGTTACGAATTCAGGTCTTTTGTGGACAATGGAAAGAACGCAACAAGTTATTTTCATTTAGAGGAGACTCGAACTGGCTTGGCTTTAGCAAGGTACTGTATTTCAAAGCTCATATATAGATTTCAGATGTGTATGCATTTTGGTTTGTCACTCTATGAAAAGGCTTCGTCTCATTCTTCTCATGTTTTTGATAATCATCGTTATATTTGTTTAATTTGCATATTTCAGGTCTGTCTGTACCCTGTTCATAACTTGTTAATATTGAACAGAATCTTGCTTTTTTTTTTTTTTTTTTATCAATTTTACATTCTATTTTCCCTGCTTTCTTCTACTCCCTCCGTCCCAAAATATGTTACTTTAGCACATGGCACACGAATTAAAAAATGCAGTTAATTTTGAATGAGAACGAGAAATTATATCTTAGTTTACAAAGTTACCCTTCATTAATGGTATGGGAAAGATAAAACCAATTATGTAACTTCACCTAGCATCTTAAGCATTTAGGAAAGTCTGTAGTAGGCATGATTTGCAAATCATTGCTCCCCAAATAGTAGATAGTGGTTTTCTTATTCGTACATTCTTTAGTTAAACTGTTGAAATTTGGAATTCCTCAAGGATCGTGGTTCTTTCGTTAGTGTTAAATAATGTCAAACTTTGGCACAACACTACCACGCACATTTGTTGTTTTACCAGGCACATAAATAACCTTGGCAGAATTCTATTTTCTTTTTTTGGAGCTTTTTCTATACTTATTTTTAACATTTGTTGGCTCAAACTTGTGTACTTCTGTTTAATATTACTGTATTTTACTTTGCAGTGCGCCAACAAAGATGTTTTGGGTGGATGGTGTGATTCGGGTAGCATATTTGTAGCTGATGTTGTTTAAGTGATATTGACATATTGGTTTGTCTTGTAATCATTCCAACTATGTATATTTTTCGTTGGTTCAGTATATTTAACCATGGTAGAGTCCCGTGTTTGACAGGAAAAAGAAAATCAATGAATTTATTGTGCGAAAATCAATGAATTTATTTCTAGCTACACAATGTGAGTTCATGTTACTGAATGAATTAATTTTGTGCTTTTTCAATTGTTGTAATTGTTTGAGTGAAAAAGGTTTAATGTCCATTTCAAGTTCCTATTGCAATAAAACATTGAACATGTTTATGTTATCATTCAATGAGAAGATATGCTTAAGAGATCCGTACATATGGCCACGACCTCATCTGTGACATTGTTGTACTTTGTTTTGAGGTGAACGATCGATGATACCACACCCAAAGATGCCAGGGTTGGTCTCCCAAGAATGCAACATGGGACGACTAAAAGGTTGACACTCATTGTTCGTTCAGAGTTCCCTTCATCGAACGTTACCGCGAGTTCAATGGCCCCAAGGATGGGTTATTGAACCATCAACCCAAGTTTCATGAACAGTTCTTCATACATAATGTCACATCAACTCCCTTAGTCAACAAAGATTCGGGAGACTTCATGGTCAGCTATTGCAGCTATGATCACCAGAGGATATGTCTGGCATCGCCTACCATTTTGTCGTCGTCGAACCCTAGGATAGGTCTCTCATGTCGCAAGCTCTGTCTTGGCTCCCTAATTAGATCAACTACGAGCATTTCAATGATCTTCCTCTTCGTCGCTTCCTTTGGAGGCGTTATGGGAAGAAGTCCTTGTGTAATGGGATCCTACTAAGAGACACATGTTTTGTAAAGGAGGAGCGACAACAACGATTTGTTTGTGAGCTAGGGAAAGAGCGATGGTGGTGCTTTCTCTAGGAGTAGGAGAAAGAATTTTGTTCCTGTTATCTTTGAGTGCAAGAAAGAGAGACTAATAGCCGCATAATCTTGCAAGATTTGTACTGCGAAACGGGGATTTGTGGCGACATTCTCGAAGCGGGTGAAATGAGTTCCGGTCATCAGAAAGTGATTTGTATGGGAACAGAGCTCAAGGATGATTCAGTTACAATACCCGTGTTGCGGTGGACTATACGGTAGAGGAGACGCTTCAATGAACTTTTCGATGACAGTTACAATGGTGGACGATGGTATCTACAAAACAGAGACATACTTCAACGCTTCAAAAGGATTTTTTTTGGGTTAATAACCCTTCATGTATTAGGCCGACGATATGGGTTTCTGATCTTACCTGATCAGAAATGGACTACCGGTGCAGTTTGAAAAGGATGATAATGAGAGTTTGCTGTTGACAGGAACGGCGCGGGGGGGGGGGGGGTGTACCTGCAGACACTCCGATGTTCAAGTCAGTATTGAGTTTTAAGAGGGGGATTAGAGAATGAGAAGAGTCTAACCTTGGGGACTGCTGAGAGTCCCCTTTTTATAGAGGTGGGTGGTGCAGGAGCCGTTGTATGGCACACGTGTGGCTCGACGATTATGAATTCGTAGGAACTGTAACCACCGAGGAGAGATTCGCGGGAACGTGTGAAGGAGACGTTACTGATTGTTTGAATCAGTATCCGTTCGCTCTGAGCACCCCCCCTCGCGGAGAGGAGGTGTGTTGCACGTAATTTACCAGATGTTGGATCTGGGTCAGTTTGTATTGGGCCTAAGTAAATGGGCCTAGTGCATTTATTCGCTCCAAAACAGAAGCACCCCAAGTCGTTGCTCTTGACAAAGAGTGATGACTTTGAAAGTGTGAAGGTCTTGTTCGATAGGAGTTTTTTCTTGGAGGTGAGAACCTCCGTTGTTTGAAAAAGAAATGTTCGCAATGAACTAGTTCGTATGAGGGGCAAAATGCTCGCAGAGGAGCGGACTGACCCGTTTTGGAACGGTGTTGTTCACAAGGGAAAGTGATGCAACTTCTTACCAAGGATATATCGAACATATTTCCATGGTCGCTTGTGGAGTTCAGATTGAGGAAGATTAAGAACGATCAGTTGAATCTTGAACTTGAGGAAGATCAAGAATGATCAATTGAATCTTGAAATTGAAGAAGATCAAGAATGATTATTGAATCTTGAAATTGAGGAAGATCAAGAGTGATAAAATGAATCTTGGAATTGAGGAAGATCAAGAATGATCAATTGAATCTTGTTCGGAGACCTTTGCTTGCTGGGATCGTTTGAAGCTCGCTCTACCATGATTGGAACAAACTTGTTGGATTGGGGGAAGTTGTACTTGTACATCAGTCCGCCCCTCGATCACTGCGTCGGTGAGGTCACAAGATTCCCTCGTCAGATAGTTGGTCGTCTGTCCATCTGCATTTAATGCCCACGTCTCGAGGACGTGAATGAGGGGACATGACGTTTGGGCTTTGGCTGCCACGTGTAAAGGCTAGTAACACACTTGATTACGTAGACCTTTGAGTGTGTTTCGGTAACTGTTCTCGAGGCTCCATCATCACCGTTGATTAATCCTGACGTATAGAACTCCTATGGGTTTCATTAGAACCATTGGATGTTTGATGAGATGTGATCTGAACCATTGCTTCGTTCCTTTGAACTGGGTCACAGGTGAAGCACTGCACCAGATCTGACTCGCTGTGTTCTGAAGGGTTGTGAATGAGGTATAAATAGCCTCAAGTGCTTTTGGAAAACACTTTTGCCATTCTCGCTCTGCAAGCTTTGACCCTTCAGAAGTTCTTGAAGATTTTCCAGTGATGTTCCGGCGTGTTTGATCTTTCATCCCTTCACCGTTCAACTTACGAAACCATCTCCGTTTGACAAGGTACGATGGCTTCACCATTTCTCTCTTCTTTTTTCTGTTTTTAGCCGTTCTGTTTTGGTGATTAAGTACGCTAGTCGTTTTCTGGTAGGAAGTTGGTGGATTCCGCCGTAAGTGGTGGTGGTTTTCGCCGTAGATTAACATTTTAGGATTTAGAATCCACTTCGTCTGTTTGTGAGCCACCGGTGGCTGGTTTTTAACCTGTTAGAGGTTTAACCTGTCGCCACCGTGAGTGGTGTAGTTCCGCCGTATGCGGAGGTTTTTTCATTTTGCCTTTTTGTTTTCCCTCCAAGTTGTTATTTTGAAAACTTTTTCGTTCTTTCCGTTCGGGAGGCGATGAGCCCTTCCTCGCCATGATCGGACTAGAGGAGGAGGAAATGTGGATTTGAATGCGAAATTCATCTTTTTTCCTTCCTCCTCTTTTCTGGTTTAGACATGGCAGGAAACCCCAATAGTAACGAGGCCGAGGAGTATGACCCGTCCTGGATAGGGGACAAACCGTTAAACGCGGTGGACCGTAGATCTTACCGTTTAGGCCTTAGAGCCCTACAGACAGGGCTTGAACCCTTAGAGTAAGGCTTGGCGCCCTCCAGAAGGGCACAAAGCCCACCTGACAGTCATATATAACTTTAGGGAGCTCTCCTGAAGGACACCCACTGGGGGCGCCCTCAGCAGCCTGTAAGGGCGCCCAAGCCATGGTTTTGGCCCTTTATGATTTGGGCCCAAAACCATGACCGGGTAGACCCAAATTGGGGCTACTAATAGTAACCTTGGGATCATTCCCAAAGGAGGACAAAAACAGACCCTAAAACCCCTAGTTTTCCTAAATTGTACTCACAATCAGTACAGTTGGCGCCCACCGTGGGGCTACGGTAAAACTGACCTAGCCATCGTCTCTGAAACGAAAGCAGCCGATCCACGGCCTCCAAACACTCCTGAACGTCGTGAATCCGCCGTATCTTTCAGAGCAACCTAGATTCTCCGAATTCGCCGTGATTCATAACAAACCCTCATAAATCAAACGTTTAACCCGTATTTGTTCGAAAAACCGATCCAAACCCTGAGATTCGCGAGCTCGGTCGCAAATCTCTAACCACCAGTCACAACCTCCACATACCAACTCAAACAACCGTCATCGCCACCACCGATGGCGGACCCGGCGGCCTTAGAAGCTCTACAACAACAGATCTAGCAGCTTCGCGACCACAACGAAGCCTTGCAAGCAACAATGGAGACAATCCAGCAGCAGCCAGCACGCTGAAGGAAATGAATCCCAACAAGACGAATCAGTGGATCCAGATCCTCAACCACTCTCCGCCGAATTTTGGAACGCGCCAGTTCCAGAAAATTTCAAGCCACCCTCTCTTTTGTCCTTCGACGAAAAGAGCGACCCGGTGGAACACGTGACTGCCTTCAACACTCAAATGGCCATCATCGGCGCCGTCGACTCTCTCAAGTGCAAGTTGTTAGCAGGAACCCTCAAGGATGCCGCCCTTAGATGGTATATGAACCTACCTCGTTTTTCCATCATCAGCTACCAGGATATGACACGCAAATTGACGCACCAGTTCTCAGCAAACCGCCACCGCAAAGTATCGTCCACCAGCCTCTTCAACGTCCGTCAAGGACCGAACGAGTCTCTCCCTGAATATCTCGCACGCTAGAACGACGCCACCATCAAAGTCATTAACCCAAACTAGGAATTGTTCGTGGGAGACTTTCAGAACGGCCTCCGCGCTGGCCAATTCAACGAATCGCTGGCACAGAAACCAGCTGATTCCATGAAGGAGATTATGTCCAGAGCAGAATGCTACATAAAAGGAGAGGAGAGTAACACAGAGAATAAAGCTAGAGACTCTAGGGAGCGCGCGCCAAATAATTATGATCATCGCCGAAGCTACTATCCGCCCGCCCCCAGAGACAGAGCGCCTTACAAGCGCCATTTCCCGGACAGGCGCGCACCCCTACCAGAGTCCTTCACAACGCTCAACACTCGTCGTGAGTAGATCTGGAGGGATGTCTACCACTCCAGACTCATCCCCGACCCCCCGTCACCAAGAGGAAACATAATGGGAAATGATAAGGATGCCTGGTGTAAGTACCACCGAATAAAAGGACACACCACAGATGACTGCATCCATTTGAAAAGAGAAATCGAAAAGTTAATTCAGAATGGCAGATTGAGAGGATACGTCAAGGATAGCTGGGAGGGAGACAGGCGCCACCTCGAAGACCCCCCAAAGGAGAAAGATGCGACAAAGGCTGGCGAGCGCCACACCCTGAACACTATATCCGGCGGGTTTGCAGGGGGTGGTGAATCCAGCGCTTCTCGGAAGAGATAAGTGAGACAGGTGATGCTTGTAGACGAATACGCAGCAATGAAGCCAGCGCACCAACCAGATATCACCTTCTCAGGAGAAGACCGCGAGGGAGTAATCCCCCATGATGATGACCCTATGGTCATAACCGTGCAAATTTTCAACTGGGATGTGAAGAGAGTATTGATAGACCCCTGGCAGTTCCGCTGACATCCTCTATTACTCAACGTTTGAAAGAATGGGACTCGACCAGGAACAACTACAACCTTTCAAAGGAACTCTTGGTGGTTTCACAGGGGAGCAAGTGCATGTTCGTGGATACATCACCTTGAAGACGATATTTGGCACGGGCAGCAGCGCCAAGACCATCCGCGTGAAATACTTGGTCGTCAACTCCCCTTGTTCATACAACATCATCATAGGTCGCCCAGCCTTTAATCTGCTCGACGCCTACCTCTCTACCAAGTTCCTAGTCATGAAGTACCCGCTTGAGAATGGGCAAATAAGCACCATCAGAGGAGACCAGAAAGTCGCCCGCGAATGCTACCACAACAGTTTAAAGCTATAGAAGGAGAAAAAGGGAATCAGTAACACCAAAGTGCACCAGGTGAACGCCGTCGACATGGATCCAGGAGGAGAATTTCAACAAAAGCGCTCCGAACTCACTAAAGGTCTTGAAGAGAGTCTGATAGCACTAGAGCCACTTCAGACCGCCGGAATGGAAACATCTTTAGATCCAGCCAAAGAGCTGAGCGTAACAGAGCTCCTGAAGAAAAGCCTAAACCTCTTCGCTCGTCAGCCGACAGATATGCTTAGTGTCAACCCCGCCGAAGTGTGTTGTTGCCTTGTGGTAGATCTAGGAGTCAAGCCGGTCAACACGCCAACCTGGCGTCATGGTAGTTTCACAAGGAAAGCTAGTGAGACAGGTCCACCGCATGGAGCGAACTCGATTCAAGAACTACACAAACTCACCCACGTCCCAGACTTCGCAGCCAACAGAGAGACACTCGCCATGAGAATCCAAAGGGCGATCTCAGAAGCCCGTGAAGCCGTCACACTGGTTATCTTGCTTTAGTTTCATGTATCTTTTGTTTAATGTAAAAAAAAAAAAGCAGGGAGCACTCTTTTTCCCCGCAGTAGCGGGGGTTTTTAATGTGGCACCTCGCTTTCTTATTAAATTATATATATCATCTATTTTGTATCGTACACATAGCCTGCAACAGATCAGCAACGCCGAAAGAGAGCAAGATTGCCACCTGATTCCTTAACCCCAACAGGGGTTGCCACCTAATTCCTTAACCCCAATGAGGGCTCTAAGACGTCGTGAGCTAAAAAGAGATCGCCACCTAATTCCTTAACCCCAAAGAGGGCTCTAAGACGTCGTGAGCTAAAAAGAGATCGCCACCTAATTCCTTAACCCCAACGAGGGTTGCCACCTAATTCCTTAACCCCAATGAGGGCTCTAAGACGTCGTGAGCTAAAAAGAGATCGCCACCTAATTCCTTAACCCCAAAGAGGGCTCTAAGACTGTAACACCCATACTAATTTTAACTAGTATATTAGCATGTGCGTTAAACTGATACTGGATACATTTAAAAATTTCAATAATAAAACTCATACATCACAAATGAAAGAATACATATTACTCGTTGTACAAATAATCCAATACTTAAACAATGCTTATACACATGTCCATAAAGTTTCTGAGCTGGTACACCACGAGTAAATGCACTCCATCCAGCACCTCTATGAAGATCTTCATCACGAACCTCAAACGTGCCTGTAAACCTGCACCAGAAGGAATGGGATGAGACATAATGTCTCAGTGAGCTCTACCCAACCTACTGTTGGCAACCACGGGGAACCTAGGGTCGCCATGCCTACCTTGGCAATTTAGGGGAATTCTAGAATCGCCAAGTCTTTATCTGCCTGTGACTATAAATCCTTCTGTATCTATAACTTGAACTGCCTATAACCTTTGCTGTGACTGTCTATAACCATTGCCATAACGGCCTATGGCTATAACTATAATTGCCTAAAACCATAACTGTGATCAAGTCTGTATCTATGACTTAGTGATCGAGGGGAAACCTAGGATCACTTTCCAATAACTGTCTATAACTATAACTGTAAGTTTCCTGTGACTATAACTGTAACTGTAACTTTAACTATAACTATATAACATAAAACCTATAAACAGTTCGATAGCAGTTTTATGTTAGCTGTTAGCGTTGAACAAACAATTATCTGAGTTCATTTTACGGAGGGCACCCCGGGTGGAGCAACCCCGAGATACGTCTCCCTATGAACCGGTGAAACTCCTATCATATCAGGCTATCACCGGACTCCCTATGAAATTGCATGTGGATAACCCTCTCGGAGAGATCCCATCCGGCGAATCCCGGAGTCTGCTGAACATGCCTATGACTGTGAAACGTGCAAGCACGCCAATAACTTTGATCTTTAATTCTTTAATTCTTTAACTATAACGTATGAACATATAATCTGTTACTATAATCATATAACATTCCTGTAACTCATAATCTGTAACCTATGATTCTTGGCTTATCGTTCTCATAAGCCACCTATAATCGTTGGAGAACCAACACTATAAACTTTATCTGTAACTATGACCGTGGAAACATTCCTATAATTCTTGTATTCTAAACTGAATACATCTATAATCTCTTATACCTAAAGTAGGTTCTTGACTTAGTAAAGTCGTCTACATTTCCTAAGAGTTATCAACTCACATGCAAGGAATCTATCCATTAAATCCCTGCACTTATACTATGATTCATGTCTTCCTATCAAGGATTCGACACATCGTTGTCATGTGCCGCTATTAGGGTTTAACTATTCATATAACCTTTACTTCCCGTAATTCCCATGCCTTACGCATTCCTTGCTCCTCTAATTTCTCAATCTTTAAAAGACTTTGGATGGGTTAAAATGGTGGTTAATGTTTCTAAAATGTATTTAGAGAAAACTGTTGCAAAAAGCCATGCCCGCGCGCACCAGAACCCCCAGAACAGCCCAACTGAGTGTGAAATTCTGGCTTGGTCGCTACAAGCGCAGATCCGTCGCTACAAGCGCGGATAGACAGAACCTGGTCGCTACAAGCGCCCAGTTGGTCGCTACAAGCGCAGGCTTGTCGCTACAAGCGCAGATCCGTCGCTACAAGCGCAGACAGACAGAACCTGGTCGCTACAAGCGACAGCCCGTCGCTACAGCGACCGTGACAGCATAAACATGTATAAAAAGGTGTTTTTCCACCATTTTTGCCCAATTAAAGATACCCAAGCATCCAAAACATGCTAGGGATGATTTTTCTATTACAAATTGATGGTTTAAAACATGTATGAGCAAGGAATTTGCAAGTAGGAAATTAGGGTAAAACTCTAAAACTTCTATAATTTTTCCTATGAAATCAAACACTATAAAAACTCACAAAGAGAGGTTCTAAAACCTCAAGGGAGCTCACCTTGAACTTGATTTGGTGCTGGTTTAACCTTTAGCTTCAAACCCTAGCTTGAGCTTCTTGCTTTTACTTGATTTTCTTAACTTTTCTCATGTTCCAACTTTTCCCCAACAAAGCTTGCTTGTAATACACATGATCTAGGGAGGGAATTGATGAATTGGAAGATGAAGTTTTGTTGATTAGTGGAGAAGAAGAGAAAATGGCGTGAGAGAAGAAGAAGAAGAATGGAAAGAAAATGAAAATGGAACAAATATCTTCTCCCCCATATAAATAAACCCTTCCTTCCCTTTAATTACGAAAATGCCATTCTATACGTTTAATTTCTGTGATACTGATAAAAGTCGCGTTTAAGCGGGATATTACACTCTACCCCCCTTAAAAGAAATTTCGTCCTCGAAATTTAGATAATCCTTATGAGATCCTGAGAAGATAAATCCTTTCTACCTCTTTCTCTACTATGAAAATTTACAATCCTTTAAGCTTGTTGGAACCTCATGGCAACTCTAGGGCCTGACATGTAGATTGATCACGCACCCCGATTAACTATACTGGTTAAAACTTATTCTTTAGCCATGATTTTCCATTTCTGTAAATCCAAACATGCGACAATCTCTTTCCGACCATAAGGTCTGACGTATAATACATAACTATTACTTGCTAAGACGTATGGTTTTCTGAACCAACATATCCATATTATCAGACTATGTTCTCTATTCGACATATTCCTTGTAAATCCAAAGTAAAATCATTAAACCTTTGATTTCCTTTACTGAACTCTGTCAGTTCTTCTTTAATTGACCATTCCATATTAACCTGAAGACGTCGGGTCGATCTGATTTTCCTCA
Organism: Medicago ruthenica; assembly: GCA_018208015.1. NCBI lineage: Eukaryota > Viridiplantae > Streptophyta > Magnoliopsida > Fabales > Fabaceae > Medicago > Medicago ruthenica. The sequence goes on from CM031376.1 coordinate 54,453,669, forward strand.
ATTATCTCAGCTTTCCGAGGAATCTATTACATTACTTTTAGTTCTGAGAACTTCCGTCTATAACCTTCGCCTCGCAAGACGACCTTTTACTGTTACATTCGTATCATTCTTCACCAATACTTTCAAACTTATGAAAAGCCAGTATAAGGGACATGTGGCATAAGCCGTCTCACATATCGTCATATAATGCAGTCCATAGCACATAGCTTACATACACGATCGAGTACGTATTCACTACTACCGGATACATGGTACATCGCATCAACATTGTCCAACTAACGGGACATCATACTTAATAATAATATACTTGAGACAAACCACGTCAACCAAGGTCACTCTCTTAACTCTTAATTCATCCTCGTATCCTTTTAAACATTCACAATCCCATAACGTAAGTTATGGTTACATTCCGTTGTCGTAATAACTTACTTGTCAAAAGACATTCTCTGTTTTCGAAAAGAAAACTCTATCCTGATCGCTGTCAAAAATAGCACTTTAAAACTCTTAATCCTTTATTTCATAACTTTAATTCACGTAGCCTTTCACTGTAAACTATGAGAAATCCTATGATCCGTGTAGAACATTTCCTTCCTTTTAACTATTAATATTAAGTTCAAAAATTTCTGAACTCCTCTACTGAGATTTGTTCGGTAACAACAATCCTGTTCTGCTTAAGATTTTCCTGTTAAAACATTACCGACTGCGTACCACGGTTACCGATACATGTCACACAACTATAAAATATGTTACACTACTATCTAAGTAGCATAAACTCTGCTTGATCAGTATACATAATACTAATCATGACCTGTTACATACCTGTTACATGCGACACGCTAGCATAACGTGGGTACGATGCGGAAGAACTGTGTGCCACGACATAATTCCTCTTTGGTTAAACTTACTATTCAAATTAACTTTAAGTTACTGAGCTGAAACAGCTGGATTACCGTATAAAATGTGGCCTCCTTCACTATGTACTTATGTTGCCGTAAACACATCCTTTTAAGTTATCAAACTGCTTTGATTCTTTTATCTCATGAATTTCGAGATCTGAAACATCCCTCAATTTATCTATTAAAATCTCCTGTTAGAACTGATGATAAGTTCAAGTCATCACTACTTACAATCATTCTGTAACTTGAGAATTAATCTCTGAATACCTTCCTGTAATTCATCTGGCAAGGACTTCACAAACGTCCTTTTCTCTAAACTTCAGCTTTGATTTATCTGTTAACTCATAATTGGATTTCTTCTCCGCTGCGCAACTCTGATTTAAACAATTCGCTTTGGGATCACTATTACCATATAAAATTTCCTTGGCCAATCTTTTAACTTTATAACTCTGTAGTTACCACCCATGACCATCTTATCTTATAACTTCTCTCTTGTGGTTTAATCCACCTGTTCAACGTACTGATTGCTCGACGCTTGACTTTGCGTTTCCTTTCGAACATAAACATAATTCTTACTTCCACGAAATACACCGAACCCTGTAGACAATCTTTAATAATGAATTCGAGCCCAATGATGCTCCTATTAAAACAACTAAAGATCATACATTATTTACTTGTGGTAACTTCTAGAAACATTCTATGACTTCCGGAAATTTTTGTCTTTCAAATACTTAATCGATTAATGAATCGAGTCTCATCCTGTAATTATCCGTAGGGATTTCTCATCCACAACCTTTTCCAAGACACTTAGGTCCACATAACTCTAACATGACTCTTGGTCACCCCGGAAATAATCCGTCTGGAAAAACCCAACTTTTACCGGCTCTTCTGTAAATCAAACACATGCTACACCTCTTCGAGTACCCAATTAATAAATCTGTAAACCTCAATACTTAACATTTTCCATTGGATCCTTCCTATAACTTATCACTGTATTCACATTTCCATTCTAATCCTGTTATCTGAATAATAGTCCATCTGACTTCTCGACCGTTGCCCTCTTCATGGTTTCGAACAATCCAAGGTATATATATATATATATCTACCATCTTAACACATACCAACATAGTGTGATCTTTGTCGGCTTACCCGAATACGTATGCAAGGAGCCCATCGAAAGAGAATATAGAACTTCTCAATTTCAACCATACTTTAACTGTAACTTATATATAAGTGACGTTCTTCCTGTTGCCAGAGCCTCAAAATAGTTCTTAGCTAATTTCCTGTTTAATCCTCGAAAGCGATCTCCTATAATCCGACCACATAAAATTCAACCTTTACTTCATACCCTTACCGGGGTTTCCTTCCACCTTACTCGCTATATCCTCACTGGAAGTCCAGTGTTTTCAATAATTAACTATTCATTCCGTATTCCAAGTCGCTGGGTTCGGTAACACAATCCATTGCATCTGTAGCCAGAAATAAAACTCTAATCAACCCTTAACTTTAACCTTCCAAATTACGGTTCCCGTTAGGATTCCAAATCATTCTTCGGAGTATTCTATAATCCTTTACTCTACACATCTCCCCGGAGAAAGCATCGCTCAAGGATGCGTCCAACTAGCCAAGGTACTTGACCTTACTCTTAAATACCTCTTATAATTCTGAGACTTTGCCATTAACTGGCTCAGTTATTCCACCGTTAGAAACCATCCTTTGACCTTAAACACTCTGCAAATTTCCGTCTTAAAATCTGACGTCTTAACCTTCACTCTTCGTACACTTCTTACCTCCTTGGTCACATTCAGCTCTCGGATATTTGTCCTAACTGTCACATACTAGACTGAGTTGATCAGGCTCAACTAGACATGACCTTTAGAACAACATCTGGAACCCAATGATTCCACTACTTTTATTGAATCCTAAATGACCCATGGCACGGTCTGAATCGACCTGCTCTGATACCAATTGTAACACCCATACTAATTTTAACTAGTATATTAGCATGTGCGTTAAACTGATACTGGATACATTTAAAAATTTCAATAATAAAACTCATACATCACAAATGAAAGAATACATATTACTCGTTGTACAAATAATCCAATACTTAAACAATGCTTATACACATGTCCATAAAGTTTCTGAGCTGGTACACCACGAGTAAATGCACTCCATCCAGCACCTCTATGAAGATCTTCATCACGAACCTCAAACGTGCCTGTAAACCTGCACCAGAAGGAATGGGATGAGACATAATGTCTCAGTGAGCTCTACCCAACCTACTGTTGGCAACCACGGGGAACCTAGGGTCGCCATGCCTACCTTGGCAATTTAGGGGAATTCTAGAATCGCCAAGTCTTTATCTGCCTGTGACTATAAATCCTTCTGTATCTATAACTTGAACTGCCTATAACCTTTGCTGTGACTGTCTATAACCATTGCCATAACGGCCTATGGCTATAACTATAATTGCCTAAAACCATAACTGTGATCAAGTCTGTATCTATGACTTAGTGATCGAGGGGAAACCTAGGATCACTTTCCAATAACTGTCTATAACTATAACTGTAAGTTTCCTGTGACTATAACTGTAACTGTAACTTTAACTATAACTATATAACATAAAACCTATAAACAGTTCGATAGCAGTTTTATGTTAGCTGTTAGCGTTGAACAAACAATTATCTGAGTTCATTTTACGGAGGGCACCCCGGGTGGAGCAACCCCGAGATACGTCTCCCTATGAACCGGTGAAACTCCTATCATATCAGGCTATCACCGGACTCCCTATGAAATTGCATGTGGATAACCCTCTCGGAGAGATCCCATCCGGCGAATCCCGGAGTCTGCTGAACATGCCTATGACTGTGAAACGTGCAAGCACGCCAATAACTTTGATCTTTAATTCTTTAATTCTTTAACTATAACGTATGAACATATAATCTGTTACTATAATCATATAACATTCCTGTAACTCATAATCTGTAACCTATGATTCTTGGCTTATCGTTCTCATAAGCCACCTATAATCGTTGGAGAACCAACACTATAAACTTTATCTGTAACTATGACCGTGGAAACATTCCTATAATTCTTGTATTCTAAACTGAATACATCTATAATCTCTTATACCTAAAGTAGGTTCTTGACTTAGTAAAGTCGTCTACATTTCCTAAGAGTTATCAACTCACATGCAAGGAATCTATCCATTAAATCCCTGCACTTATACTATGATTCATGTCTTCCTATCAAGGATTCGACACATCGTTGTCATGTGCCGCTATTAGGGTTTAACTATTCATATAACCTTTACTTCCCGTAATTCCCATGCCTTACGCATTCCTTGCTCCTCTAATTTCTCAATCTTTAAAAGACTTTGGATGGGTTAAAATGGTGGTTAATGTTTCTAAAATGTATTTAGAGAAAACTGTTGCAAAAAGCCATGCCCGCGCGCACCAGAACCCCCAGAACAGCCCAACTGAGTGTGAAATTCTGGCTTGGTCGCTACAAGCGCAGATCCGTCGCTACAAGCGCGGATAGACAGAACCTGGTCGCTACAAGCGCCCAGTTGGTCGCTACAAGCGCAGGCTTGTCGCTACAAGCGCAGATCCGTCGCTACAAGCGCAGACAGACAGAACCTGGTCGCTACAAGCGACAGCCCGTCGCTACAGCGACCGTGACAGCATAAACATGTATAAAAAGGTGTTTTTCCACCATTTTTGCCCAATTAAAGATACCCAAGCATCCAAAACATGCTAGGGATGATTTTTCTATTACAAATTGATGGTTTAAAACATGTATGAGCAAGGAATTTGCAAGTAGGAAATTAGGGTAAAACTCTAAAACTTCTATAATTTTTCCTATGAAATCAAACACTATAAAAACTCACAAAGAGAGGTTCTAAAACCTCAAGGGAGCTCACCTTGAACTTGATTTGGTGCTGGTTTAACCTTTAGCTTCAAACCCTAGCTTGAGCTTCTTGCTTTTACTTGATTTTCTTAACTTTTCTCATGTTCCAACTTTTCCCCAACAAAGCTTGCTTGTAATACACATGATCTAGGGAGGGAATTGATGAATTGGAAGATGAAGTTTTGTTGATTAGTGGAGAAGAAGAGAAAATGGCGTGAGAGAAGAAGAAGAAGAATGGAAAGAAAATGAAAATGGAACAAATATCTTCTCCCCCATATAAATAAACCCTTCCTTCCCTTTAATTACGAAAATGCCATTCTATACGTTTAATTTCTGTGATACTGATAAAAGTCGCGTTTAAGCGGGATATTACAAAGACGTCGTGAGCTAAAAAGAGATCGCCACCTAATTCCTTAACCCCAAAGAGGGCTCTAAGACGTCATGAGCTAAAAAGAGATCGCCATCTAATTCCTTAACCCCAAAGAGGGCTCCAAGACGTCGTGAGCTGAAAAGAGATCGCCAACTAATCCCTTAACCCCAAAGAGGGCTCTAAGGCGTCGCAAAAATAATACGATCCACGCAACAAACAATAGCATTGAAAATAAAACCATTTGACAATTTTTAACAAGTTGCAAAATAAGCATAATTAATAGTCATCGCCCAGGAGGCATTTTGTAAAGCATCGCCATATAAGAAGAAATTCGAAGCTAAGAAGAATGGATGAACAACATAAAGAGAACAGTGCATCATTACAAATTCAGAGAGAGTACTAAGTTCAAAACAAAATAAAAAATTACAACAGTGAGATTATGGTTCGTCCACTAGGGCGCCATCTACAACAACCTTAAAAGAATCAAGGGCAGAAAGATCAACGTCAGGGGTGCAAAAGAGCGACTTGAGGTTTAGCCCGCTCAAAGCCAGCATCGAAGGTCAGGGCCAACTCGCCCTTAGCCTCAGAAACCTCAGCCTTGAGCTGATTTTCCCTTTCTGCTCCAGCCGCGACATTGCTTTGAAGCTTCGCGATGACCCCATCCTTCCCAGCCAAGTCCGCGGCGTGGCTAATTTTCAAATCCGAGATGCGCTCGTCGCACTCGAGCTTCATCGCCTTTTTGATTTCATGTATCTCTTTTTCCCTAGCTTCCTTCAATTCTTTTTCCAATACCCTCACCGTGGCCTGGAGCGCCTCTTCCTCTACACCAGCTCCTCATGCTTCCGATCTATCGCGTCCAAGATCATTATAGACCGCAAGCAATGGACGCCCACATCTCTCGTCATGAAGGGAACAACGCCTTGATTCCTAGCCTCCACATCTTTTGGATTAAAGACCAACCTCTCTTTGACATAGGCGCCATAGTTGAAATCCTTATCCCAGAAGGACTGCACAGTTCCACTGGTCCTGGCAGTGCCAGTCGAAGGAGGGAAAGGCCTTTTCTTACTCTTTTTCTCAGCCGCAACCTTCCCTTTATCATCTTTCCTGGGCGACGTCTCCCCCTTGTCCTGCGCGACCTCCGCAACAGACTCAGTCTGAGTGTAATAAAGTCAACTCACGTAAGTAAGCGTCTAAGCTATTCACGTCCCCCTCCCTATTCAACAGCTCCCGGATGTTCATAGGCAGCATCTTATCCAAAAAGCAGACGACGCCTTGGTCATACATGTACAACTTCTCAGCTTACCATTGACCCGCACAGCAGCTGCTTCACAATCCTTTCCCCCTATGTCCTGAGGAATGTCTGCCTCCAGTTCTTATAATGAGAGGCGTATGGCTGGAATAACCTCTTGACAGGATGCACGCTGACGGACACCCATGACAGCTTGTCTACCCCTTTCGTGCCATAGAACGTAAAGAAGGACCCAGCCGAGGGTTGAAAACCTAGCCCCTCGAATAGAATTTCAAAAGCGCTTATAAATGCCCAACTGTTGGGCTGAAGCTAAGACGATGCCACATTCAGGCAATTAAGGACATCTACCTCAAAGGGCGTGAAGGGATACTTCACGCCCAGGTCTTCAAAGATAGCCGTATACATGTGAAACATCTCATTCTTCACCCCCTTTGGCCTTCGTAAGCACACCTTCTCGCCTGGGCGACAATGCTCCAAGACCACGTCCTCTTCAAGTCCTGTAGAGGACACATGCAATTTGCTCCGAAAGAACGCCACTCGCTGGGGATCCATATACATGGACTCCGAGCAAAGCACTTCGTCGCTGAAGTTCTCTTGCTCTGATCCACTCGAGGACGCCATGTAACAAATTCCTTTCCTACAGAAGGGACCTGGGAGAACAGAAAGAATAACGCAGTCAGATGAATTCCCACTACTACTCCCTCCTTCACCCTCGTCTGAATCGCTCGAAAATTCCTCTAAGAGGGAGTGGCCGTAGTAGGCTTTCTCAAACACTACCCAAACAGTTTTTGAGAGAAGAGAGGAGAGTGAGGGAAGTGAAAAGGTAGAGGAAAAACAGAAAAAAAGGAAAGTAGATCCGGAAATCAGTTTAAAGTACAAAAGCCTGGGAAAACGCACAGATGACGTCACTTAAATGGGCACGATTTCCAAGAACCGTTGCGATGTGAACACGTCAGCGAGAGCGAACGGTCACCCCATTTCAGCCGCGGATCTCACTAGGGCGCGCTCTGAATCTAAACCTCAAAGAGAATCACGCCCCATGTTGGGCTAGTTCTGGCATGGCAGTCGGACCCGCTCAATAAAGTCACTCTTTTTTACACAGTTTAATCACTTCGCCTTGTTCCAAAGCTTGTGCTTGTTGGGCTACGGATACTCTTGCCGGGCTAGCACCCATGTTGGGCTAGCACTCATAAAAGCTTCCAATATTTGGGGGGCTGCAATATATCAGTTGGTACCCGCTTTGTACACCCCGTAATTCGAAAATTTTCACATAGCTTCATTTCCAGTAAGTCTCACTTGCTGGGCAAAATATCATAGACACATCCCCAGTGACAGTTTAATCACTTCACCTTGTTCCAAAGCTCGTGCTTGTTGGGCTGTGGACCGTAGATCTTACTGTTTAGGCCTTAGAGCCCTACAGACAGGGCTTGAACCCTTAGAGTAAGGCTTGGCGCCCTCCAGAAGGGCACAAAGCCCACCTGACAGTCATATATAACTTTAGGGAGCTCTCCTGAAGGACACCCTCTGGGGGCGCCCTCAACAGCCTGTAAGGGCGCCCTAGCCATGGTTTGGCCCTATATGATTTGGGCCTAAAACCATGACCGGGTAGGCCCAAATTGGGGCTACAAATAGTAACCTTGGGATCATTCCCAAAGGAGGACAAAAACAGACCCTGAAAACCCTAGTTTTCCTAGATTGTACTCACAACCAGTACATGCAGGTGTCGACATTTGCGCCGGATGGTACGACAGAGAAGCCGTTCAATGACATTGGGTGCAATGAGGATTGGGAAATCTGCCTCCCGAGCATGTCCGATAGGATATGTTCGCACTACTCGGGGAACAAGTTCCCTATGTACAAGGTCATATTCAAGGACATGGGGTTTAGAATCCCTTTCTCGTCCTTTCAGCAATTAGTCTTTAGGTGGACGGAGTTGTCACCCTCGCAGCTCCATCCCAATTGTTATCCTTTCATGAGGGCATTCGAATTGGTGTGCCGACATCTGGAGGTCGCTCCCACCGTAAACTTATTTTTCACCTTCTTCACTGTCCAGCGAGGGACTGAGAAGGGCGGGGGACACGCTTGGGTCTCCTTTTGTCAGACAAGAAAGCTCTTCTCCATCTTCGTAGGCAAGGTGAAGAGTTTCAAGGACCAGTTCTTTCGGGTGCGGCCGAAGACGGAGGTCGCCTTGAGGAACATCTTGAAGACGGTGAAGAGGGCCCGTGAAGACGGAGGGAGGCCCGCTCCAGTGTTCCCCAATTTTCCTTTTATTGGTGCAAGGACCAATACGGGTATAAGCCCGTTGATTTTGGCCCTGGGTATGTTGCGCTCAATGCGGGGGAAAAAAAGAGTTACGATAAGTTGTGGGCTTCCGTAAGTTCTTTGGTGTCGGCGAAGGTATTGAGGGAGGATGGTACCCCTTTGGTTGATTCTGCAGGACGAGAGGTGACAGAGCCTCGCTATATAAACACGCACGATCTTGTGCTTTTCAAAAACCCGACGGTGTTACTCGGTAGAATTTGTAGGATTTGCATTTACAGTTTTGCATTGACATTATTTCCATGTCTGATACTAACTTTCTTTTCCTTCTTTTTTTTCGCAGGGAACATGTCTTCGATGAACAAGTTGATCCGGCGTTCGAGTAAGAAGGTGACCAACCGTGGAGCCATGTGACGGAAAGACGTTCACAGCGTGAACCATCTGATCATCGGGGCTGCGGGAGGCTCCACTTCTCATGCGCCTGTGCAAGTGCTGGAAGATGACCTGGTGGAGGAGGTCGCCGAGTCCTTCAAAAGGAAGAGGGTGGTTTATGCTAGGAAAGGGGAAGCCTTTGCCTGCCACCTCTTCCTCTGCTCAACCCAAAGGTGGGGATCTGCTCTAGCTGTCGAACGTGTGGTCTGACCCGGACCGTTACGGTTCACATTCTTCTCTTTGCTTGAGTGACCCGGAGCTGAAGGTCATTCAGGACCTTGGCGTTGCTGGCCGGAGCAAAGTTATGACCGAAGGGGTCATTGCTGCGATGAAGGCTTTAGAGATAGCCGTGGCCCTGAACAACTCTTCAACTGAGGATGTGGTCCGAGAAGACGTGCTGGTCAAGGAGAAGGATGCACTGGTGGCTAAGGTAACCAAGTTGGAAGCTGATCTCGCTACCCGCAAACCTAGGTGGTGGAGAAGGATCGCAGGATAGCCTCCTTGGAGAAGAAGGCGGAGAGTGACCTTCTTAGTTAGCTCGTCGTAAGTGGGACGAGGACAAGAAGGGACTCTTGGCCGCTGTAAATCCAAGGGCCGACGAAGCCGAGGACACTTCTTGCTTGGCCCGTGTTGGCTTGGTCGCGAGGATTGATGAGCTAGAACAGGGTCTCGTGGGAGCGGCCAGCCATGCTTTAGATAATGCCGTGCAGCAGGTGAAAGCTGTGACCCCTAGGGGTTGAGCTCTCAACCAAAGGGATTCATTTTTTGAAGTATGTTGAAGATGGCGGCTCTTAAGTCCCCTCCACCTGAAGAAGATGATGGGCATGTTAAGTAAGCTCGGGTCTATATGACCCTGTAATATTTGAACAATTTTTGTGTTGGTATGTAACCGGCCTTGTGCCAAGACAATGTGTGCCCTTCGTGGTTAGCACCCTTTTTGTACAGTATATTTCGTTTTTAATTCCTGCTCGCTGCTTTATTATATACCTTACGAAAATGTATGTTTAATTTTATAAGTATAATGTGCGATCAGAGTGCTCGTTGCATGAGGTCTTTAAATTTGAATTACGACAAATATCCTTGTAAATGAGGAATACTTCGACTTAGATGCATGCTCGTGGGGTTAGTTTTAAATAACCAAGCATTTTTGAATCAAGAGTGGATTAAGCAAGGCCGAGGATAGGGCCCTCCCCCTCGTAGCCGTGGCTTTTTTGCAAAGTAGCGGCTAGTATAAGGACTCGATCCCCGAGACTACTAATCAACGATAAATAAACATCTGACATGCAATCGGAACCTTACATTTCTTCATAAAACTCATATTAAACATATAATATGAAAATCTCGTAAATAAAAATAAACAGATCACAGCGGAATATCTCAACATACATATAATCATCTCGGGTCATCTCAAAACATCTCAAAATAAATACATAAGTATCTGGATCATAAAGATCACTCAAAATAAATCCAACAGAGTACGAAAATAAAATCCCCAAAAGACATCCTAATCAAAGCTCCTAACTCTATACATCTCCAAGCAAAGCAGAAAAACATGAGCTAGGCGTCAAGCCACAACCCATCACGACTCACCGATAGCAAAATACTCAATCCTGCAAATCTACATCCACAAGGGAAGAGGCAACAACAGTCAGTGGAGCCTAAGATATACATTCATTAATAAGGATTAATAAACAAGTGTAGTTCATACAACATTCATATTAACAACAATATTAAAACATAGCAAATTGGGTTATCCGAAATTCAAGAACATGTAACTCATAATCATATTCTCATACAAGTCTAACTACTCCATCATATCAACTCATCAATTACAATCATTCAATTCATACCATCATCGATAAACAATTATCAAGTTAATTATGACAATTCATGACATCACATCTTCAATGCACATTTACCAATTAGATGCATAAATTCTCATCAACACATTAATACATAAGACTCATACTTATGCAATGTTCCTAGACGACTCTAAATGCACCTGGTACCAAACATCGTCGCTTTTTGGATATTGGAACTTACTGAGTGATCCCATCGTCGTTGGACTTGACTCATGAATGAATGCATGATCATATATTCGACTCACATCAAGTACACATAAGACTCGGCAACAACATCATCATCATCATTATCATATTGTAACACCCATACTAAATTATCTAGAATATTTAGCATGTGTATTAGTCTGATACCGGATACATTAAAATTATCAATAATAATAATACATACATCTGAATGAGTACAAGTTGGCTCGTTAATACAGTTATCCAAATATCATAAATTACACTTTCATATACATATATACATAATCTGAAAACCTCCTGAGCTTGTCCTCATCGAGCAACCGCACTCCATCCAGCGTCTTCTTGGAGAATATCATCATGAACATCTCTTGATCACCTGAAAACCTGCACCAGAAGGATTGGGATGAGACATAATGTCTCAGTGAGCTCCAGCCCAACCTACTGTTGGCAACCACGGGGGAAACCTAGGGTCGCCGTGCCTACTCTTGGCAATCTTGGGGATTCCTACGATCGCCGTCTTTCTCTACATATTTCGCGATCAAGGGGAAACCTAGGATCGCTATTTGTCTCAATCTTATCTCATACTTATCATAATCTCATCTTTAACTTAAACTCATACTTAGTGATCTGGGGACATCCTAGGATCACTTTCTTTCTCTGCTGTCTAATCATCATATTCTCATAATAATTCATAAGTATTAATATACAATCATTCTTAATTATAAAGTTAGTAAGTCAGCGTTGAACAAACAATATTATCTGAGTTCATTTTACGGAGTGCATCCGGGTGGAGTAACCCTGAAGTACATCTCCCTTCTTACCGGTGAAAATTCCTATCATATCAGGCTAACACCGGACTCCTCTTATCTTTTGTGTGGCTGCCCTCGCGAGCGGTAACTTCACCGTCCCAGCTGCCATTTAAGGCGGTAACTTCACGGGGACCCCCTGTATACTAACTAACGAGCAGACAGGAGACACATTAACTTTATAGACTTGGATGTGCAGCTGCCCTCACGAGCGGTAACTTCACCGTTCCGGATGCCATTTAAGGCGGTAACTTCACTGGAACCTCTTGTATACTAACTAGCGAGCATACAAGAGACACATCAAGTCCATCTTATAATTACTTTGTTCTTATTATTTGTATATATATATATATATATATATATATATATATATATCTTATAACTTTAACTTATGCATATCTGATGCATTCTTGAATAATTCATTCTTAATTGCTTAACCTATGAAAAGGTTCTTAACTTTGAGCTTAAAATCATTCTTGTGCTTAGTACATGATGAGTACTATTCTAAATCTCTTTAACCTATAAAGGTTCTTGACTTATCGTTCTCATAAATCATACTTAGGGCATACTTAAGCATATAACCTTAGTTCATGAATTTCCAAGCCTTGCGTAATCTTTGCTCACATGATTTCTCAACCATTGGAAGCCTTTAGAATGAACTAAAATGGTGGTTAATGTTTTTAAAATGTATTAGGAGGAAACATTTGCAAAAAGCCTTGCCCGCGCGCACCAGAACCCCCAGAACAGCTCAACTATGTTGTGCTGTTCTGGCTTGGTCGCTACAAGCGACGGGTTGGTCGCTACAAGCGACAGAAGGCAGGGAAAAACCCTGTCTGGTCGCTACAAGCGACGGCTGGTCGCTGTAGCGACCATGACAGTACAAGTCATGTATAAAAATGTGTTTTTCCACCATTTTTTCCCATTCAAGATACCCAAGCTTCCTAATCATGCTAGGGATGATTTTCCATCACAAAATAACACTTTTAAACATATATGAGCAAGGATTAGCAAGCAAGGATTCTAGGGTAAAATTCTATAACTTTTCTATGATGAAAAACACATAAAACTCACACTAGGAGGGTTCTAAAACCCAAGAGAGCTCACCTGAATCTTAATCAATGCTTGATTGCTTGCTTGCCAAACTTTCCTCAAACCCTAGCTTCCATTCCCTTTCCTTTTTCTTGTTTCCTTGACTCCCAAAGGTTCAAGAGTTCCCAAAGTTGGTGCTTGCTCATGAATTGGTCATGTGGATGAATGATTAAGTGAAGATTGAGGTGAGGAGGAGGAGAGGATGGCGTGGGAGATGAGTAGAGAGAATGGGGAAAATGAATTGGAAAATATCTTGTTTTCCTATTTATAACACATCCTCCCATTTCAAATAATTTACATAATTGTCATTGCTACATAATTGCATAATTGCCATGCTTGCTTAATAAATTTCTACGCTGTCAACCGTTACATCTAAGCGGGATATTACAATCTACCCCCTTTAAGGAAATTTCGTCCTCGAAATTTAGATTCCTCTTGAAATCACATATTAAGAGATTCTTAATACTTAGTTCCCTATTAGCCAATTCTTTGCTTTGACTGAAAGGCTTGACGTTTATTACGTAACTCTTACGAAATATGATATGTGGTTGTCTGAACCATCTTATTCAATTCACTTGACTATGTTCCTTGTTCGGCTCACCTCTTACAATTCCAACTTAAGGTTACTAAACCTCAAATATTTTACTGAATAATCTTACCCTCCTTGAATATTTTCACTCTTCAGGGGTTCATTGCACTGCATTCATTTCTACTGATTTATTACTTTTACCTTACGTCTCATACGACGACATCTTAATCATAGATCTATGTCATACTCTTCCATTTAGAATCATTCTTAGTCCGAAAACATCTGATATTGTGCACGCACATGCAAAACAAAGATTATTCCAACTTCATTATTATTCCAAGTACAAGCAGGAGTTTCACCTCTAGCACCGCTCCTTTCTTCCTGACATCACGATGTGCTACTTATCACAATCGCAATCATTACCTTCACTATGAATATCTCAAAGATTTGCGGAATTCTTACAGATTATTCCTGCTCCCCTTCAATTGGTCTACGACGTCATTTATCTTAATAACTTAGGAATCATCCTTCATACTGGGAGTTTGCCAACCTCCCATCGTTTTTGTCACAACTTATTCTCGTTTTCTTGCCGTAGCATAAATATTTTCTATACTGACAAATCCAAAACTCATAAGAGTTTAGTCCAAGTGATGAGTGTTATAAATTATCTCACATATCACCATATGGTACATTTCATAGTACTTAATTTACATATATGATAGAGTACATTTACACTACTAACGGGTACATAGCACGTCACATCATCATTGTCCAACTAGCGGGACATCATTCTTAATCTTAACATATTTGAGACACTACCACATCAATTGGGAATCCTTTCTTTTACTCTTAATTCATTTTGTAACATCCGGGATTTGCCTTTCAACTGGCTTGCCAGGTTTGCCCCGCCAATGTTACTCGTGTTTATTTCTTAAGTGTACAACAACCTATAACATAAATTGTGATTACATTCTCTCGGCATCGTAAACTTATTTTCTCTTTACGGACGTCGAGTCCAAGATCCTTATTTTCAGAAGAAAACTCTACTTGATTGCTACCAAAATAGCACACTTTAAATCCTTTAATCAAAACCTGAACTTACGTAGCCCTTTACTGTAGACTACGAGTGACTTTTAGTCTGCATAAAAGTTCTTCTTCTTTTACTGGTGAACATTAAGTACAATAATTTTCGAACTCTTCTGCTAAGCTATGGTGATATCAACAATTCTGTTCTGGTAAAAAAAAACTTCATACTTAAACATTCCTGATTGGGTACCACTATTGCCAAAACACGTCACATAGTTGAAGATCTGCTACACTACTATCTGAGTAGTTTATGTATTACCTGATAAGTATATATAATACTAACATAAACTGATACATGTGACATGTTGACATAGCGGGGTACAACGTGGATTAAGCTCATAAGTCACTGCATTGACGTCTCTGATCAACGCTTCAATTTCAAAGTATCATCTTGCAAGTGCAACCTTTTCTGATGTTGCCTTATGCTTGATCCTTTTGACTAAACATTACTCTTCCAGTCCACCTAAGTTACTGAGCTAAATTAGCTAAATTACCGTATTAGCGGTGACTTACCTTGCTCTAGACTTATTGTGCTAGAAACATATTCTTCCCATTCTTATCACATAATCTTAAACTACTTCGATTTCAATTTCTCTTGAGTCTCGAGGTTTGAAATATCCCTCGGCTTAACTTTTAAAATTTCCTTCTAGAACTTATAACAAGTTCGAGTCGTCACAGCTCTCTGATATTCTGTGGTTCAATAATTGGGCGCTTAATGCCTTCCTGTGGTTCATCTGACAAGGACATTACAAGTATTCCTCGTTCTCTAAGCTTCAGCTTAGAATCGTTCATTAACTCATCCTTAAATCACTTTTCCGCTGCACAACTCTGATTTAAACAAATCACTTCGGAGGAGGGGTAATACACCATTATAAAATTCTCTGGCTGACTTGTTCCTTAATGACCCGTAGCTATCACAGCAGAATCATCTTACGTTTGTTTATTCTCTTGTGGCTTAAACCACCTGTTTAACCTACTGACTGATCATCATCAGACTTTGGGTTTCCTTTCGGACATAAACCGTATACTTACTTTCACGAAAATACGCCGAAACCTGTAAACAATTTCCAGCAACTACTACGGACCAAGCAGTGATTCCGTCAAAACAGCTTATACACTGGTTCTAGCTTATTCTCCATGTTCTGATTTCTGTGACCATCTCATGGTCAATCCAACATGTATTATCGTTTTAACATTGCAGAAACCGACCTAAAAGTACACCTGGAGCAACTTAAATTTCACACTTAAATCACTTGTGTCAACTTCCAAAACAACTTATGACTTCTGGAGGTTCATATCTTTTATATACTGAATCCACTAATAGTTTGAGTCTCGTTCCTATTCGTTCCGTAAGGATTTCATCCGTAAGGATTTCATTTTCATAATCTTTCCGAGACAATTACGGTCTCTAAGGTCTTACCATATCTCTTAGGTTACCTTCGAATCCCTCCAGTTAATTGATCTTGAGCTTCAAAACCTCATCATTACCGCCCTCGGAACTTATCCACACGGGGTGACCTCTTTCAGCTTCTAGAATATTCGTGGAAGAAAACTCTTCGGTTGAAAACATATAACGCCTTCACATTAATCACAATCTTAACCTTTCACATATAAGACGATCTTCCATATAATAAAATCTCAATATAATTTCTCGGCTAAGATTTCGATTGTCCTTCAAAACTGGTCTACTATAACCATGTGTCCTCTTAAACTCGTCTTCTTCATCCAATCAAGGGACTTCAACTTAGTCCATCCCTCAGTTCGTTAAAATCCAACAACTTATTATCCAATATCCTCCTTAGAGGACTCATTACTTATTGCTGAGTTGCGTTCTCTCGTACAAAACATCTCGATGGCTCATCATAATGAAAATAATCCGATTCACTTCTCTTGGTATAAACTTTTCATTGAACTTAGCTTATTTCAAATCTTCTTACCAACGGAACATATCCTAAAACACGCTTCGATGTGCAACAGGTATTATCATTACTACTTACTCATCCATTTTGGGCCTAGATTACATACCATCTTTTCTTTCTTAAGGAGTGCTCCACTGTCATTCTCGTGGCACGAGAAGCATAGGCCGTGGCACGATGGATGTCCTGATCCATATGATCGTGGCACGATAATTCCAGCAAGTTCAGACTCTGTAGCTTCGTCTGTCCCAATTAATCCTCTTAATCAATAATTAAATCTCTTTACTGATTGGATTTAAAATCTCGTCCGATCCGAGTGCGCGAGTCCTTCGGTTCCTCACACTCTGTCCTTATTACCACTTCTCAACTACGGTTCCAGTTATGGTTCCATAATTTCTTACTGTTCGTGTCTCCTCCTATGAGACATCTCTTAATGACGCGTCCAACTGTGTTAAGGTTCTTCACCTTATCCTTAAATATTTCTGACATTCCTAAAACTCTGCCATAAATAAGCTTAGTCACTTTACGGTTCGATGGCCACCATTTGGCGTTGGATACTTCTTCGCCAACTCCGTCATACAATTCTATCACCTTGATCTTCGCTCTTCGTAAACTTCGTTTCTCCTTGGTCACATTCAGCTCTCGGACATTTATCCTAACTGTCATATACTAGACTGAGTTGATCAGGCTCAACTAGATGTGACCTTTAGAACAACATCCGGAACCCAATGGTCCCACTACTTTTATTGAATTTTTAATGACCCAAGGCACGGTCTGAATCGACCTGCTCTGATACCAATTGTAACACCCATACTAAATTATCTAGAATATTTAGCATGTGTATTAGTCTGATACTAGATACATTAAAATTTTCAATAATAATAATACATACATCTGAATGAGTACAAGTTGGCTCGTTAATACAGTTATCCAAATATCATAAATTACACTTTCATATACATATATACATAATCTGAAAACCTCCTGAGCTTGTCCTCATCGAGCAACCGCACTCCATCCAGCGTCTTCTTGGAGAATATCATCATGAACATCTCTTGATCACCTGAAAACCTGCACCAGAAGGATTGGGATGAGACATAATGTCTCAGTGAGCTCCAGCCCAACCTACTGTTGGCAGCCACGGGGGAAACCTAGGGTCGCCGTGCCTACTCTTGGCAATCTTGGGGATTCCTACGATCGCCGTCTTTCTCTACATATTTCGCGATCAAGGGGAAACCTAGGATCGCTATTTGTCTCAATCTTATCTTATACTTATCATAATCTCATCTTTTACTTAAACTCATACTTAGTGATCTGGGGACATCCTAGGATCACTTTCTTTCTCTGCTGTCTAATCATAATATTCTCATAATAATTCATAAGTATTAATATACAATCATTTTTAATTACAAAGTTAGTAAGTCAGCGTTGAACAAACAATATTATCTGAGTTCATTTTACGGAGTGCATCCGGGTGGAGTAACCCCGAAGTACATCTCCCTTCTTACCGGTGAAAATTCCTATCATATCAGGCTAACACCGGACTCCTCTTATCTTTTGTGTGGCTGCCCTCGCGAGCGGTAACTTCACCGTCCCAGCTGCCATTTAAGGCGGTAACTTCACGGGGACCCCCTGTATACTAACTAACGAGCAGACAGGAGACACATTAACTTTATAGACTTGGATGTGCAGCTGCCCTCACGAGCGGTAACTTCACCGTTCCGGCTGCCATTTAAGGCGGTAACTTCACTGGAACCTCTTGTATACTAACTAGCGAGCATACAAGAGACACATCAAGTCCATCTTATAATTACTTTGTTCTTATTCTTTGTATATATATATATATATATATATATATATATATATATATATATATATATATCTTATAACTTTAACTTATGCATATCTGATGCATTCTTGAATAATTCTTTCTTAATTGCTTAACCTATGAAAAGGTTCTTAACTCTAAACTTAAAATCATTCTTGTGCTTAGTACATGATGAGTACTATTCTAAATCTCTTTAACCTATAAAGGTTCTTGACTTATCGTTCTCATAAATCATACTTAGGGCTTACTTAAGCATATAACCTTAGTTCATGAATTTCCAAGCCTTGCGTAATCTTTGCTCACATGATTTCTCAACCATTGGAAGCCTTTAGAATGAACTAAAATGGTGGTTAATGTTTTTAAAATGTATTAGGAGGAAACATTTGCAAAAAGCCTTGCCCGCGCGCACCAGAACCCCCAGAACAGCTAAACTATGTTGTGCTGTTCTGGCTTGGTCGCTACATGCGATGGGTTGGTCGCTACAAGCGACAGAAGGCAGGGAAAAACCCTGTCTGGTTGCTACAAGCGACGGCTGGTCGCTGTAGCGACCATGACAGTACAAGTCATGTATAAAAAATGTGTTTTTCCACCATTTTTGCCCATTCAAGATACCCAAGCTTCCTAATCATGCTAGGGATGATTTTCCATCACAAAATAACACTTTTAAACATATGATGAAAAACACATGAGCAAGGATTAGCAAGCAAGGATTCTAGGGTAAAATTCTATAACTTTTCCTATGATGAAAAACACATAAAACTCACACTAGGAGGGTTCTAAAACACAAGAGAGCTCACCTGAATCTTAATCAATGCTTGATTGCTTGCTTGCCAAACTTTCCTCAAACCCTAGCTTCCATTCCCTTTCCTTTTTCTTGTTTCCTTGACTCCCAAAGGTTCAAGAGTTCCCAAAGTTGGTGCTTGCTCATGAATTGGTCATGTGGATGAATGATTAAGTGAAGATTGAGGTGAGGAGGAGGAGAGGATGGCGTGAGATATGAGTAGAGAGAATGGGGAAAATGAATTGGAAAATATCTTGTTTTCCTATTTATAACACATCCTCCCATTTCAAATAATTTACATAATTGTCATTGCTACATAATTGCATAATTGCCATGCTTGCTTAATAAATTTCTACGTTGTCAACCGTTACATCTAAGCGGGATATTACACATATATTCTCATATGATTAAACATTGTCGCTTATTAACATCATCACTTATCATATAAACTTTCATATGATCATCGTCGCTTAAATACATAACATGTATCATCATTTTCTACTCAAACATCGTCACTTAATACATAACATCTATCATCATCATTTAATCAAATATCGTCACTTAATAGCATCATCAATATCATCATTCACATATTCACATCACAAACTTTACTAAAACAAAGTCACACTAGCCCATCACTAATTTACTCATCACATTCTCATCATTAATCACTCATAGCACATCATTATGAATTGCAACTCCAACAATACATACTCATTTATTAGCTCTAAAACCTCCCTTAGACTCATTATTAATTATAAGGATTGAAATTCCTGGCAGGACTGGTTCTGAACCGTAAAATAGAGTATGAAAATAGCAGTTCAGAAGCAGTAATATAAAGGACAGAAAGTAAAGAACACAGATGATTTGTTAACCCAGTTTGGTAAAAACTTCACCTACATCTGGAGGCTACCAAGCCAGGAAGGAAATCCACTAAAATAGTATCAATTCGAAGTCCTATGACACAGCCCCTGTTTCACAACCCCTAAGACAACAGCCCCTGTTTCACAGCCCCTTCTCACTTAATCACTACCCGTTAAATTTCAACCTAGGAACGCCTAGTGTAACACCCCAATTTTATATTTTAAGTAATTCAATAAATTTTAATAGGCGTGGCGTGGTGAATATTATTATTACTGTTGTTTTATTTGAATGTGATGTAAATGTTGAGAGGGTTGAATTATATTGGTGAATTAATTTATGATACCAGAATTTAAATAATATAGAAAGAGAATTGAAAAACAAGTAGAAAAGAGTAGGAGGTGTAGAAAATAGGTTTTTAATAAGTGGGGGAGGGGAAAAGCAAAAGAATAGTGAATAGAAGAGGAAAGTTATATGAAGAGTGGCTAGACCAAATATAAATAAGGGTTTTGGGAAATTAGAACTCAGTTTTGCTGAACGTAGAAACAGAGAGAAGAGCAGCCGTCAGAGAAAGGAAAACCTAGCTACAACGAAGTCAAGCCAAACCAGAGATTTCAGAGGAATCGAGGTAAGGGGGAGAATCTTTGCACTTTAGGGTATCTTAATATATGATGGGGGGTGTTTAATTCTTAAGATGATGTTTCTGTTATGATGTGAGATTGTGATGAGAGATTGATGATGGACGAAGGTAAAGACGAGGTTGAATTATTTAAAATTAAGAGAAACTAGTTTACGGTTTACGAATAGAGGATTGACCATGAAGAGAGTGTGTGAATCAGTAGGTTAATGGAAAATTAGTGTTTGAATGATGGGGTAACCTTAGGGTGATGTTTAGGGACGAATTGGGTGAGTTGGGGGGGTCGAAATCGGAGCCGGGGAAGCTCCCATGGTGAAAAATTACAAAATCTGCGTTCTGATGCTGACAGAATCGTGACGCGATTTTGGCACAACTTTTTGACCATTTTCAGTTCCGAATTGAGCTTAGGTGTCTTCATAAAAGTTGTAGATATAGAGATTATCTTTTATGTGGCTTTGGAGTGACCTCATTTAGACATCCACAACTCGATTTATGGTCATATTACTACACAGGGGTCGGCACGGTCGTGCACTCTGCCCAGGTTTAGGAAACGAAACATTTCCACCCCTCTCTGTCCCGAATTGGACTTAGGTCCCTTCATGAAAGTTTTAGATGTAGATGTCAGCTTTCATTTCCCTTTGGTTTGAATCCATTTGGATCTCTAGAACTTGAGTTATGAATAAAATATTGTACCTGGGTCATGCTGCGATATGAATAGTAAGTCTAAGAAAGCTGTTAGCGTGAAAAGTAAGCGTATACTAGGGTTCCGAACCTTTAAACATAAATGAAGGGAGTCTAGTCTGGTGTCTTAAGGGTAGTTCCCCAACCCCTTAACGAATTAATACATGGAAGAACTTTAGGGTGTTAGAGACAAATCCAAGAAGAAATAAAGAGAGAGGAGTAGGATAGTGAATGGTGAGAATGAAAGCGCTTAGATAATGAAGTTGCTAATGACGTTGACTACTGAATATATAAATATGATGAAGTTGGTGAAGCGTACTCGTAATGATGATGTTGATTATATAAATGATGTGAGTGACGATGTATATTCATGATGACAACGTTTTCTTATGCTGATGATGTGAATAACGACGATATGTTTTGTTCCGGTGTTGTGAAAAATAGGAAGAGTTTGCATCTATGACTGTAAGCTTTTGTTGACGTGTTGACATTTAATACTTGATGAGTCTTGAGCCTAAAAAGATGAAGTAGTTTAAGCAGTAGAAGGAGAAGTGTGAGGGATGTAGATGAGTAGTTCACGGCGGAGTGATAACGACAGGATTAATCCATTGGGGTATTTTTAAAAGGTCTAATATGGTAAGCTGATTAAGAGAGTATCAAATATGAAGAGATAAAGAAGTGAAAAGACACGATGATAAGAAGGGATATAACGTAGGTGCCTTCCGATTAAGTGATGAAGTTAAATATAATCTTCTTAAACAAATAATGAGCTTAGGAATATTGTTAAGTTAAAGAGTAAAAAAGTCAAGGTAATTAAGGAACTTAAGATGAATGTTAGGTAGGAACATATAAGGTGTGTATTGAGTAGTGAAAGATAATAGGAATGAGGATAGCGGTGAATAAGACGGGAATTGATTAGAAGAGAGCGAGGTGAATAGGAAAGAAGATAAGAGGTAATAGTTATAATGTTTGACGATAATAATAATGACCGGTATCGAGAGAATAAAACCTTAAATTATAATGAAGTTTTAGTGAGGAAAGTTGCTGACGTAGAAAGTATCGATAAGGTGAGATAATAACTTTGAATTAGAATGAAATTAAGATTAGGGGAATGGTCGAGGTTATAGATGACGACAAATGTGAGAGGGGGATTAAGGTATAAAGTCGTAATAATGAGAAGGATAAGTAGGAAAGAGTTATTGACGATGGTGAGGTGAAACCTAGTTGTATAGAGAGAGGAGACGTTATATGTAATGTTAATGGAGAAGTAAACATCTTAAAACTAAGAAGGAGGAATAGGGTGTGCTATCAGGATAAAATATCTAGAGAGCCTAGAATAGACGAGAGAATAGAGCATGTCCGTAAGATGAATAATAAAATAAAATAGAGGGTTGTTGACGTAGAAACGAGTCGTGCTTAAGGGTTGGATTGATGAGGAGATAATGCAGAGATATAGACGGTAATAGAGAGTAATGATGACGAATCATATGACTATGACAAAGAGTGATGACAATTGATATTATATACAAGTGTATAAATAAATATGATGAGAAATGATGATACTTGCGTTAATATGATGATGAGAGTGATGATGTTTATATTATAATGATGATGAGAATGATGATGTCTATATTACTATGACGATGAGAATGATGATGTATATATTATAATGATGATGAGAATGACGATGTCTATATTATTTTGATGATGATAATGATGATGTTTATTTATGAAGACGATGAGAATGATGGCGGTGTGTTTTGCATTGATGTTGTGCATATTAGGGAGAGTCTTGCATTTATGAATGTGAATTCATGATGATGTGATGATGTGTAATACCTGATGAGTCTGTCACCATGCATGCATATAGAGTCTTGTCTAGGAATTATGAAGATGAAATGACGATGAAAGTCCAGTAACATATCTCTGGCAATTTATGACAACGAAGGTCCAGTAACATATCTCTGGTAAATTATGACGACGATAGGTGTGGTACCACATTCATATAGGTCTTAGGGTGAGTCCATATGCATTTAAATGATGATACTTATACTTGGTGTTTTTAAGTGTGAATTGAATGAGATGATGATATGTATGATTAGTTGAGAAGAATATTATAATGTTAAGCGTGATTTTCCCTAATATTATGTTACGGCAGGATTTCTCACCCCTTTGTTGTTGTTGTGTTGTTTTCTTTGTGGTGATTGTACTCCCGGGTACAGACACTCAGGTTGAGGAAGTTTAGCTGTGGGACGACTTAGAAGGTGGAGATGGAATATTTTATTTAGTAATCAATTAAGCATGTAGTCGCTACGAGCTCTGATTCTTGTAACACCAGGGTTGGTGTTGACGTTGAAATTAATTTGTTTTTAAGTCGAGAACTTGGAAATATTGTTATTTCTATTTATGATGTTGAATAACAACGATAATCAATATTAATGAAATCAATGAAATGTTTTCTGCTGTTGAAATTATTATTTAAAGAAAGTGTTTATGTTATATGTGATATATTGACGAGTTTTGTAACATCCTCTTTATTAAATATATAATTATTATTTAATAATTATCGTCGGGAAATAGGGTGTTACACCTAGACCTAAGAACCCTCTCACTTTCCTCAGTCAATCACTGCCCCAGTGATTATCAGACTTTAACAAATCAAACAAAGTTGAAGACACTCTTTAAAACATAAAACAGTCACTCTTGCTTAAAAGCTTTGAGTGATTACAACTCAATAAAAACAACCAACTCTAAACACTTTGAGTGGTGTACAAAAAGACAGAGCACGAAGCTCACAACTAACAGACTCAAAAACCTAAGACTCTTTCAACGCTAACTTCTGGTTTTTGATGTACATTCTTCAATAGCAACTTCCTCTATTTATAATCTTTAGTAGCACCATAAATTCGAACCAAATCTTCAAAGATATGTTTCCAGAATTCTTTTAGAATCAAATAGAAGCTCACATATTATTCAGAAATATATTTTCCAAAGATTTCCCTGAAAATATATTCACAAATAATTGAATCCAATCTTCAACAAATATCTTCACGCAATAATCGAAGCTTGGATAAATCTTCAATTAAATCTTCAAAAGATTATGTGAGAGAATTAACAGCTTGAAGACATAAATTTACCTTCTGAAGACGTATTGCTTGTACATTTTGATTTTAGCAAACATGTAGCCAACAATCAAATATCCAACAATCTCCCCCTTTGACAAATTTTTGGCTAAAATCAAATTTGTTCACAAAGACAAGTTCTTCACTCAACAAAAGTACTCAACCATGAAGAACTACACATATATAGCAGAGTGAGCAGCAGAATAATTCACTCAATTTCCCACAAAACACTCCCCTTGCAACATACAACAGCAGTTTCTGAGGTACAACTTCTCCCCCTAAAACACATCACTCAGGAACTCCCCCTGAAACAGACATTCAGGAACTCCCCCTGAATTGTTAACAACTTCTGAAACAGACACATAATTCTCCCCCTTTTTAGCCAAACAATGTTGACAAAACAACCAGCAAACACCAGGAGCAAGAAACAGAAGTAATAGAGCATAAGCACATCACAAACAACAAACAACGAATCAGCATCAAAACTAACAGCACAGAACTCAGCACAACACAAGCAACAGGATCAAAACCACACAGCATCCACACACAGAAGAACAAAACAATACTGCAGAGTACATCACAATTGCAGACCAGAAACACAAACAGAAATCCAAGACTACAGTCACAAACTTGACAGTCTTCAGACTCAGCATCAGAAGTTGCTTAGTCTTCATTAGCCACAACATCAGATGCTGCTCAGTTGATGTGTGCTTCAGGCACATTCAGACTCTTCTTCCCAGCAATCTGCTTCTCAAGATCAGCAATTCTCTTCTGAACACAGGGCATGGTATCATGCTTAACAACATCTTCAGACTTACTAGGATCCACTTCTTTTAATTTTAGTGCCTTAGGGACAAGGACAAGAACAAAACCTTGCTCCAGACTTTAGATGGTCCAGCAACAGAAATCTTCTTTGCTGCAGGAGTGGGCCTGCTGTCAGCAGCAACAACCTTTCCTTTCCTATCTTCCAGACTCTGGGAAACACTTGCACATTTAGGTCTCCATACCTTCTTGACATTGACTGCAATAGGTTCAGACTTCCTTTGTTGAAAGTGTTTAGGATATCCATGCAGTTTGTAACAAAAAGGCTTAATGTGTCCCTTTTTACAACAGTGATGACATACCCAAGGATGAGATGCCCTCTTGCTCTTAAATCCCTGAGGTTGGTTCTGGTTTTCCAACTTAGGTTTATCTTGGTTCTGACTCTTCAGTATCTCCTTTGGCCTCTTCATATGTTCAACTTGAGAGTTCAATTGGGTTACCTCATCATGCAAACCAGAGATGGTTGATAGGAGTTTTTCTTTTTCAATGCGTAAATTAGCAATGATTTTCTTCTGCTTTTCTCCTACTTGACAAGTCTCTTCAAATTTAACCAGCAATTTCTTGAATTGCCTAAGCACAGTTGCATCTGAGATCCTTTCTTCAGTATCTTTTTCACATTGAACAACTTCCTTGTCCATTCTGCCAGAAAATAACTTCCCTGGAGTTCACCCTAAAACAGGCAGGGTGCCGGCTCTGATGCCAATTGAAATTCCTGGTTGGACTGGTTCTGAACCATAAAACAGAGTATGAAAATAGCAGTTCAGAAGCAGTAATATAAAGGACATAAAGTAAAGAACACAGATGATTTGTTAACCCAGTTCGGTGCAAACTTCACCTACATCTGGAGGCTACCGAGCCAGGAAGGAAATCCACTAAAATAGTATCAATTCGAAGTCCTATGACACAGCCCCTGTTTCACAACCCCTATGACAACATCCCCTGTTTCACAGCCCCTTCTCACTTAATCACTACCCGTTAAATTTCAACCTAGGAACGCCTAGACCTGAGAACCCTCTCACTTCCCTCAGTCAATCACTGCCCCAGTGATTATCAGACTTTAACAAATCAAACAAAGTTGAAGACACTCTTCAAAACATAAAACAATCACTCTTGCTTAAAAGCTTTGAGTGATTACAACTCAATAAAAACAACCAACTCTAAACACTTTGAGTGGTGTACAAAAAGACAGAGCACGAAGCTCACAACTAACAGACTCAAAAACCTAAGACTCTTTCAATGCTAACTTCTGGTTTTTGATGTACATTCTTCAATAGCAGCTTCCTCTATTTATAATCTTCAGTAGCACCATAAATTCGAACCAAATCTTCAAAGATATGTTTCCAGAATTCTTTTAGAATCAAATTGAAGCTCACATATTATTCAGAAATATATTTTCCAAAGATTTCCCTGAAAATATATTCACAAATAATTGAATCCAATCTTCAACAAATATCTTCACGCAAAAATACGAAGCTTGGATAAATCTTCAATTAAATCTTCAAAAGATTATGTGAGAGAATTAACAGCTTGAAGACACAAATTTACCTTTTGAAGACGTATTGCTTGTACATTTTGATTTTAGCAAACATGTAGCCAACAATCAAATATCCAACAATCTCCCCCTTTGGCAAATTTTTGGCTAAAATCAAATTTGTTCACAAAGACAAGTTCTTCACTCAACAAAAGTACTCAACCATGAAGAACTACACATATGTAGCAGAGTCAGCAGCGGAATAATTCACTCAATTTCACACAAAACACTCCCCCTGCAACATACATCAGCAGTTTCTGAGGTACAACTTCTCCCCCTAAAACACATCACTCAGGAACTCCCCCTGAAACAGACATTCAGGAACTCCCCCTGAATTGTTGAACAACTTCTGAAACAGACACATAATTCTCCCCATTTTTAGCCAAACAATGTTGACAAAACAACCAGCAAACACCAGGAGCAAGAAACAGAAGTAACAGAGCATAAGCACATCACAAACAGCAAACAACGAATCAGCATCAAAACTAACAGCACAGAACTCAGCACAACACAAGCAACAGGATCAAAACCACACAGCATCCACACACAGAAGAACAAAACAATACTGCAGAGTACATCACAATTGTAGACCAGAAACACAAACAGAAATCCAAGACAACAGTCACAAACTTGACAGTCTTCAGACTCAGCATCAGAAGTTGCTTAGTCTTCATTAGCCACAACATCAGATGCTGGTCAGTTGATGTGTGCTTCAGGCACATTCAGACTCTTCTTCCCAGCAATCTGCTTCTCAAGATCAGCAATTCTCTTCTAAACACAGGGCATGGTATCATGCTTAACAACATCTTCAGACTTACTAGGATCCACTTCTTTTTAATTTTAGTGCCTTAGGGACAAGGACAGGAACAAAACCTTGCTCCAGACTTTAGATGGTCCAGCAACAGAAATCTTCTTTGCTGCAGGAGTGGGCCTGCTGTCAGCAGCAATAACCTTTCCTTTCCTATCTTCCAGACTCTGGGAAACACTTGCACATTTAGGTCTCCATACCTTCTTGACATTGACTGCAATAGGTTCAGACTTCCTTTGTTGAAAGTGATTAGGATATCCATGCAGTTTGTAACAAAAAGGCTTAATGTGTCCCTTTTTACAACAGTGATGACATACCCAAGGATGAGATGCCCTCTTGCTCTTAAATCCCTGAGGTTGGTTTTGGTTTTCCAACTTAGGTTTATCTTGGTTCTGACTCTTCAGTATCTCCTTTGGCCTCTTCATATGTTCAACTTGAGAGTTCAATTGGGTTACCTCATCATGCAAACCAGAGATGGTTGATAGGAGTTTTTCTTTTTCAATGCGTAAATTAGCAATGATTTTCTTCTGCTTTTCTCCTACTTGACAAGTCTCTTCAAATTTAACCAGCAATTTCTTGAATTGCCTAAGCACAGTTGCATCTGAGATCCTTTCTTCAGTATCTTTTTCACATTGAACAACTTCCTTGTCCATTCTGCCAGAAAATAACTTCCCTGGAGTTCACCCTAAAACAGGCAGGGTGCCGGCTCTGATGCCAATTGAAATTCCTGGTTGGACTGGTTCTGAACCATAAAACAGAGTATGAAAATAGCAGTTCAGAAGCAGTAATATAAAGGACATAAAGTAAAGAACACAGATGATTTGTTAACCCAGTTCGGTGCAAACTTCACCTACATCTGGAGGCTACCGAGCCAGGAAGGAAATCCACTAAAATAGTATCAATTCGAAGTCCTATGACACAGCCCCTGTTTCACAACCCCTATGACAACATCCCCTGTTTCACAGCCCCTTCTCACTTAATCACTACCCGTTAAATTTCAACCTAGGAACGCCTAGACCTGAGAACCCTCTCACTTCCCTCAGTCAATCACTGCCCCAGTGATTATCAGACTTTAACAAATCAAACAAAGTTGAAGACACTCTTCAAAACATAAAACAATCACTCTTGCTTAAAAGCTTTGAGTGATTACAACTCAATAAAAACAACCAACTCTAAACACTTTGAGTGGTGTACAAAAAGACAGAGCACGAAGCTCACAACTAACAGACTCAAAAACCTAAGACTCTTTCAATGCTAACTTCTGGTTTTTGATGTACATTCTTCAATAGCAGCTTCCTCTATTTATAATCTTCAGTAGCACCATAAATTCGAACCAAATCTTCAAAGATATGTTTCCAGAATTCTTTTAGAATCAAATTGAAGCTCACATATTATTCAGAAATATATTTTCCAAAGATTTCCCTGAAAATATATTCACAAATAATTGAATCCAATCTTCAACAAATATCTTCACGCAAAAATACGAAGCTTGGATAAATCTTCAATTAAATCTTCAAAAGATTATGTGAGAGAATTAACAGCTTGAAGACACAAATTTACCTTTTGAAGACGTATTGCTTGTACATTTTGATTTTAGCAAACATGTAGCCAACAATCAAATATCCAACAATCTCCCCCTTTGGCAAATTTTTGGCTAAAATCAAATTTGTTCACAAAGACAAGTTCTTCACTCAACAAAAGTACTCAACCATGAAGAACTACACATATGTAGCAGAGTCAGCAGCGGAATAATTCACTCAATTTCACACAAAACACTCCCCCTGCAACATACATCAGCAGTTTCTGAGGTACAACTTCTCCCCCTAAAACACATCACTCAGGAACTCCCCCTGAAACAGACATTCAGGAACTCCCCCTGAATTGTTGAACAACTTCTGAAACAGACACATAATTCTCCCCATTTTTAGCCAAACAATGTTGACAAAACAACCAGCAAACACCAGGAGCAAGAAACAGAAGTAACAGAGCATAAGCACATCACAAACAGCAAACAACGAATCAGCATCAAAACTAACAGCACAGAACTCAGCACAACACAAGCAACAGGATCAAAACCACACAGCATCCACACACAGAAGAACAAAACAATACTGCAGAGTACATCACAATTGTAGACCAGAAACACAAACAGAAATCCAAGACAACAGTCACAAACTTGACAGTCTTCAGACTCAGCATCAGAAGTTGCTTAGTCTTCATTAGCCACAACATCAGATGCTGGTCAGTTGATGTGTGCTTCAGGCACATTCAGACTCTTCTTCCCAGCAATCTGCTTCTCAAGATCAGCAATTCTCTTCTAAACACAGGGCATGGTATCATGCTTAACAACATCTTCAGACTTACTAGGATCCACTTCTTTTTAATTTTAGTGCCTTAGGGACAAGGACAGGAACAAAACCTTGCTCCAGACTTTAGATGGTCCAGCAACAGAAATCTTCTTTGCTGCAGGAGTGGGCCTGCTGTCAGCAGCAATAACCTTTCCTTTCCTATCTTCCAGACTCTGGGAAACACTTGCACATTTAGGTCTCCATACCTTCTTGACATTGACTGCAATAGGTTCAGACTTCCTTTGTTGAAAGTGATTAGGATATCCATGCAGTTTGTAACAAAAAGGCTTAATGTGTCCCTTTTTACAACAGTGATGACATACCCAAGGATGAGATGCCCTCTTGCTCTTAAATCCCTGAGGTTGGTTTTGGTTTTCCAACTTAGGTTTATCTTGGTTCTGACTCTTCAGTATCTCCTTTGGCCTCTTCATATGTTCAACTTGAGTGTTCAATTGGGTTACCTCATCATGCAAACCAGAGATGGTTGATAGGATTTTTTCTTTTTCAATGCATAAATTAGCAATGATTTTCTTCTGCTTTTCTCCTACTTGACAAGCCTCTTCAAATTTAACCAGCAATTTCTTGAATTGCCTAAGCACAGTTGCATCTGAGATCCTTTCTTCAGTATCTTTTTCACATTGAACAGCTTCCTTGTCCATTCTGCCAGAAAATAACTTCCCTGGAGTTCACCCTAAAACAGGCAGGGTGCAGGCTCTGATGCCAATTGAAGTTCCTGGTAGGACTGGTTCTGAACCATAAAACAGAGTGAAAATAGCAGTTCAGAAGCAGTAATATAAAGGACATAAAGTAAAGAACACAGATGATTTGTTAACCCAGTTCGGTGCAAACTTCACCTACATCTGGAGGCTACCGAGCCAGGAAGGAAATCCACTAAAATAGTATCAATTCGAAGTCCTATGACACAGCCCCTGTTTCACAACCCCTATGACAACAGCCCCTGTTTCACAGCCCCTTCTCACTTAATCACTACCCGTTAAATTTCAACCTAGGAACGCCTAGACCTGAGAACCCTCTCACTTCCCTCAGTCAATCACTGCCCCAGTGATTATCAGACTTTAACAAATCAAACAAAGTTGAAGACACTCTTCAAAACATAAAACAGTCACTCTTGCTTAAAAGCTTTGAGTGATTACAACTCAATAAAAACGGTGTACAAAAAGACAGAGCACGAAGCTCACAACTAACAGACTCAAAAACCTAAGACTCTTTCAATGCTAACTTCTGGTTTTTGATGTACATTCTTCAATAGCAGCTTCCTTTATTTATAATCTGCAGCAGCACCATAAATTCGAACCAAATCTTCAAAGATATGTTTCCAGAATTCTTTTAGATTCAAATAGAAGCTCACATATTATTCAGAAATATATTTTCCAAAGATTTCGTTGAAAATATATTCACAAATAATTGAATCCAATCTTCAACAAATACCTTCACGCAAAAATACGAAGCTTGGATAAATCTTCAATTAAATCTTCAAAAGATTATGTGAGAGAATTAACAGCTTGAAGACACAAATTTAGCTTCTGAAGACGCATTGCTTGTACATTTTGATTTTAGCAAACATGTAGCCAACAATCAAATATCCAACAAGGGTGTTTCATGGTTCATTGGAAAACTATGCGGAAGTTTTCACAAAAAATGTGTCATGACCTTTGTGTAGTATATTACTCATAACTCAAGTTCTAGAAATCTAAATGAAGTCAAACTAACGGCATATGAAAGCTAACATCCATATCTACAACTTTCTGGTGTACACCGAAACCCAGTTCAAAACGAAAAATGGTAAAAAAACCAAGTGAAAGCGGAATTTGGGTTTCTGTGCTTACCAATTTCGTGGCACGATGGCTTCCCCTCATGGCACGATATTTCCTGGGCCAGAACACCAAATTCTGGGCTCAACATCGTTGCACGATGGTCCCCCTCATGGCACCATATTTCCAGAGCCAAAACACCAAATTCGGGGCTCAACATTGTGGCATGATGGTCCTCCTCGTGGCACGATATTAGCAACAGTCAGCCACCAGAAATCAGTTTTTAAAACAGGTTTTTCACCAAAAATCACTTATAAATCACTTAATTCAATCCCAACACACACAAATCATTCGAAATCATTACTCATGATCAAAACACTTATAATTAACACTTTCACCACCTCATAACACCAATTACACACTCAAAATCATGATTTCTAACCACTTTTTCAAAACTTCAACACAACACATAATCACAACTTAACCATGAATTTATCACTTCAAATCTCATACAAACGGGACATTCTCGTACCCAATATCATAACAATAATATAGAACACTTCTTGATATCATTTCATCAACAACTTAGTCATTTCAACAACAACTTAATCATTTTTATAAGGACCTGATCCCCGAGACTACTAATCAACGATAAATAAACAACTAGCATGCAATCGGAACCTTAGATTTCTTCATAAAACTCATATTAAACATATAATATGAAAATCTCATCAATATAAATAAACAAATCGCAACGGAATATCTCAACATACAGATAATCATCTCGATTCATCTCAAAACACCTCAAAATAAATACATAAGTATCTGGATCATAAAGATCGCCCAAAATAAATCCAGCAGAGTACGAAAAATAAAATCCCAGACGACATCCTAATCAGAGCATCCTAACTCTAGACGTCTCCAAGCAAAGCATAAAACATGAGTTAGGCGTCAAGCCACAACCCATCACGGCTCACCGGAAGCAAGCACTCAATCCTGCAAATCTACATCCACAAGGGATGAGGCGACAATAAAGCCATTGGAGGGTAAGATATACATTCATTAATAAGAAATAATAAACAAGTGTAGTTCAGACAACATTCATATCATCATATTATTCAAATATAACAAATTGGATTATCCGAAATTTAAGAACATGTAACTCATAAGCATATTCTCATACAAGTCTAACTACTTCATCATATCACTCATCATTTACAATCATCCAATTCATACCATCATCGATAAACAATTAATGAGTTAATTATAACAATTAATCACATCACATCTTCAATGCACAATTACCACTTAGATGCACAAATTCTCATCAACACATTAATACATAAGACTCAACTTAGGCAATGCTCTTATACGACTCTATATGTTTTACGGTACCGCCACCGATGAATTCCTCTAGATCTAAAACCCAACAATGAATTCACCATACAATCTCCGATGAAATCCTCGAGGCTTAAACCCCGCCATGAAATCACCACACCATCTCTGGACTGACTTATGAATGCATGGACCCACATAGACTCGACAATGCTCACCAAATATACTCATCATTGGTTATACGATTTTCTCCGTCATATAATGTATCATCACCAAAACTCCACTTAACGCATTATTAAATCACTAAGGCCACACATCAAGTCAAGTATTCAAACATCGTCACTTAATACACAACATGCATCATCATCATTTACTCAAACATCATCAATAACATCATAATAACATCATAAACATCATCATCAATATCAATTTAAATATCACCATCAATGCATACTCATTTATTAGCTCTAAAATCCCCCTTAGAATCATTATTAATTATAAGGATGCTTCATGGTTCATTGGAAAAGTATGCGGAAGTTTTCACGAAAAATGTGTCATGACCTATGTGTAGTATATTACTCATAACTCAAGTTCTAGGAATCTAAATGAAGTCAAACCAATGTCATATGAAAGCTAACATCTATTCCTACAACTTTCATGTTTACACCAAAACCCTGTTCACAACAGAAAATGGTAAAAAGACCAAATGAAAGCGGAATTTGGGTTTCTGACTTGGCCATATCGTGGCACGATGGCATCCCCTCGTGGCATGATATTTCCAGTGCAGAACACAAAATTTTGGCCCTCATCGTGGCACGATATTTCCAGCACCTGAACCCAAATTCTGGGCTCAATATCGTGGCACGATAGTGAAGGTGAGAAAAACAAGCACACAAGAAGGGGGGGGGTTGAATTGTGTGACTCTAAAAACTTGTTCCTTTTCTTTTTAAAGCTTAAGGTTCAGTTCAGAAGCTGATATGCTCAGTTCTGAACAGATATCAGAAGTTGAATGCAGCGGATTAAACAAGTTAAGGAGTAAGGGAAAAGAGAAGACACAGCAAATTATACAGGTTCCTTCTCAATGTGAGAAGTAGTCCTGTCCCCTTGTGTCCAACAAGAGAGTTTCACTATAATCAAGTTCTGATTACAATTGCTCAATCACTAAGAAAGAGACTTCCAGCTGCTCAATCACAAAGAAAGAGACTTCTATGCTCAACCACCAAGGAAGAGGCTTCCAATGCTCAAGTCACTAAGACAAGAGACTTCTCAATGCTCAAGTCACACAGACAAGAGGCTTCTGACTCAGACCACAAAGGAATGAGGTAACAATTGCTTAGTATACAGACTAAGACTTTGAGGGACCAAACTGGTTTACACGTAAAGAAGTTTGGGATGAACACTTGATCAAATATCAGAGGTGTTCTCTAAATACAACACAGGTTAAGACTCTTAACCTTAAGAAATTCTAAGTTACAAGACTGAAGAATTTCTAAGAGTTTTGAACTTTGACAGTTTTTACACAGAAAACAGAGCAGAGTTTCAGCAATGCGTTTCAAAGAGTCTTCAACATTTTCTTCTTCAAATCTCCCTCCTTTTATAGATAAAAATAGAGCTGTTGGAGATTTGCTGGAAATCAGGAAATTAGCCGTTGCAATTGGACTAGGTTGCTGCAAATGTGTGCTGCACTTTTTCTGTCAGAACAGGGCAGGTGCCATTTTTGAATTGGCCCACCTTTAATCCTGGAGAATGTTTGGGTCAGGGAGACAACTGTTCCATTGAGTTGTTCTGACACTTCCAGGCATTAAATGCGCACAGTACTGGTTGCTTTTCCATGCCATATCAGCTTCAGAAGCTTCTCAGTGAATAGTGATCAGAAGCTGCTTCAGTTGTACGGATCAGAAGCTGGTCTTCAGATGCTGACTTTTCGTTGACTTCATCAGAAGCACCCAGTCTTCAGAAGCTGCACTTCAGGAGCATTTCTTCAGGACCACTTCAGAAGCTTCACTTCAGGACCAGTTTCTTCTTAGCCTTGCAACCTTGCTTCTTGGCTTTCCTTCTTGCTCTTTAGCTTGTTCTTCGTAACCATTATCAATTGATACTTAATTAAGCATGTGGTTCTGAAACACTTGAACAAAGCATTAGCATAAAACCAATTTTCTCTTTAATACTTTGTTATCATCAAAACTACAAAGAGAGATATGTTCACATATAATGTTTCAACAATCTCCCCCTTATTTTATGAAAGACTTGTTAAACACATTTTGTTCCAACAATCTCCCCCTTTTTGATGATGACAAACATAAGTATTAAAACAGAAAATTGTTGTTGACTTAATTAACAAGTTAACTGCAGGGTGAGGTTTGTACGCTCCCCCTGAGTCTGATCCAAGTTAATTAAGTTCAGTTAAAAACACAAATGTGAAAATTTCAGAATAGTTGTTAAGTGTAATTAACAATCTGACTTCAGGAGAGGTTTGTAAGCTCCCCCTAGGTCTGACAATCCTCAAGGTTAGGTTTGTAAGCTCCCCTTGATTCTTATTCATGTTAATTAATCTTAACTTAAAACAAAATGATGAAATTTACACTCAGAATTTAAAATGACTTGTTGACTTCAGGTTCTGAGGTTTGTAAGCTCTCCCCCTAAGTCTGATAATCCACAGGATGAGTTTTGTAAGCTCCCTGAGTCTTATCCAAGTTATTTTAAATTCACCTTAACTCACTTAGAGTTATATATCTCACAGAATGTATCATAGCCAGAAGTTCACTTCAGAGGCTAAGAATTAAAAAGCAGTTCTCATAAGTTAAATATTGTCAGAAATGTATCAGAGCTAGTCAAACAATATATCAGAGCTAGCTTAACAATTGTATCAGAACTTAATCCTAACAATTGTATCAGAGCTTTAATAGGCTTAACTTTTGACACTTTTAACTTATTTGAGCTCAGGTGCTTTAATACTTGTTTTACTTTTCTCCCCCTTTTGTCATCAACAAAAAGTACTACTTTCTCCCCTTAAGACAGAAAAATTTCTCCCTCTTTGTCAAGAGAGTTTGAAAATATCTGTATCAGAGCAGAAATGGATTTGAAAATAGTTTTAAAGCAGGTATCAAAGCAGTTCAATGTCCCCCTTTTTTTTTAAAAAGTTTGAAAGCAGTTCTGACACCAAGTTTGAAAAGATTTCAAAAGGATTCAGAATTTGGGGGGGTTGAACTAACCAAGATTGTGAGATATTTGTGCAATCATATGGATAACCAAGTAGCAAGGATAATCATCAGAGCCTACTTGATTTACAATGAGTATATGACTTGCAATAAAAATAGAATGCTGTTCAGAAGCAGAAAAAGATTGGAGCTTCTGATCAGATCATTCTGTGTTCAGACATTACTTGTTCAGTACAAACTGGTTCAGCATCAGAGCAAAGCAACCAGTTATGTTCAGTATCAGAGCAAAACTTCTCAAGAAGTGTTCAGTATCAGAGCAATTCTGAGCTTGCTTTAAAGAAATATATCAGAATCTGATACCAGTTGAGGATTTATCTCAGAGTCTGATACCAGCAAAAAGGTTTTAATTCAGAGTCTGATACCAAATAAAAACATTTCTAAAGACTGATACCAAGATGAAAAGAGTTCTTAAAACTGAACATATCTGAAACATTTAAGGCTTTTAAAATGTGTCTGTGCTAAACATTTTGAAAACAATTGACACCAACTGAAAATTGCTTGTTAGGCAATTTTAACAATGAGTATCAGAGCATAAAAACACATTTTTACTTGATGACTTTGGAAGGATTATAGTATAACTTTCAAAGCTTTAATCATCATTGCCCATAACTATACTTATCAGATCCTGACCAACATTAGATTTTTATCAGATTCAGAGGTCAGAAAATCCAGGTTCTGATCCTTCAGACTCTGAAGTTTTTCAGGCTTAACTTTAGTCAAACTCTCAGAAGGTGAGTGTTTGATAAGTCTTAGCTTATGATAAACTCAGAATCAAGGAATACATTCAGATTCAAGCACATTTTTCAAGAGATAAAATGCATGTTCAGATTCTTTTTAATAAAATTGAATCTATCTTCTGTTAAGGGTTTTGTGAATATGTCTGCCCATTGATGATCAGTATCAATGAACTGAATATCTAAAACACCCTTCTGAACATAATCTCTTATAAAATGATGTTTTATTTCTATGTGCTTGGCTCTAGAGTGCAGAATTGGATTTTTAGACAGACATATAGCAGCAGTATTATCACAGTAGATAGGAATATTGTCTGCATGAATCTGATAATCCTCTAATTGATGTTTCATCCAGAGCAGTTGTGTGCTACAACTTGCAGCTGAGATGTATTCTGCTTCTGCTGTTGACAAAGCAATGGTTGCTTGTCTCTTGCTGGCCCAGGATATCAGATTCTCACCAAGAAACTGACAGTTTCCACAGGTGGATTTTCTTTCAATCCTGTCCCCAGCATAGTCAGCATCACAGAATCCAACTAGCTTATAATTTAGAGATTTCTTATACAGAAGTCCCAAATTAGTTGTTCCTTTCAGATACCTGAAGATTCTCTTGACAGCAGTCATATGAGATTCTCTAGGATCTGATTGGAATCTAGCACACAGACATACACTAAATAAAATATCTGGTCTAGAAGCAGTTAAGTATAGGAGAGAACCTATCATACCTCTGTACAGCTTCTGATCTACCTTAGTGCCATTGTCCTCTTTGCTTAAGGTGCAGGTGGGATGCATTGGTGTTGACATCAGCTTGCAATCATCCAACTGGAACTTCTTCAGAAGCTCCTTGGTGTATTTTGACTGATGAACATACACACCTTCTTTGCATTGGTTGATTTGAATTCCCAAGAAGAATTTCAGTTCACCCATCATGCTCATTTCAAATTCATCCTGCATTAACTTAGAGAATTCCTTGCAAAGGGAGGCATTAGTAGAACCAAATATGATATCATCAACATAGATTTGTACAATTAAGATTTCTTTCTTAACAGTTTTTCTAAAGAGTGTATTATCAACTTGACCTCTTACAAAACCATTTTTAATTAAGAAGTTGCTTAGCCTTTCATACCAAGCTCTGGGAGCTTGTTTCAGACCATACAAAGACTTCTTTAGTTTAAAAACATGATTTGGATATTTAACATCTTCAAAACCAGGAGGTTGTTTGACATACACTTCTTCAGAAATTACACCATTTAAGAAAGCACTCTTAACATCCATTTGATATAAGATGATATCATGATTAATAGCATAAGAAAGAAGTAACCTGATTGCTTCCAGTCTTGCTACTGGAGCAAAAGTCTCAGTGTAGTCAATTCCTTCTTGCTGGCTGTACCCTTGAGCTACTAATCTAGCCTTGTTTCTGATCACTTCTCCTTGTTCATTGAGCTTGTTCCTGAACACCCATTTTGTTCCAATGATGTTCTTCTGATCAGGTTTTGCAACAAGATCCCATACATCATTCCTTTGGAACTGGTTTAGCTCTTCTTGCATTGCTACAATCCAACCATCATCAGCAAGTGCTTCATCAGTAGTTGTGGGCTCAATCATGGATAGCAGGCCAAGCATGGACTCATTCTGAGTGAATGCTGATCTTGTCTTCCTTGGACTGTTCTTGTTTCCAATGATTAACTCCTCAGGATGTGAGGACTTGTACTTGAATGAGGTTCTGGGTGGATTAGCTTCTGAAGGGCCATCAGGGATTTGATCAGAACCATGCTGATCTTGATTAGCATCAGGAGTAGTGTCATTGCTGGAGAGTTTCTCAGAGTCTTCATTGTTTTCAGCTTCTGAACCTTCATCAGAACCTGAACTGGGTTCAGCTTCTGAAGGTTCTTCTGAGATTCTGACATCTGCGAAACTTTCAACCAGCTCTGGTATTTCACTACCAGGCTTCTTATCATCAAACCTAATATGTATAGCTTCTTCAACAACATGTGTTTCAGAATTATACACTCTGTATGCCTTAGATCTCTCTGAGTATCCTAAAAAGGTACCCTTTTGAGCCTTGGCATCAAATTTCTTTAGGTAGACCTTATTGTTCAGTATGTAACATGTACAACCAAACTGATGAAAATAAGAAATACTTGGTTTTCTTCCTTTAAATAATTCATATGAAGTTTTATTCAGAATGGGTCTGATATAGATCCTGTTCTGAATATAACATGCTGTGTTTACAGCTTCTGCCCAAAAGTACTTAGCAATTTTTGACTCATGGATCATGGTTCTGGCCATTTCTTGTAAAGACCTGTTCTTTCTCTCTACAACTCCATTTTGTTGTGGAGTTCTAGGAGATGAGAACTCATGGAAAATTCCATGGTCTTCACAAAAGTTTTCAAAAGGTTCATTTTCAAATTCACCACCATGATCACTTCTGATTTTTAAAATTTTCAAATCAGTTTCTGTTTGTACTTGTTTGCAGAATTTGAAAAACACATCATATGTTTCATTTTTGGTTCTGAGGAATTTAACCCAAGTCCACCTACTATAGTCATCAACAATAACAAGTCCATACTTCTTCCCATTGATTGAAGCTGTTCCAACAGGACCAAACAAATCAATGTGAAGTAGTTCAAGAGGTTTAGAGGTGGAAACAATGTTCTTTGGTTTAAAAGAGGTTTTAGAAAACTTTCCAATTTGGCATGCACTGCACAGTGCATCTGAGTGATAATCAATTTGGGGCAAGCCTCTGACCAGCTGTAACTTGCTAAGCTTGGAGATGAGTCTCCAGTTAGCATGTCCCAGCCTTTTGTGCCAGACCCACTTCTCATCACTCACAGACAGAAGGCAAACTACCTTCTGCTGAACCAATTCAGAAAAATTAATTTTATAAACATTGTTTTTCCTGCTGCCTCTGAACACTACAGACTTGTCTTTGCTACTGATTACAGTACAAGTGTTCTTATTAAACAGGACTTCATAATTACTATCACATAATTGACTTATGCTAAGTAAATTATGTCTAAGTCCATCTACCAGCCAAACATTATCAATGTACAGGGAAGAATTACCTATCTTACCAGTACCAATGATCTTTCCTTTCTGACTTCCTCCAAATCCCACAGTTCCTCCCTCTTTTAGAATCAGGGTTTGGAACATAGACTTGTCCCCTGTCATATGATGCGAGCATCCACTGTCCAGGTACCAGGACCTTTCCTTTTCTTTGGATGACAAGCATATCTGCAATTGAAATAATTTCAGACTTAGGTACCCAGATTTTCATGGGTCCTTTGGGGTTAGTCTTGAAAGGTTTTGGCTTCTTGTGTCTGAAGTTATGGTGTTCAGACTTGTTCTGATACTTTGGATATGAATCCTTGTATTTAGAATAAGTCTGACTTTCAGAACCTGAGTGCTTCAGAACCTGAGTTCTCAAAGGTTTGGACTCAGACTTCTTCAGAACCTGAGACTTGGAAGTCTTTGGTTCTGATTTGTTCAGAGTCTGACCTTTTGAGTACTTTGATTCTGATCTCTTCAGAATTCTGACTTTGTTTACTTCAGGCACAAGGTAATCTTCAGTTTTGCCTTTCTTAAAACAGTTTGAAGCAGAAAACTGATTGGTTTGCTTTGGCTTGCTTTGCCTAACATTCTGAGTCTGAAAATTTTTAGCACTGACTGGTTTAACAGATTTTGAAGTTTTAATAAACCCAGTCTTAGAAAAATTTGAATCAGATTTATTCAGATTCTGAGACTTACTAGTTCCAGGTTCTGAACACTTCAGATTCTGAACAGGTTTAAGTTCAGAGTCTGATTTCCTCTTACTCTTAGGCTTAGGACCTTTTGGCTTGGATTTAGGCAAGGTTTTAACAGTTGCCTTCATCTTACCCTTAGGCTCAGAAGCTTCAGAGTCTGAGTTGTTCAGAACTTCTGACTTAGTCTCAGATTCTGATACTTTCAGTTTCTCAGAATTATCAGAAGCAGGCACAAAACAAATACTATTGCCTTTTAAAATATTTTCAGAACATGAAGGTGAGTTTAAATCATTTGAAGGTTTGAATAAATCATAGCCAATGCCTTCACCTTTGTTTCTGATCATATTATACATCATGGAGGCAATTTTAGTTCTATTGAATCCAGTTAACATGAAATCTTGAAGAGCTATTTCCTGATCATTAGGAACCTCTTCAGATTTCTTATGAGCCTCTTTTCTGAGTTCCTCAACTTCCTCATCATATTCAAAAATCTGATTCTGAAGTTTAAGGTTTTCCTCAGACAGCAAGTTTGTTTGATTTTTCAAAGACTTAATTTCTTT
This sequence comes from Medicago ruthenica, assembly GCA_018208015.1. Classification (NCBI taxonomy): domain Eukaryota; kingdom Viridiplantae; phylum Streptophyta; class Magnoliopsida; order Fabales; family Fabaceae; genus Medicago; species Medicago ruthenica. The sequence goes on from CM031376.1 coordinate 54,495,036, forward strand.
CAACTTGCTTTTAAGATGACTCATAAGATCATTAACTGTTTCAATTAAATCAGATCTAGAGAGTTCAGAATATACCTCATCTTCTTCATCAGAATCTGAACATGATTCTGCATCAGAAGATGCAATTGCCATCAGGGCCAAGTTAGCTTCTTCCTCATCAGATTCTGACTCATTATCCAGATCATCCCATGTTGCCATGAGACTCTTTTTGAGCTTATTTCTGAAACTGCTAGACTTTGAGCTGGACTTCTTTGCTTTTTCCTTTGATTTTTCCTTCTGAAGGTCAGGACAATCAGCAATGAAGTGGCCAGGCTTTTTGCAGTTGTAGCAGCTTTCCTTCTGGATATCCCTCTTAGAATTTGAACCAGATCCTCTGAAGTTACTGCTTCTGTTAGAGAACTTTTTCTTTCTGTTCATCAGATACTGAAGTCTTTTAGAAATCATTGCAAGCTCATCAGCATCTGAATCTTCATCAGAATTTCCCTCAGGAAACTCTTCTTCAGATTCAATAGCTTTCAAAGCTTTAGCAGGTTTTCTTTTAGACTTCAGAGCCAATGTTTTTGGTTCTCTAACAGGCTCATCCTCATTGAGTCCCAGTTCATGCACTTTGAGGGAGCTTATAAGATCCTCAATACTTAAAGTATTCAGATCCTTAGCTTCCTCAATGGCAGTCACTTTAGGTCTCCATTTAGATGGCAGACTTCTGAGGATTTTATTCACATGATCAGCTGTGGTATAACTCTTCTTCAGAATCTGAAGTCCAGAAACCAGAGTCTGAAATCTTGAGAACATAGTCTCAATATTTTCATCCTCTTTCATTCTGAACAATTCATATTGCTGAACAAGTATGTTTGCCTTAGCTTCTCTAACCTTCTGATTACCTTCATAGTTAGAGCAGGGGGATATGAATATTGCTTTTGCAGTGGACTTGTCACTCAGCTTCTGATACTCAGTGTGAGGCAATGAGTCCACAATGATACCTCTGACATGATGATGCTTCCTATAGATCTTTCTTTCAGCATCACTCAGAGTTCTCCTGTTGACAGCAACACCTTCTTCATCTACAGGTATTGAGATTCCATCTTCAATAATATCCCATAGAGTATCATCAATCCCAATAATGTGACTATACATTTTGCTCTTCCACCAAGAGAATTTTTCTGGGTCACCAGTAAACATAGGAGGTTTATTGTGTGACCTAGACTTCTTTTCTTCAGTATTATAGTCATATTGGACATTTCTTTGATTTCTGGGAGATGGTGGAGGTGAACCACTAGTTGAGGCCATGTTTTTCTCAGGATCCTACTGACACACTGTTAAGTGTTAATATCAGAACCGGAGCTCTGATACCAACTGAAGGTGAGAAAAACAAGCACACAAGAAGGGGGGGGTTGAATTGTGTGACTCTAAAAACTTGTTCCTTTTCTTTTTAAAGCTTAAGGTTCAGTTCAGAAGCTGATATGCTCAGTTCTGAACAGATATCAGAAGTTGAATGCAGCGGATTAAACAAGTTAAGGAGTAAGGGAAAAGAGAAGACACAGCAAATTATACAGGTTCCTTCTCAATGTGAGAAGTAGTCCTGTCCCCTTGTGTCCAACAAGAGAGTTTCACTATAATCAAGTTCTGATTACAATTGCTCAATCACTAAGAAAGAGACTTCCAGCTGCTCAATCACAAAGAAAGAGACTTCTATGCTCAACCACCAAGGAAGAGGCTTCCAATGCTCAAGTCACTAAGACAAGAGACTTCTCAATGCTCAAGTCACACAGACAAGAGGCTTCTGACTCAGACCACAAAGGAATGAGGTTACAATTGCTTAGTATACAGACTAAGACTTTGAGGGACCAAACTGGTTTACACGTAAAGAAGTTTGGGATGAACACTTGATCAAATATCAGAGGTGTTCTCTAAATACAACACAGGTTAAGACTCTTAACCTTAAGAAATTCTAAGTTACAAGACTGAAGAATTTCTAAGAGTTTTGAACTTTGACAGTTTTTACACAGAAAACAGAGCAGAGTTTCAGCAATGCGTTTCAAAGAGTCTTCAACATTTTCTTCTTCAAATCTCCCTCCTTTTATAGATAAAAATAGAGCTGTTGGAGATTTGCTGGAAATCAGGAAATTAGCCGTTGCAATTGGACTAGGTTGCTGCAAATGTGTGCTGCACTTTTTCTGTCAGAACAGGGCAGGTGCCATTTTTGAATTGGCCCACCTTTAATCCTGGAGAATGTTTGGGTCAGGGAGACAACTGTTCCATTGAGTTGTTCTGACACTTCCAGGCATTAAATGCGCACAGTACTGGTTGCTTTTCCATGCCATATCAGCTTCAGAAGCTTCTCAGTGAATAGTGATCAGAAGCTGCTTCAGTTGTACGGATCAGAAGCTGGTCTTCAGATGCTGACTTTTCGTTGACTTCATCAGAAGCACCCAGTCTTCAGAAGCTGCACTTCAGGAGCATTTCTTCAGGACCACTTCAGAAGCTTCACTTCAGGACCAGTTTCTTCTTAGCCTTGCAACCTTGCTTCTTGGCTTTCCTTCTTGCTCTTTAGCTTGTTCTTCGTAACCATTATCAATTGATACTTAATTAAGCATGTGGTTCTGAAACACTTGAACAAAGCATTAGCATAAAACCAATTTTCTCTTTAATACTTTGTTATCATCAAAACTACAAAGAGAGATATGTTCACATATAATGTTTCAACAATCTCCCCCTTATTTTATGAAAGACTTGTTAAACACATTTTGTTCCAACAGATAGACCCTCATCGTGGCACGATAATAGCAGAGTCAACCACCGGAAATCAGTTTCTAAAACACGTTTTTCACCCCAAAACCACTTTTAAATCACTTAATTCAATCCCAACACACCAAAATCATTTTATAAGCTATACCCATGATCAATATACTCAAATTGAACAATGGGTACTCAAGGAAACATCAATTCCAAAGGTTTTCCGGTAAATTTTTAAAGTTCGTCTCAAAACTCCATTTTCACCCAAGTTTAACAAACAAGCATACCCAGCTTAAATAACTTCATTCCGACATGTTTACAACACTACACACACCAACTATAACTCTTCCAACAACAACTTTCTCAGTTTATCGACAACTTATTCATTTTTCACTTAATTAAGTCATTTTCATCAAAACACCAACAACAACAACTTATTTCACAACAAACCACTCAATAATCATAGTTTCTTGCTCACAATCACAAACTTAACATTAACACATATCAACAGCAACAAATTAAATAGATTCTGTCAAATAAGCACTTTTCACAAAATCACTTAATTCACAACTTATCCCACATAACTTCATGGTTTCTCAAACAAATTACATACCCATACTCATAATCAATTACAAAATCACTAAACAGCACTTGATCATCATATTAATCATCATGGACATCAAAATTCATCAACGTATCAAATTAACATAATGAAAAATGAAGTTTAAGATGAAGGAAGCATGGAATTATCAACTTTTGACATGCTTAATATAATCAAATAAAATGAGCACGAAAATCACAAGAATTCAACAACAATTAATCATAAGCTATAATTCCCAAACATACCCATGCTTATTAATACTAATTAATGGAGATAATCTTCCATCTTACCTTAGTTTCTTCACTTCTCTTGCTAACCCACTTGAAATCAACAATCTCCCATTTAGTTCTTCTAGATTCCTCTTCTTCCTCTTCTCCAAGTTTCTCTCTTGTTTTCTCTCTTTACCTCTCTATAGTTTTGTGTTAATTGTGAAGACCTAATGAAAATAACACTACACACTTCTCTTATATATTAATGGACTAGGTTAACTCACCTTAATGGGTTTAGTCAATTCTCATGACACTAAAAAAATAACACTACACTTTTACTAAGCTCACACCCCCTCTAAATTACTTATACACCATTATTTCAAATTTTGAATTTCTAACATATTACCATTATGTCACTCGCCCAAAATTACTAAAATACCCTTCAACCCCCAAAATTCAATAAATCACCAAAATAAACAATTAAATACACATAAAATAATTAAATAAAAAAAATACGAAAAATTGGGCTATTACAATTTTCACTTAATTAAGTTATTTTCACCAAAACACCAACACCAACAACTTATTTCACAACAAACCACATAATAAACATAGTATTTTGATTCCAATCATAACCTTAACATTAACACATAGTAACATCAGCAAATTAAGCAGATTCAGTCAAATAAGCACTTTTACCAAAATCAATTAATTTACAACTTATTCCACATCACTTCATAATTTCTCAAACAAATTACATACCCATACTCATAATCAATTACATAATCACCAAACAACACTTAATCATCATATTAATCATCACAAACATCAAAATTCATCAAAGTATCAATTAATCATAATGAAAAATGAAGTTTAAGATGAAGAAAACATGGAATTATCAAGTTTTGACATGCTTAATTTAATCAATAAAAATGAGCACGAAAATCACAACAATTCAGCAACAATTAATCATAAGCTACAACTCTCAAACATACCCCAAGCTTATTAAAACTAATTAATGAAGATAATTTTCCCCCTTACCTTGATTCTTCACTTCTCTTGTTAACCCACTTGAAATCAACGATCTACTCCTTTAGTTCTTCTAGATTCCTCTTCCTCTTCTTCAAGTTTCTCTGTTGTTTTCTCTCTCTACCTATCTTTTGTTTTGTGACAAATGAGAAAACCTAATGAAATAACACTACACTATTCTCTTAAATATTAATGGGTTAGGTTAACTCACCTTAATAGGCTTAGTCAATTCTCATGACACTAAAAATAACACTACACATTTACTAAGCTTACACCCCCTCTAAATGACTTTTACACCACAACTCCAAATATTACAAGTTCGCCACTACCCTTGAAATGACTAAAATACCCTCAAATCTCAAAATTCAATAAATAACCAAAATAAACAATTAAGCACACATAAAATAGTTAAATAAATAAATCCTAAAAATCAGGTTGTTACAACTAGACCTGATGCGAGGGTTGGGAACGGCGAATATCGAACGACTTGCCTGTTCCTTCAACTTGTTGAAACTTTTAGAGATGTTGCCTTTCCCTGTTCCTTCAAGTGTTTGCTCCGATCGTATGGGTAGCGTATACTTGTGTGTTTTGTACTGGGGAATCCGAGTGTGATAGTTCTGACCTTTACGCGGGGTATACGTCAGAAAGATTCACGTTCAAGAGATGTTTATCTGAACGTGTGTTTGAATCTAGGGTTCGAACGAGTAACGGTGGAAGAACAAAAAACTCAATTTAAGTTCAATGCCCTGAGGCGTGAATCTCCCATCACGAGTTGGGGTTCTGCCTAACATGCCGAGCGGTGATGCCGCAGCTGTGAGCGAGCATACCGAAGATTTAGTGAATTCGTTGTGTATTGGTTTCACCAATCCTTTTAAGGTTTTGGATTTGGAGAGACACGACTTTCCTCCTCCGTTGTCATTTCTCATTTGTGAGAGAGTTTAGTTCATTAGTTCGAACTTTGCAGTTGTATGTATAGTAGAGCGGTTTGTAGGCTCCCTGCTTCACTGTAATACCTTTTTAATTTTTCTGCGTTCCAAGTTCTGGGGATTGGACCCTTTACTAGGTCTTCGATGCCGTATGCCCCTGTCCTTGTTTTCATGTGGATTCGGTAAGGTCCCTCCCAGTTGGCAGCGAGTTTCCCTTCGTCAGAAATCTTTTGGTTTCTTCGGAGAACGAGGTCGCCAACTTTGAATTCTTGATAGATGACTCTTTTGTTATGGTAAACGACTATTTTTTGTTCTAGCGCTGCCTCTCGTAGGTTCTCAGCATTGGCTTGTAAGTTCGTGTTTACGCCAGTTCGCCAATTGAGTTTGTTTAACTCAATGGGAATGACTGCTTCTATTCCGTGTGTGAGGCTGAAAGGTGATTCACCGGTTGTTGAGTGTGTTGGAACAAAATGTATGAACAACTCTCTTTTGGGTTTTGATGATAACCAAGTGTTAAAAAGAAAATTGGTATTGCTAATGCTTTGTTCTAAGTGTGCAGAACCATGTTCTTAAGTTTGGTAATTAATACTGGTCATGGAAGAACATGCTAAGAGCAAGAAGGAAAGCATTGAAGCTATGTTGCAAGTATGAAGCAATTCTGGGTCTAAAGCAACTTCTGAAGACTGAGTCTGAAGCAGCTTCTGAAGACTGAGTCTGAAGACTGCGTCTGAAGGGTGCTTCTGAAGGCTGAGTCTGAAGACTGCGTCTGAAGGGTGCTTCTGAAGGCTAAGTCTGAAGGTCAACAGAAGTCAACGTTTGAAGGCTGAGTCTGAAGGTCAACAGAAGTCAACGTCTGAAGGCTGAGTCTGAAGGTCAACGAAAGTCAACATCTGAAGAAGTGTGTCTGATGAACAGTGCGTCTGAAGGGAGCGTCTGATGAACAGTGCTTCTGAAGGGTGCGTTGAAGACCTGAGTCTGAAGAGAGCTTCTGATGAACAGTTCTGAAGAAGCTTCTGAAGTCTGACTATAAGGAAAAGCAGCTGTCTCTATCAACAGTAAAGCCTGCAAAGTTAAAACAGCTCTTTGAAATGGTTACCTCCATCACAGAAACATTCTCCAGCTTTTAAGGAAACATTTCAAACTTTGTGTGCTCTGTTTTCTGCAACTTACGCACACACTCAGCTGGACCTAGCCTCTCTTTGCAATGGCTCTTTGCTAGAAATCTGCCAAATCTCAACAGCTCTTTTACCCTCTACAAAAAGAGTGAAGATTTGAAGAAAGAAAATAAGACTCTGTACATAAAACAACACTGCAAAAACCAGAAGCTTATACTCTGTTTTTCGTATCTGTCACAAAAACTCTTAGGAATTCTTTCAAACTTGTTTATCTTAGAATTCTTAAGTGTAGAGTCTCATTTGAGTTGTATTTTGTGAATAGCTCCGATATTTGATCAAGTGTTCAACACAAACTTATTTCTTTGTAAATCAGTTTGAACCCAAAGTCTTAGCCTGCGTGCTGAGCAACCAGAATTCTCTTTACTTTGTGTATTGAGCAATTAGAAGTCACTTAGCTTTGTGCTTTGAGCAGGGAAGTCTCTTGACTGTGTGTCTTGAGCATTAGAAGTCTCTTGACTCTGTGTCTTGAGCATTGGAAGTCTCTTGATTGTGTGTCTTGAGCATTAGGAGTCTCTTACTAGGTGTTTGAGCATTGAAGTCTTTTAGCTTTGTGCTTTGAGCAATTGTAATCAGTTTGATTATAGTTAAATCTCCTGTAAGTGACAGGGGGACTAGACTACTTCCGGTTTATGGAAGGAACTAGTATAAAAACTTTTGTGTCTCTCTTTCCCTTTCTCTCATCCTTATTTTTCCGCTGCTAACAAACTCTGAAAAACAGTTCAGAACTGATCATTATCAGATTCTGAACTTAACATAGGTTTTGAGAAAGAAAAGATTTTACCCATACAATTCAACCCCCCCCCCTTCTTGTTTGTTTTTCTCACATTCAGTTGGTATCAGAGCTCCGGTTCTGATATTCAATCACTTAACAGTTAGTCATTATTGATCCTGAGAAAAATATGTCTTCTAGTGGTTCTGGTGAATCTACATCCAAAAGTGGTGGTGGTGGCTATGGTACAGATAACAAGAAATCTCACTCACACAATAAACCCCCTATGTTTACTGGTGATGCTGAGAAATTTTCATGGTGGAAAAGCAAGATGTATGTTGAGTCTTTTGTGTTGGCTGCATGTTTTGGCTAAAACCAAAGTAGTGAATAGTAGCATCTCCTCATCTAGAACATTTCTTGAGTTGGAAGTTTTTCATTTTGAAGCTGTTCAGAAGCTCAAAACTACATCAGAAGCTGAATGCTCATCAGAAGCACTGTAGCACTTCAGTAGCAGTTTCAGGTTCTGAAGTCCAGCGTTGACTTATGTTGACTTCGTCAGAAGCTGGTTATTTTCATGTTATTTCTGTGCGAATCTTTGCAAGATTTAACAAGGAATTATCCACGCATATTGTTCTAGAATGCTGGATTGTTTTGGAGAAGATTTATTGAAGATTTGGTTTATTGTTATGGAAACACGTATTTTCCTGATACAATCTTTTGAAGATACAAAGTGTTTTTATTTGTTTCCTTATTGGACCAATCTTATTTCAGAAACAAATCATGTGCAGAAGATTAGGTTGTTATTTATGATGCAAGACTGAAGGTTATAAAAGGAGGAGTATTGCTGCCATTCAAGACTTACGCAGAACAGAGTATAATTCAGAAATAGAGTCTTTGTTTTTAAACTTAGAGTTTTTATTGTGCACCACTCAGTTTGAGTTGGTTTAGGTTTGTTTTGAGTTGTAATCACTCTAAGCCTGTAGGTATGAGTGCTGTCTTTGTGTGTTGAAGTTGTTTTCAAAACAGGGGAGTTTTTGTGTTCTGAACTGGGTTAAGTTCAAAGGGTAGTTCAAGTAGCTGGGTTGCAGTTGCTTGAATAGGAAGTTAGAGGTCTTCTAATACTCAACGTGTTGGGTAGAATTCAAGACTAGGAGGAAGATAATTGCTTAGGCTGGGAACTGGGAGTCAGTGTCTTGAGTCACAAGGATTATTTCCTATAGTGGAATTCCTTCCTGGATTGGTATCCCCCAGAGTAGGAGGTGTTTACTCCGAACTGGGTTAACAAACCTTGTGTGTTCTTTAGCTTTCCTGCACTTTTTATTTCTGCTATTTATCTGCTTTAAATTGTGCTAAGTCATTGTTCAGAACCTGTTTTGGTTCAGAACCTGAAATCTCTTAAGTATTGCCTGGCCAGAATTTCAATGTACAACCACATTATTGGTATTGATGACTCCTTATGGGATATCATAGAAGATGGAATATCTATTCCAGTTGATGAAGAAGGAGTGGCTATTAACAGAAGAGGGATGTCTGATGCTGAAAGGAAGATCTACAGGAAGCATCACAATGTTAAAGGAATCAATGTGGATTCTTTACCCCGCAATGAGCATCTCAAGCTGAGTGACAAATCAACAGCAAAAGCCATTTTCACTTCTCTATGCTTCCACTATGAAGGAAATAAAAAGGTTAGAGAAGCAAAGGCAAACCTTCTAGTTCAGCAGTATGAGCTGTTCAGAATGCAGGAGGATGAAAATATTGAGGCTATGTTCTCAAGGTTTCAGACTCTAGTTTCTGGACTTCTGATTCTGAAGAAAAGCTACACTACTGCTGATCGTGTGAACAAGATCCTTAGAAGCCTGCCATCTGAATGGAGACCTAAGGTGACTTCTATTGAGGAAGCTAAAGATTTAAATACTCTAAGTATTGAAGATCTTATAAGCTTTATCAAGGTGCATGAACTTGGACTCCATGAAGATAAATCTGTTAGACAGTCTGAGTCTATTGCACTTAAATCCAAAGGAAAGTTTTCAAAAGCTCTAAAAGCTTCAGAATCTGATGAACAATTTTCTAAGGAAAGTTCTGAAGAGGATTCAGAAGCTGAGGAGCTAGAAATGCTTTCCAAAAGAATTAAGTTCTTGCTGCAAAGACAAAGGAAATCTTCTAACAAGAGCATCAACTTCAAAGGATCTTGTTCCAAGAAGGATGAACAAAAGGGCTGCTTAAAATGCAAGAAAACTGGTCATCACAAATCTGAATGTCCTGAGTTACAGAAGGATAAATCCAAGAAGATCAGTTCTAAATCAAGCAACTTCAAAGACAGATTCAGGAAGAGTCTTATGGCTACTTGGAGTAGTCTTGACCAAGAATCAGACTCTGAAGATGAAGAAGAAGCTAACTTGGGTTTGATAGCAATAAAATCATCTAATGAGGAATCTGGATCAGAATCTGACAAGGAAAATGAAGAAGAAGCCAATTTGAATTTGGTTGCAAATGTATCTTCTGATACAGAATCAGATTCAGACTCAGATGAAGAAGATGAGATATATTCTGAACTATCTCATTCTGATCTTGTTGAAACAGTTAAGGAATTTATGAACCACCTCAGAAGCAAGTAAAATCAATTTAAAACTTTGAAAAAGAAAAATAACTTGCTGGCTGATGAGAATCTTCAACTTCAGAATCATATCAATGATATTGATGAAGAAGTTAAAGAGCTCGGAGAAATGGTTCATAAGAAACCTGATGAAGTTCCTAGTGAACATGAAGCTGCTCTACAAGATTTTATTTTGGCTGGAATCAACAGAAGAAAAGTTGCTTCTATGATTTATAATATCATCAGAAACAAAGGAGAAGGAATTGGTTTCAAAAATGATTCATTTAATTTTTCAAATGAAACAAACCTTCCATCCTGTTCTGAAGATAGTATAAAAGGCTCTAAGGTATGCTTTGTGCCTGCTTCTGACAGTTCTGAGAAACTGAATTTAGCAGAAACTGAGACTGCAGATTCTGAAGTTCTGAACTGCTCAGACTCTTAAGCTTCTGAACCTAAGGGTAAGATGAAGGCAGATGTTAAAACTTTTCCAAAATCTAAACCAAAAGGTCCTAAGCCTAAGAGTATGAGAAAATCAGACTCTAAACCTGAAAATGTTCAGAGTCTGAAGAGTTCAGAAACAAGTAAGTCTCAGAGTCTGAAAAATTCAAACTCAAATTTTACTAAGACTGGGTTTATGAAACCTTCAAAAATTACTAAACCAGTCTATTCAAAACATTTTCAAAACCAGATTGTCAGGCAAAGCAAACAAAAGAAAGCCAATTTGTCATCTGTTTCTGATTGCACTAAGAAAGGTCAAACTGAAGTTTGCCTTGTGTCAGGAACTAGCAAAACTGGAGTTCTTAACAGAACAAAACCTTTTACTTCTGAATCCAAGTTTCTGAACAAATCAGAATCACAGACTCCTAAGTCCAAAGTTCTGAAGAAATTAGAACCAAAGTGTTCAATGGTTCAGACTCTAAACAACTCAGAACCAAAGACTTTAAAGTCTCAGGTTCTGAAGAAATCTGGGTCAAGACTATTGAAAACTCAGGTTCTGAAGAACTCAGTTTCTAAAACTAAGACTTATTCAAGATTAAAGGATTCATATCCAAAGTATCTGAACAAGTCTGAATGTTATAACTCCATACATAAGGTGCAAAAGGCTAAACCTTTCAGAACTAACCCAAGAGGACCCATATGGGTACCCAAGTCAGAGATCATTTCTGTTACAGACATGATTAAGTGGCAAAGAAAAGGTGAAGTCATGGTGCCTGGGCAATGGCTGCTGGGATTACATAACAGAAGACAAGTCTATGTTACAAACCCTGATCATGAAAGAGGGAGGAACTGTGGAATCTGGAGGAAACCACAAAGACTGGATCATTAAGAGCACTGCAGAAGCTGATACTTCTCCTAAAGCCAATCAAGAGCATTGTTGGAACAAAAATGGGTGTTCATCAACAAACTAAATGAACAAGGAGAGGTAGATCAGAAGCTCTTGAGGTATGTTTTGTTCTTAGTTATTCTTAATAGATTCTACATGAGTTGGAAAACAATCAGATTCATGAAAACAACATAACCTTCTTTGTGATAACATTGCTATAATCTGTAAGTCAAAAAATTCCAATTCTACATTCAAGAGCCAAGCATTTTTTAACTTATACATCAATCTATTAAGAGATTTTGTTTAGAAGATAGATTTAAATTTATTAAAAAGAATCTGAATAATGCATTTCATCTCTTGGAATAATTTGCTTGACTCTAAATAAGAAAATGAGAATCTAAGTTCATCAGAAGCTAATACTTAATAGACACTCACTTTGAGAGGCTGCAGAAAGTTCAGCTTTTGAAGACATCAGAGTCTGAGTTTCAGAATCAGAATTTTTGATTTATGATTAACTCAATTTTAGTGGACACTTTTCACATGACCCACTAATGAGAGTGAATCTGAACTGTTGTTCAACACTTGGTCAGAATCTGATAAGTAATAACAGCTGGGCAATGATGAATTAAGCCTTGAAAGTTACACTTTGTCCCTCCCAAAGTCATCAATATACAAATGTGTTTCTGTTTTCAATTCTGAAATGTCTTAACAAAACCACAGACACACTTTCATATTTTCATCATACATGCTCAAATTGATATCAAACATGTTCAACTTTACAAACCTTTTTGTATAAACTGGTCTATTGAACACACCTTTTTGAAAATATGAATCTCATTTTGGTATCAGACATGTTCAACTTTTCAAACCTATTTAAAAACTCTGAACAGTTATTTCTGAAAAGAGTTCAGTTGTGCTAAAACCTTCAGTTTGTATATGATCTGAACAATTTTGTATAAAATAGTCAGTGATACTGAACAGATTGTACTGAACAAAAATGCTCTGAACATTTTTTATCTCACATGTTTTCAAACTCTCTTAAAATTCTGGAAATTTTCTTTTTGTTGATGACGAAAGGGGTAGTAAAAGTAAACAAGTATTAAGGCTCCTGAGCTCAGAATATAAGTTAATTTCTGTCAGTTAATTAGCTTATGAGAGGGAGTAAAAGTAAAACAAGTATTAAGGCTCCTAAGCTCTGAAGCTCAGAACATAAGTTAATTACTGATTAAAATTAACTTATGAGAACAGTTTATATTTCTTACCCTCTGAATTACTTTTTGTGAGATAAATTACTCTTAGTGAGTTGAAATGAATTTAGATAACTTGGATAAGACTCAGGGAGCTTACAAAACTCATCCTGTGGATTATCAGACTTAGGGGGAGAGCTTACAAACCTCATAACCTGAATTCAGCTTGTTATTTATAATTCTGAGTGATAATTTTACTTTATTGTTTTAAGTTAAATTTAATTAACATGGATAAGAATCAAGGGGAGCTTGCAAACCTCATCCTGAAGTCAACTTGTTAATTAAACTTAACAACAGTGTTGGAACAAAATGTGTTAAACAACTCTCTTCTGAATTAAGGGGGAGATTGTTGAAACACTATGTATAAACATATCTCTCTTGGTGGTTTTGATGATAACAAAAGTGTTAAATAGAAAATTGGTTATTTGCTAATGCTTTGTTCAAGTGATTTCAGAACCACGTATTTAATGATTGGTAATTGATAATGGTTATGAAAGAACAAGCTTAGAGCAAGAAAGGAAAGCTTAGAAGCAATGTTGCAAAGCTGGAAGAAAACTGGGTCTGAAGAGTGCTTCTGAAGGGGAGTCTGAAGCTTGCGTCTGAAGACAGCTTCTGAAGGTTGAGTCTGAAGGAAGTCAACAAAAGTCAACGTCTGAAGACCTGCTTCTGAAGTCTGAGTCTGAAGAAGTGCTTCTGAAGTACTGTTCACGCAGAAGCTTCTGAAGTCTGATGTGGCAAGGAAAGCAACTGTTACTGTGCGCATTTAATACCTGGATATGTCAGAACAACTCAATGGAACAGTTGTCTCCCTGACTCAAACATTCCGCAGCTTTTAAGGAAAGCAAATTCAAAAATGGCTGCTGCTCTGTTTTATGGAAAAGTTCAGCACACAATTGCAGCTAACCTAGCCCTCAATTTGCAACGGCTCTTTGCGTAATTTCTGCAAGTCTTCAACAACTCTAATTTCCTCTATAAAAGGAAGAAGAATTGAAGAAGAAATTATCTAAGACACTTGAAACAAAACTGCTGAACCTGTGCTCTGTTTTTGCTGTCAAAACTCAAAGTTCACAAACCTCTTAGAAATTCTTTTATCTGTTGTAACTTAGAATTTCTTTAGGTTAAGAGTCTTAACCTGTGTTGTATTAAGAGAACACCTCTGATATTTTATCAAGTGTTCAACCCAAACTTACCTTCTTTGTAAATCAGTTTGGTCTAAGTCTTAGTCTGCGTACTAAGCATTGTAAGTCTCATTACTTAGTGTTTTGAGCAAGTTGTAAACTCATTCCTTTGTGGTATGAGCAGGAAGTCTCAGTACTTTGTGTCTGAGCATTGGGAAGCCTCTTGACTTGGTGTCTTGAGCATTAGAAGCCTCTTCCTTTGTGGTTGAGCAATTGGAAGCCTCTTCCTTTGTGGTTGAGCAACTGGAAGTCTCTTCCTTTGTGGTTGAGCAATTGTAATCATCTGATTATAGTGAAAATCTCTTGTTGAAAAACAAGGGGACTGGACTACTTCCAACATTTGGAAGGAACCAGTATAAAACATTGTGTGTCTCTCTTTCCCTCTCTCTTTTCATTTTGAATCCGCTGCAATACTCTTTGATAACAATTCAGAACTTGTTTTTGAACTAGTCTTAAGTTTTTGAAAAGAAAGAAACCAAGTTTTTGGAGTCCACACAATTCGACCTCCCCCCCTTTCTTGTGTGTTTTTCTCACCTTCAGTTGGTATCAGAGCTCCGGTTCTGATCTTAACACTTAACAGTGTGTCAGTAGGATCCTGAGAAAAACATGTCATCTGATAATGAAGATTCACCTCCACCTCCTCCTCCTGGTGGTAGACATACTTCTGTTCAATATGACTATGGTACTGATGATAGAAAATCCAGGTCACACAATAAACCCCCAATGTTTACTGGTGATCCTGAAAAGTTCTCTTGGTGGAAGAGTAAAATGTACAGTCATATAATTGGTATTGATGACTCACTTTGGGATATTATTGAAGATGGAATCTCAATACCAGTTGATGAAGAAGGTGTTGCTGTCAACAGAAGAGCTTTAAGTGATGCAGAAAGAAAGATATATAGAAAGCATAACAATGTGAGAGGAATCATTGTGGAATCCCTACCTCACTCTGAGTACCAGAAGCTGAGTGACAAGTCCACAGCAAAGGCCATCTTCACATCTCTCTGCTCTAACTATGAAGGTAATAAAAAGGTTAGAGAGGCTAAGGCTAACATCCTTGTTCAGCAATATGAGTTGTTCAGAATGAAAGAGGATGAAAATATTGAGACAATGTTCTCAAGATTTCAGACTCTGGTTTCTGGACTTCAGATTCTGAAGAAGAGTTATACCAAAGTTGATCATGTGAACAAACTCTTGAGAAGTTTGCCATCTAAATGGAGACCTAAAGTGACTGTTATTGAGGAAGCTAAGGATCTGAATACTTTAAGTATTGAGGATCTTATAAGCTTCCTCAAGGTGCATGAACTGGGACTCAATGAGGATGAGTCTGTTAGAGAACCAAAATCATTAGCTCTGAAATCTAAAAGAAAGCCTGCTAAAGCTTTGAAAGCTATTGAATCTGAAGAAGAATTTCCTGAGGGAAATTCTGATGAAGATTCAGATGCTGATGAGCTTGCAATGCTTTCTAAAAGAATTCAGTATCTAATGAATAGAAAGAAAAAATTCTCTAACAGAAGCAGTAACTTTAGAGGATCTGGTTCAAAGAGGGAAAACCAGAAGGAATGCTGTTACAACTGCAAGAAGCCTGGGCATTTTATTGCTTACTGTCCTGATCTTCAGAAGGAAAAGTCTAAAGAGAAAGCAAAGAAGTCCAGCTCAAAGTCCAGCAGTTTCAGAAACAAGCTTAAAAAGAGTCTCATGGCAACATGGGATGATCTGGACAATGAGTCTGAATCTGATGAAGAAGAAGCAAACCTGGCCTTGATGGCAACTGCTTTTTCTGATGCAGAATCCTGCTCAGATTCAGATGAAGAAGATGAGGTATATTCTGAACTCACTAGATCTAAATTAATTGAACAGTTAATGATCTTATGAGTCATCTAAAAAGCAAGTTAGGAGAAATAAAATCTTTGAAAAATAAAACTAACTTGCTGTCTGAGGAAAATCTTAAATTTCAGAATCAAATAACTAAGTTTGATGAAGAAGTTAAAGAACTCAGAGATGAGACTCATAAGAAACCTGAAGCAATTCCTAATGAACATGAAATAGCTCTTCAGGATTTCATTCTAACTGGATTCAATAGAACTAAAATTGCCTCTATGCTTTATAATATGGTCAGAAACAAAGGTGAAGGCATTGGCTATGATTCATTCAAACCTTCAAATGAATCAAACTCACCTTCCTGTTCTGGAAATATTTTAAAAGGCAATGGTATATGCTTTGTGCCTGCTTCTGATAACCCTGAGAAATTGAAAATGTCAGAAACTGAGACTGAGTCTGAAGTTCTGAACAGCTCAGACTCTAAAGCTTCTGAACCTAAGGGTAAGATAAAGGCAGATGTTAAAACCTTGCCTAAATCTAAGCCAAAAGGTCCTAAGCCTAAGAGTAAGAGAAAATCAGACTCTAAACCTGAAAATGTTCAGAGTCTGAAGAGTTCAGAACCAGAATCTAGCAAGTCTCAGAATCTGAATAATTCAAATTCAAATTTTTCAAAGACTGGGTTTATTAAAACTTCAAAATCTATTAAACCAGTCAATACAAAACATTTTCAATCTCAGAATGTTGAGCAAAGCAAGCAAAAGCAAACCAATCAGTTTTCTGCTTCTAATTATTTTAAGAAAGGCAAAACTGAAGCTTGCCTTGTGTCTGAAGCTAACAAAGTTAGAATTCTGAGGAAATCAGAACCAAAGCACTCAAAGGGTCAGACTTTAAACAACTCAGAACCAAAGACTTTCAAGTCCAAGGTTCTGAAGAAATCTGAGTCCAAACCCTTGAGAACTCAGGTTCTGAAGAACTCAGGTTCTAAAACTCAGACTTATTCAAGATATAAGGATTCATATCCTAAGTATCAGAACAAGTCTGAATATCATAACTTCAGACACAAGATGAAAAAGCCAAAACCTTTCAGGACTAACCCCAAAGGACCCATGAAAATCTGGGTACCTAAGTCTGAGATCATTTCAATTGCAGATATGCTTGTCATCCAGAGAAAAGGAAAGGTCCTGGTACCTGGACAGTGGATGCTCGCATCATATGACAGGGGACAAGTCTATGTTCCAAACCCTGACTCAGAAAGAGGGAGGAACTGTGGGGTTTGGAGGAAGTCAGAAAGGAAAGATCATTGGTACTGGTAAGATAGGTAATTCTTCCCTGTACATTGATAATGTTTGGCTGGTAGATGGACTTAGACATAATTTACTTAGCATAAGTCAATTATGTGATAGCAATTATGAAGTCTTGTTTAATAAGAACACTTGCACTGTAATCAACAATTAAAATAAGTCTGTAGTGTTCAAAGGTAGTAGGAAAAACAATGTTTATAAAATAAACTTTTCTGAATTGGTTCAGCAGAAGGTTGTTTGCCTTCTGTCTGTGAGTGATGAGTAATGGGTTTGGCACAAAAGGCTGGGAGATACTAACTGGAGACTCATCTCTAAGCTTAGCAAGTTGCAGCTGGTTAGAGGCCTACCTCAGATTGATTATCACTCAGATGCACTGTGCAGTGCATGCCAAATTGGAAAGTTTTCAAAAACTTCTTTTAAATTTAAGAACATTGTTTCCACCTCAAAACCTTTAGAACTCCTTCACATTGATTTGTTTGGTCCTGTTGGAACAGCTTCAATCAATGGGAAGAAGTATGGACTTGTAATTGTTGATGATTATAGTAGGTGGACTTGGGTTAAGTTCCTTAGAACTAAAAATGAAACATATGATGTGTTTTTCAAATTCTGCAAACAAGTACAAAATGAAACTGATTTGAAAATTTTAAAAATCAGAAGTGATCATGGTGGGGAATTTGAAAATGAACCATTTGAAAATTTCTGTGAAGGTCATGGAATTATCCATGAGTTCTCATCTCCTAGAACTCCACAACAAAATGGAGTTGTAGAGAGAAAGAACAGATCTTTACAGGAAATGGCCAGAACCATGATCCATGAATCCAAAATTGCTAAGTACTTTTGGGCAGAAGCTGTAAACACAACATGTTATATTCAGAACAGGATCTATATCAGACCTATTCTGAATAAAACAGCATATGAACTGTTTAAAGGAAGAAAACCAAGTATTTCTTATTTTCATCAGTTTGGTTGTACATGTTACATACTGAGCAATAAAATTTACCTAAAGAAATTTGATGCCAAGGCTCAAAAGGGTACCTTTTTAGGATACTCAGAGAGATCTAAGGCATACAGGGTGTATAATGCTGAAACACATGTTTTTGAAGAAGCTATACATATTAGGTTTGATGATAAGAAGCCTGGTAATGAAATACCAGAGCTGGTTGAGAGTTTTGCAGATGTCAGAATCTCAGAAGAACCTTCAGAAGCTGAACCCAGTTCAGAGTCTGAAGAAGGTTCAGAAGCTGAAAACAATGAAGAATCTGAGAAACTCTCTGATAGGGACACTACTCCTGAAGCAAATCAAGACCAGCATGGTTCTGAACAAATCCCTGATGGTTCTTCAGAAGCTAATCCACCCAGAACCTCATTCAAATACAAGTCTTCACATCCTGAGGAGTTGATTATTGGGAACAAGAGCAGTCCAATAAAGACTAGATCAGCATTCACTCAGAATGAGTCAATGCTTGGCCTGCTATCCATGAGTGAGCCCACAACAGCTGATGAAGCACTTGCTGATGATGGTTGGATTGTAGCAATGCAGGAAGAACTGAACCAGTTTCAAAGGAATGATGTCTGGGATCTTGTTGCAAGACCTGATCATAAGAACATCATTGGAACAAAATGGGTGTTCAGGAACAAGCTCAATGAACAAGGAGAAGTGATCAGAAACAAGGCTAGATTAGTAGCTCAAGGGTACAGCCAGCAAGAAGGAATTGATTACACAGAAACTTTTGCTCCAGTTGCAAGACTGGAAGCAATCAGGTTACTTCTTTCTTATGCTGTTAATCATGATATCATCTTGTATCAAATGGATGTTAAGAGTGCTTTCTTAAATGGTGTAATCTCTAAAGAAGTGTATGTTAAACAACCTCCTGGTTTTGAAGATGTTAAAAATCCAGATTTTGTATTTAAACTTAAAAAATCTTTGTATGGTCTGAAACAAGCTCCTAGAGCTTGGTATGAAAGACTGAGTAATTTCTTGATTAAAAATGATTTTGTAAGAGGTCAAGTTGATAATACACTCTTTAGGAAAACTGTTAAGAAAGAAATCTTAATTGTGCAAATATATGTTGATGATATCATATTTGGTTCTACTAATGCCTCCATTTGCAAAGAGTTTTCAAAGTTAATGCAGGATGAATTTGAAATGAGCATGATGGGTGAGTTGAAATTCTTCTTGGGAATTCAAATCAACCAATGCAAAGATGGTGTCTATGTTCATCAGTCCAAATACACTAAGGAGCTTCTGAAGAAGTTCCAGCTGGATGATTGCAAGCTGATGACAACACCAATGCATCCTACCTGCACCTTAAGCAAAGAGGACAATGGCTCTAAAGTAAATCAGAAGCTGTACAGAGGTATGATAGGTTCTCTTTTATACTTAACTGCTTCTAGGCCAGATATTTTATTTAGTGTATGTCTGTGTGCTAGATTCCAGTCAGATCCTAGAGAATCTCATATGACTGCTGTCAAGAGAATCTTTACGTATTTGAAAGGAACAACTAATTTGGGACTTCTGTATAAGTAATCTCTGAATTATAAGCTAGTTGGATTTTGTGATGCTCACTATGCTGGAGACAGGATTGAAAGAAAGTCCACCAGTGGAAATTGTCAGTTTCTTGGTGAAAATCTGATATCCTGGGCCAGCAAGAGACAAGCAACCATTGCTTTGTCAACAGCAGAAGCAGAATACATCTGAGCTGCAAGTTGTAGCACACAACTGCTCTGGATGAAACATCAATTAGAGGATTATCAGATTCATGCAGATAACATTCCAATTTATTGTGATAACACTGCTGCAATATGTCTGTCTAAAAATCCAATTCTGCATTCTAGAGCCAAGCACATAGAAATAAAACATCATTTTATAAGAGATTATGTTCAGAAGGGTATTTTAGATATTCAGTTCATTGATACTGATCATCAATGGGCTGACATATTCATAAAATCCCTAACAGAAGAAAGATTCAATTTTATCAAAAAGAATCTGAACATGCACTTTGTCTCTTGAGAAATATGCTTGAATCTGAATGAAGTCCTTGATTCTGAGTTTATCATAAGCTAAGACTTATCAGACACTCATTTTCTAAGAATCTGAAGAAAGTTAAGCCTGAAAAACTTCAGAGTCTGAAGGATCAGAACCTGGATTTTCTGACTTCTGAATCTGATAGGAATCTAATGTTTGGTCAAAATCTGATAAGTATAACCTTGGGCAATGATGATTAAAGCTTTGAAAGTTTATACTCTATCCCTCCCAAAGTCATCAATTTTAAAATGTGATTTTCTGCCTTGATATCAAATGCTAAAATTGCTTCACAAACAATTTCAGTGGGTATCAGTCTGTTTTTAAACTGTTTTAACACAGACACATTTTTCAAATGCTCAATTTGTATCAGACATGTTCAGGCTTTTAGAACTTATTTTTAAAAAATTGGTATCAGTGGGTCTGAAAGAATTCAGCAGCACTTGAACTTATGTATCCACACTGAACCAAATGCTATATCTTGGTATCAGCACTGAACCATATTTTGGTATCAGGTTCTGATATAAGTTCAGCAGTATTAAAACCTTCAGTTGATATCAGTGGATATATAATCTGAACCATTTTGTTTAAAATAGCTCAGATTTGCTCTGATACTGAACAGCTATGTCTGAATAAAGAATTCTCTGATCAGAAACACTGAACTATCTTTTTCTACTTCTGAACAACATTCTATTTTCAATGCAATGTCATATACTCATTGAAAATCAAGTATGCTCTGATGCTCATCTTTGCTGCTTGATTATCTATATGATTGCATAATTATCTCACATATTTTTCAAACTCTCTCAAAATTCTGGAATCTTTTTTGAAAGGGGGAGAGATGTTTTCAAACTCTTTTTGAAAGGGGGAGAAATGTTTTTTTTTAAACCTTCTTAAAAAGGGGGAGATATTTTTCTGCAATTTTTTCTTCCAAAACTTTTTGTTGATGACAAAAGGGGGAGAAATATAAAACAAGTATTAAGCTCCTGAGCTCAAATATAAGTTAAATATTCTGTCAGTAATTAACTTATGAAAGGGGAGTAAAAGGTATTACGACCCGAGGCTCTGAACATAAGTTAAGTTCTGAATGAAATTAACTTATGAGAACTGTTTTTAACTCTTAGCCTCTGAATTGAAATTCTGTGAGATACATAACTCTTAGTGAGTTAAAATTAATTTAAAATAACTTGGATAAGACTCAGGGAGCTTACAAAACTCATCCTGTGGATTATCAGACTTAGGGGGAGAGCTTACAAACCTCAGAACCTGAAGTCAACAAGTTATTTACAATTCTGAGTGATAATTTCACTTTATTGTTTTAAGTTGAGTTTAATTAACATGGATAAGAATCTGGGAGAGCTTACAAACCTAACCTTGAGGATTGTCAGACCTAGGGGGAGCTTACAAACCTCTCCTGAAGTCAGCTTGTTAATTAAACTTAACAACATTTCTGAAATTTTCACATGTTTTGATTTAAACTGAACTTAATTAACTTGGATCAAACTCATGGGGAGCTTACAAACCTCACACCCTGCAGTTAGCTTGTTAATTAAGTTAACAACAATTTTCTAATTAATACTTATGTTTGTCATTATCAAAAAGGGGGAGATTATTGGAACAAAATGTGTTAAACAACTCTCTTCTGAATTAAGGGGGAGATTGTTGAAACACTATGTATAAACATATCTCTCTTGGTGGTTTTGATGATAACAAAAGTGTTAAATAGAAAATTGGTTATTTGCTAATGCTTTGTTCAAGTGATTTCAGAACCACGTATTTAATGATTGGTAATTGATAATGGTTATGAAAGAACAAGCTTAGAGCAAGAAAGGAAAGCTTAGAAGCAATGTTGCAAAGCTGGAAGAAAACTGGGTCTGAAGAGTGCTTCTGAAGGGGAGTCTGAAGCTTGCGTCTGAAGACAGCTTCTGAAGGTTGAGTCTGAAGGAAGTCAACAAAAGTCAACGTCTGAAGACCTGCTTCTGAAGTCTGAGTCTGAAGAAGTGCTTCTGAAGTACTGTTCACGCAGAAGCTTCTGAAGTCTGATGTGGCAAGGAAAGCAACTGTTACTGTGCGCATTTAATACCTGGATATGTCAGAACAACTCAATGGAACAGTTGTCTCCCTGACTCAAACATTCCGCAGCTTTTAAGGAAAGCAAATTCAAAAATGGCTGCTGCTCTGTTTTATGGAAAAGTTCAGCACACAATTGCAGCTAACCTAGCCCTCAATTTGCAACGGCTCTTTGCGTAATTTCTGCAAGTCTTCAACACCTCTAATTTCCTCTATAAAAGGAAGAAGAATTGAAGAAGAAATTATCTAAGACACTTGAAACAAAACTGCTGAACCTGTGCTCTGTTTTTGCTGTCAAAACTCAAAGTTCACAAACCTCTTAGAAATTCTTTTATCTGTTGTAACTTAGAATTTCTTTAGGTTAAGAGTCTTAACCTGTGTTGTATTAAGAGAACACCTCTGATATTTTATCAAGTGTTCAACCCAAATTTACCTTCTTTGTAAATCAGTATGGTCTAAGTCTTAGTCTGCGTACTAAGCATTGTAAGTCTCATTACTTAGTGTTTTGAGCAAGTTGTAAACTCATTCCTTTGTGGTATGAGCAGGAAGTCTCAGTACTTTGTGTCTGAGCATTGGGAAGCCTATTGACTTGGTGTCTTGAGCATTAGAAGCCTCTTCCTTTGTGGTTGAGCAATTGGAAGCCTCTTCCTTTGTGGTTGAGCAACTGGAAGTCTCTTCCTTAGTAGTTGAACAATTGTAATCATCTGATTATAGTGAAAATCTCTTGTTGAAAAACAAGGGGACTGGACTACTTCCAACATTTGGAAGGAACCAATATAAAACATTGTGTGTCTCTCTTTCCCTCTCTCTTTTCATTTTGAATCCGCTGCAATACTCTTTGATAATAGTTCAGAACTTGTTTTTGAACTAGTCTTAAGTTTTTGAAAAGAAAGAAACCAAGTTTTTGGAGTCCACACAATTCAACCCGCCCCTTCTTGTGTGTTTTTCTCACCTTCAAACAGTTCTGAAATTCTCACATTTTTTATCTAAACTGAATTTAATTAACCTGGTTCAGACTCAGGGGGAGATTGCAAACCTCACATCCTACAGTTAACTTGTTAATTAAATTAACAACAATTTTCTATTAATACTTATGTTTGTCATCATCAAAAAGGGGGAGATTGTTGGAACAAAATGTATGAACAACTCTCTTTTGGGTTTTGATGATAACAAAGTGTTAAAAAGAAAATTTGTATTGCTAATCCTTTGTTCTAAGTGTGCAGAACCATGTTCTTAAGTTTGGTAATTAATACTGGTTATGGAAGAACAAGCTAAGAGCAAGAAGGAAAGCATTGAAGCTATGTTCCAAGTATGAAGTAATTCTGGGTCTGAAGCAGCTTCTGAAGACTGAGTTTGAAGACTGCATCTGAAGGGTGCTTCTGAAGGCTGAGTCTGAAGACTACGTCTGAAGGGTGCTTCTGAAGGCTGAGTCTGAAGGTCAACAGAAGTCAACGTCTGAAGGCTGAGTCTGAAGGTCAATAGAAGTCAACATCTGAAATTGTTGGTTCAGCAAATGCAGTCAGAATTTGAAATGAGCTTAGTTGGTGAACTTACTTACTTTCTTGGATTACAAGTCAAGCAAATGGAAGATACAATCTTCATTTCTCAGAGTAAATATGCCAAGAACATTGTGAAAAAGTTTGGTATGGAATTTGCTGCTCATAAGAGAACACCAGCTGCTATTCATCTAAAGTTAACCAAAGATGAACATGGAGTATCAGTTGATCAAAGCCAATACAGAAGTATGATTGGGAGCCTATTGTACTTAACTGCAAGCAGACCTGATATCACATTTGCTGTTGGAGTTTGTGCAAGATATCAAGCTGATCCTAAGATGAGTCATCTGACACAAGTTAAAAGGATCCTGAAGTATGTGAATAGCACAAGTGACTATGGAATCATGTATTCTCATAGTTCTAGTTCTGAATTAATGGGATTTTGTGATGCTGACTGGGCTGGAAGTGCTGATTACAGGAAGAGCACTTCAGGAGGTTGTTTCTTTTTGGGAAATAACTTAATCTCTTGGTTCAGCAAGAAACAAAATTGTGTTTCATTGTCAACTGCTGAAGCTGAATACATTGCTGCTAGGAGTAGTTGTTCACAACTGGTTTGGATGAAACAGATGCTGGAGGAGTACAACATGAAACAAGGTGCTATGACATTATTTTGTGACAATTTGAGTGCTATCAACATCTCTAAAAACCCAATACAGCACAGCAGAACTAAACACATAGGCATCAGACACCATTTTATCAGAAACCTTGTAGAGGACAAGATTATTCAGCTGGAACATGTGGACACTGAAGATCAAATTGCTGACATATTCACAAAGGCCTTGGATGCTAAACAATTTGAGAATCTGAGAAGCAAGTTAGGTGTGTGTTTACATGAAGATTTATAACAATTACTGCAAACTGGATGTGAGGAAGATAGAGTACCTGCCAGTTGTGCTTATGCTGAGTGTGATCCTGCTTCTGAGTCTGATAGTCTTTCAAGGATCTGTGTTAGTTGTTTTGACTTTATTCCCTATTTGAAGTCTGAGATTTGTCAGAATTTTGTGGCTAAAAAGGGGGAGAAAATCTTATGTTTAAGTTCAGACAAGAGCTGTTCAGAATGTGTGTCATTGATTCAGAAGGTGACTAATAGTTTTGTTCAGAAGCTATGCAGTATGTTCAGAGTTTAGAACCTTTGCAACAAGATATGTCCAGATATGATTGAAGGGGAATATGTGTCTCAGGGGGAGTACAAGATGGTTGTATACCTGAGTGATGATGTGGTCCTGAAGTGTGGTCCTGAAGAACAAGTGTGCTCTGATACCATTTTTCTCTGCAGTCCAGTAGTAAGGGGGAGTTTGAATGAGAAGCTGAGTTGCAGGGGGAGTGTTTGTGATGAGTTTGCTGGAGTGTTTGTGATGAGTTTGTTCAGATGTTTGTATGTTTGTGAAGCTTCAGGGGGAGTGTTTTGTGTGGTTTTAGTTATCCTGAAGTGATACTGAATGTGTTCAGAAGCTGTTAATTGTGTATCATTGTTCTCAGTGTTCAGAAGTTGGAACTGATTGTTTAACACAGCTCAATCTGCTGCCTAATCTGATTGCTATGTTATATTACTGTGGAGTTCTTCATTGCTGAGTTAATTTGATAGGAGATTGAAGAACTTGGGTGTGTGAACATTGTTTTAGCCAAAAATTTGCCAAAGGGGGAGATTGTTGAGTCTTTTTGGTGTTGGCTGCATGTTTTGGCAAAACCAATGTATTGAATAGGAGCACCTCCATGGCTAGAACAAATCTTTAATTGCAAGGTTTTCATTTTGAAGCCATTCAGAAGCTGGAAATTCCATCAGAAGCTGAAAGTTACTTCAGAAGCATTGTAGCTGTTCAGAAGCTGTATTCAGAGTCTGATGCCTGCGTTGACTTTGGTTGACTTCATCAGAAGCTGATCTTTTTCAAGTTATTTCTACACGAATCTTTGCAAGATATGCTATGGTTTTATTATGGTTTAATGCTTCTAGAATGCTGATTGATTTGTGGAAGATCTAATGAAGATTTGGCTCGTATTTATGAAAATCATATTTTCAGAAGAAATCTTTGAAGAGATACAATGCATAATTATATGTTTCCTAATTGAGCCTTGCATAAATTAGAATCATATCAATTCAGAAGATTTGAATCAGTTTAATTATGATTGCTGAAGATTATAAAAGGAGAGTTGCTGCCATTATTCAAGACTTACGAATTTAGAGTATTATTCAGAGAATAGAGTCTTTGTTTTAAACTTAGAGTTTTTCTTTGTGCACCACTCATTGTTTGAGTTGGTTTAGAGTTTTATAGAGTTGTAATTCATTCTAAGCCTTTAGGTACAAATGAAGTGTTGTTATTGAAATTGTGTTCAAAACAGGGTAGTTTTCAGAACTGGGTTTAGTTCAAGGGTTGTTCAAGTAACAGGTTTGTTACTTGAATAGGAAGTTAGAGGTTTTCTAATACTCAACGTGTTGGGTAGAATTCAAGACTAGGAGGAAGTTAATTGCTTAGGCTGGGAACTGGGAGTCAGTGTCTTGAGTCATAAGGATTAATTCCTACAGCGGAATTCCTTCCTGGATTGGTATCCCCCAGAGTAGGAGGTGTTTACTCCGAACTGGGTTAACAAACCTTGTGTGTTTTTTAGCTTTCCTGCACTTTATTTTCCTGCTGCTGAACTGTTTTTATTGTGCTCTGTTTTTGCAATTATTGTGCCCTGCATATTGTTCAGAACCTGTTTGGTTCAGAACCTGGTAACTCTGTCTTATTGCCTGGCCAGAATTACACGTGACTCTATGGCTCCCCGCTAGTAGTGGAGCTAAGGTACCCCGTAAGTAGTGGTTAGGCGTTCTTTGGATGTAAGCCCTACACGGCAATAAGATAAGATAAGTCGTGATTCTCAGGCTCCCCGTTAGTAGTGGAGTCGAGGTTCCCCGTTAGTAGTGGATAGGCATGTTTCTATGTAAGTCCTGCATGATGATAAGAGGAGTCCGGTGTTAGCCTGATATGATAGGAATTTCACCGGTATAATGGGAGATGTACTTCGGGGTTACTCCACCCGGATGCACTCCATAAAATGAACCAAGATAAGTAATTGTATGTTCAACGCTAACTTTCTAACTTTTTGTTGAGCAAGATGTATATGTATTTATTGCATAAGTTATGATAATTACTGTTCAGATAACAGAAAGTGATCATAGGATGTCCCCAGATCACTAAGTATGAGATCAGGTATATGATAAGTATATGATAGAGAATGACAAAATAGTCAACAGATATCAGAAAGTGATCTTAGGATATTCCCCAATCACTAGTTTTGAGATTATGAATATGTTCAATATAAGATGAAGACATATAGTGATCCTAGTTTTTCCCTTGATCGCGAAATATGTAGAGAATGACGGCGATCATAGGTATCCTCGAGATTGCCGGGAGGTAGGCATGGCGACCCTAGGTTCCCTGAGGTTGCCAACAGTAGGTTGGGTGGAGCTCACTGAGATATTATGTCTCATCCCAATCCTTCTGGTGCAGGTTTACAGGTATGCAAGAGGTTCGTGACGAAGTTCTTCAGGAAGACGCTGGATGGAGTGCAGTTGCTCGTCAAGTACCAGCTCAGGAGTTTATCAGACATTGTATAAGTATTTTTTTGTGGTACTTGAACAGTTGTATAATGAGCAAATTTGTATTCATTCAGTTGAGTTGTATTATTTTACTATTGAAATTTTTTGATGTATCCAGTATCAGTTAACGCACATGCTAATATTCTAGATTAAATTAGTATGGGTGTTACATGTATTTTCTACCATCTTGAAAACATACCAACATAGGTGATCTCTGTCGGCTTTCCTGAATACTTGTGTGAGGAACCCATCAAATGAAAACATTTACCTGCTTAACATTAACCACAACCTTAACTTTAAATTGTGCGTTAGCGACGATCTTCCTGATGCTAGAGCCTCACAAGAGTTCTTGGCTAATTCCTGATTATTTCTCAAAACCGGTCTATTATAATCCGACAACATACGATTCAATCTTTACTTCTTGCCCTTACCAGGGGTCTCCTTCACTTATCGCTCAGCTTGCGTTTCCTATACAAAGCATCTTGATGACTCATATTAAAGGAAAGTAATATGTCCAATAATTCGCTTAATCCATAAATAAGTCTCTTAACTGCTGGATATTAAAATCTCATCCAGTTGGAGTGCGCGAGTCCTTTGATTCTTACACACCCTATCCTTGTTGGCAATCTAGAGGTTCCAATAATCGACTGATAATTCTCATTCCGAGTTTCTGGGTCTGAAGGGTGAAACTGAAGCCTGATTCTGAGTTTGAAGCTTCGTAGAGCAAGGTACTGGTCGCTCTGCGATCGTAGCAGAACTCAGAATCCTGAAACTTACGTTTTAACCTCAAAATCTTGGATCCTAGATTGCAAATCATTCCTCAGAGTATTCCATAAGGAGCCATACTCATAGTCTTTTCCGAGACAACTTTGGTCTCTAAAGTCTCGCCATAACTCCTTACTTCTTATGTCTCCTCAGACGAGACATTTCTCAATGACGCGTCCATCTGTTTTAGGGTACTTCACCTTATTCTTAAATATCTTTAATATTCCTGAAACTCGACCATTAACAGGCTCCGTTACTTTACGGTTTGATAACCACCACTTGGCATTGAATACTTATTCGTCAATTCCTATCTTAAAAATATGACATCTTAAACATCGCTCTTCATGCGCTTCATTCCTCCACGGTCACATTCAGCTCTCAGATATTTGTCCTAACTGTCACATACTAGATTGAGTTGATCAGGCTCAACTAGATGTGACCCTTAGAACAATATCCGGAACCCAATGGTCCCACTACTTTTATTGAATCTTTAATGACCCAAGGCACGATCTGAATCGACCTGCTCTGATACCAGTTGTAACACCCATACTAATTTTATCTAGAATATTAGCATGTGCATTAAACTGATATTGGATACATCAAGGTTTTCAATAATAATAATAATACAACACAACTGAATGAATACAAATTTGCTCATTTATAAAACCAATCAAGTACCATACTAAATACTTAAACAAAAGTTTGGTAAGCTCCTGAGCTGGTACATGACGAGCAACTGCACTCATCCAGCATCTCCCTGGAGAACTTCTTCACGAACCTCGTGCTTACCTGTAAACCTGCACCAGAAGGATTGGGATGAGACATAATGTCTCAGTGAGCTCTACCCAACCTACTGTTGGCGACCTCGGGGGAACCTAGGGTCACCATGCCTACTTTTGGCAATCTCGGGGAATCCTATGATCGTCAAGCTTTAACCTTACCCATATAGGGTTTATTCCCGCCTGAGTCTGATAACTGTGTAGTCATAAAACTGGACTACTTCCTACTAACTTAGTGATCGAGGGGAAACCTAGGATCACTGCCTGATAAGTGATAACCTGATAACCTAGTGATCAAGGGGGAAACCTAGGATCACTATCTGATACCTGCCTGATAAGTATTTCCTGCCTGATAACATAATAAAGTATTTCCTGATATTATTATGTTAGATGTTAGTGTTGAACAAACATTATTATCTGAGTTGATTTTATGGAATGCCCCCGAGTGGAGTATCCCCGGAGCACATTCCCCTGATAACCGGTGAAAATTCCTATCTGAGGCTAATCACCGGACTCCTCTTGCCTGTGTGTGTGGCTATCCTCACGGAAAGTTCCTGCCCGTTCCAGCTGCACTGGAACCCCCTGTGCTCTAACTAGTGAGAACACAGAAGACACACTATAAACTATGTGTGGTTATCCTCGCGGAAAGTTCCTGCCCGTTCCAGCAATGACTGGAACCCCCTGCGCTCTCTAACTACGAGAACCCAGAAGACACAAAGTTTATTGTGATAATTAATTATTATTCTTGGTATATAAAATATACTTTATCCTGATATTCCTGATAATCTTTCCTGAACATATATATATATATATATATATATATATATATGAGTCGTCATGTAGGCTCCCTAACGGGCTGGCCTATCCAGAATAAATCTGAAGCGTACCTGTGCCACGACTTGTCATCATATATATATATATATATATATATATATATATATATATATATATATATATATATATATATATATATATATATACACACATACATATACATATAACCTGTGCCACGCCTTGTACCACTAACTAAGGTACATCCTGTCCTGAACTGTTGCGTACATCCACAGTGTCACTCTGACGTGAACAACTGAGACACGCCCTGATGTACATATAAATGTACCTGAAACTGGGGGAAAGTATGGTACCTCTATCTACGGTACACTATAACCTGCCTGGATAAGGGTATCTTGAAACTAACCCTTAACATAACTGATACTATTCTTATCAGAATCCTTGAATGTTAAGAAACATTCCTATTACTCTTGTACCTTCAACTGAATACCTCTCAGATCCTGTTAACCTATTAAAGGTTCTAGACATATCGTTGTCATATGTCATACTTATGGGCTTACTATCCCAACTATAATAACTTCCTGAAATCTTATGGGTAAACTACCCATCACTCTGTATGATACCTATGCATTTCCTAGATTAATCCTTGAAAGATCATGTAACACCCATATAGAGATTGCCTAGGATCTCTTACGAGTATTAAAATTTCGTACCGGATACATTAAATACAATACAGAAAGTTACTTAATCATTATATAATACATAAGTTTTGATACAACTCAATTATCTGATACAAAACATCTTCAGTAATATACATCATGATATACAACATCCAAATAAAACATAAGCAGCACGATCAGTCCGTAGCTTTCTCTTTACCTTTACGTCGTGCTACCTGCGAAGAACCTGCACCAGAAGGAAAGGGATGAGACATAACGTCTCTGTGAGCTCCTACCCTACCAACTGTTGGCAACCACGGGGGTAACCTAGGGTCGCCGTGCCTACTCTTGGCAATCTTGGGGATTCCTACGATCGCCGTCATTCTTTGCTATCTTCGCGACCAAGGGGAATACTAAGGTCGCTACATGTCTTTATCATATCTCATCATATGCTATCTTAACTTATCTTGTACTTAGTGATCAAGGGGAAATATCTTATGATCACTTCTGGTTCACTAGGAACTAGTTGTCCTATTTTCTCAATACATATATAAATAAACTTATTCATCTTTTCATATCTTAAGTTAGAAGTTAGCGTTGAACAATCAATAATTATCTGAGTTCATTTTACGGAGTGCATCCGGGTGGAGTAACCCCGAAGTACATCTCCCTTCTAACCGGTGAAAATTCCTATCATATCAGGCTAACATCGGACTCCTCTTGTCGTCGTGCGGTCATCCTTGCGGAATAACACGTCCCACTAGCGTGAACCTCCTGTGTCCCACTAGCGTGAACAAACAGAAGACACGACTTAATAGTCTTAACTTATGCGTATACCTCCCATGTCCCACTAGCGTGAACGATGAGAGACGCGATTAAATATTCGTTTAACTTATGCATGAACCTTTCGTGTCCCACTAGCGTGAACAACGAAAGTCACGACTTAAACTTATTAGTCTTTACTTTTGCATGGACCATTCGTGTCCCACTAGCGTGAACGACGAAGGCCACGGCTTATATCTTAATAATCTTGAATACTTAACCTATAAGAGGTTCTAAACTTGAATACTATATCATTCTAGGCTTGCACTTACTTAATTGAGTGCCTGAGAAATTGCTTAGTAAGGGACAATCCCAATACTAGCTCTTATACTCTCTATGATAACTTATGGATTAAGGCATCCATTCTCTCAATCTTGTGCCTATCC
Source organism: Medicago ruthenica (assembly GCA_018208015.1). Taxonomy (NCBI): domain Eukaryota; kingdom Viridiplantae; phylum Streptophyta; class Magnoliopsida; order Fabales; family Fabaceae; genus Medicago; species Medicago ruthenica. The sequence goes on from CM031376.1 coordinate 54,526,310, forward strand.
ACATTCTATAATAATCTATTCACTCTCTAAGGATAGGTCTTAGAATGCTTATTAGTGACTCTTAATCATTTCATGTTGTTTCTTGAGTCTGAAGCAATGCTGAATAGCCGGAATGGTGCAAGTTTTGATGAAGAAAATAATATGGTGCTGCCACTGTGGGATCGTGACACAATTTGGAAATCGTGTCACGATTTCTTACCCAGAAATCGTGTTAGTTCCTGCTTGTAAAATCGTGACACGATGGTAAAATCGTGACACGATTTTACGTGCAGTTGGACAGCATAAGGCAATTTTAAAACATGTTTTCCACCATTTTAGGCTCATCCAACATACCCAAACATCATACAGCTTAAGGCAAGGATTTCTAATGCATATTATCAGATTACAACATGTAATGATCAAGAATTACTCACAACATAGAATTAGGGTACTAAAATTCATAACTTTGATCATAAAACTATAAACTCTCAAACTTACTCAAACGGGTTCTAAAACCCTGTGGAGATCACCTTAAGCCTCAATTGGTGCTTGCTAACTCTGATTTCCAAGCCTTAGTTTCAATCTATCACTTCTCTTGACTCTTCCTTAATTCTCCTTGTTTCTTCTTTTACTACTTCTTGCTCTAACTTCCCAAAAACCCAGCTTGCTAGCATGAACTTCTCACAAGATTTGGGATGAAGTTTGATGAGTGTGGGAAAGAGAGATGGGGGCGTGTGATTGAGGGAAGGAGGAAGAGAAAATGTTGATTTTGGAAGAATGAATGAAATGAAGAAAGATAGCAAGAAATATCTTGTTTCTTTCTCAAATAATCTCCTCTTTCCAAATATTTACTAAAATGCCATGCCACTTATTTACAAGTTTGCCATGCTTCTTAATTAGTTCTAACATGATTAACTGATACTTATAAGAGGGATGTTACAGATCATGTGTTGGAACAAAATGTGTGAAACAACTTAGTCTCTGTCTCATATTGTAATTTTGAGGGATCCGGCGCCGGATCCCTCAAAATTACAAAGATATTTCAGATCAAAATCAAAATCCTTCAAGTATTCCATCCATCGCCTCTGTCTCATATTGAGGTCTCGTTGATCAAACAAGTATTTCAAACTTTTATGATCACTAAACAAATCAAATTGCGCACCATACAAATGATGTCTCCATATCTTCAATGCAAAAACTATGGCTGGCTAACTCAAGGTCATGGGTGGGGTAATTCTCTTCATGAGTCTTGAGCTGTCTAGACGCATAAGCTATCACATTCTCCCCTTGCATAAGGACACTACCCAGTCCTTTAGAGGATGCATCGCAGAAAACGGTGTAATCTCTTTTCAGGATCTGGTATTGTCAACACTGGGGCTTTTAGTCAATTTTATCTTTAAAATTCTGAAGCTCTCTTCACATTCTTCGTCCCAAATAAAGGGCACATTCTTCCTGGTAAGGCGTGACAGAGGTAAGGCAATCTGAGAAAACTTCATGATAAACCTCCGGTAATAACCTGCCAAGCCTAGGAAACTTCTGACTTCAGCCACATTCTTGGGTCTTTCCCAATTGACGACGGCTTCAACTTTGGATGGATCAACGGCTACTACTCCTTGAGAAATAACGTGACCCAAAAACTTAATCTCAGACAACCAAAACTCACACTTGCTGAATTTTGCATATAGCTGCTTGTCTCTAAGAGGACATTCAAACAATTCTCAAGTGCTGAGCATGCTCCTGAGGATCCTTGGAATATATCAAAATGTCATCTATGAAAATCACCACAAATTGATCTAGGTAAGGTTAAAATATTCTGTTCATGTAATCCATGAATACCGTTGGAGCATTAGTTATAACCGAAAGGCATAACCAGAAATTCATAGTGCCCGTAACGCGTTCGAAAACGCCGTCTTAGACACATCAGAAGACTTATGCGGATCTGATGGTAACCTGACCGAAGATCAATCTTGGAAAACACCGTTGCTCCTTTTAGCTGATCTAGGAGATCATCAATCCTTGGTAGAGGATACTTGTTCTTGATAGTCACTTTATTCAGTTGGCGGTAGTCTATACACAGCCTCATGCTTCCATCTTTCTTCTTGACTAATAGAACTGGAGCACCCAAGGCGACACACTGGGTCTGATAAAATGCTTCTGGATTAATTCTTCGAGTTGAGATTTCAGCTCTTTCAACTCAATAGGTGACATTCTATACGGTGCCACAGATACTGGCTCCGCTCCTGGAATTAAATCAATAGAGAACTCCACCTAACGTGGAGGCAAACTAGTTACTTCCGAAGGAAAAACATCTAAGTACTCATTCACAACAGGAATATCACTGGGACTTAACTCGGACTCTGAAGCCACAGTGAGCATCACATAAAATCCCTTATCTTGGGCACAAATAAATTGGATTAACTGATGGGTGCGGTTAATCAATTCAGACAGAGCCACACCTTCCGCCGTATCACTGGTCGGCATATAAATACTCTTCTCAGAACATCCAATGTATACATGGTTAGCGAAGAGCCAATCCATGCCTAAGATCACGTCAAGTTGCTCCATCGGGAGACACACTAGATCAACATAATAAGTCTTACTAGACACAGTGATAGGACAGTTTTCACAAACATAACTTGCCTCAATTCCGCCTTCAGTAGCGGTAGATACTAACATTGGAGGATTCAACGGAGATAAAGGTAATTGCAGCGTCTCAACACATTTATATGAAATAAAAGAACAAGTAGCGCCACAATCAAAAAGAACTTTTACTGGGTATGAACCAAGATAACACATACCGGCAATCAAATCTTCATTGGCCAGAGCCTTTGCGCCATCAAGGGAATACACTCTGCCTTACTAGTGGTTGTCCCTTCAGCTGTTCCTTTAATACGCCTATTAGGACACTCTGTTATAAAATGCCCTGGCTGCTTGCATCCATAACAAATACCAGCACCAAGTAGGCACTCTCCTTTGTGCATCCTACCACACGTCTTGCAAGTAGGATAAGCCCGTGAAGGATTAGATTGTGGAGAGTATGTCTGCTTCCCTCTCTGAGGGGATCCTTTAGGCTTAAGCTTATCATGATACTTATTTGACATTCTACTCTTCTTCTTCTCAAAAGCTGCCGCTCTTTTTTTCGAGGCCTTAGCAAGTCCGACTTCAACCACTAAGCTATCATGCACCAGTTCATCATAACTTGCAGTTCTTTGGAGACTTACTGCAGTGTCGATCTCCCCTCTTAAACCTCGTTTGTACTGGTTCATCTTCCAGACTTCATTCTCAGCATACTCATTGTGTGTAGAATAGTAGGACAGCTCTTCAAACTTCTTAGTGAATTCAGCAACCGACATGCTACCCTGCTTCAACTCCAGGAACTCTTGTTCCTTCTTTACCTTGTAAGACAAAGGTAAATATTTTTCCAGCATCACTTCCTTAAAGTTTACCCAGTTCACTTCTACACCATTCGCTTCCATCCTGCGCTGAGCAGATTCCCACCAATCTTCTGCGCGCCTCTGAGTTGATTTGTGGCGTAGACCACTTTATCTTCTTCTGAACATTCAGCCATTCTAAAGATC